>JYCQ01000071.1:0-62136 GCA_000931505.1 Hypoxylon sp. E7406B
GGGGGGGGATAGAACATAACACGATCAAAGTGGCAAGTAGTTCAGATTCTCAATCATATCTCATTTATTTACCACACACATATCTGTCTATAGACATCCCACGACCTCTCTAATGAGCCTTAACCACACCCGCAGCATCCGCCTGCGCCGCGATCCTCTTCTTGTACGCCTGCACATCACCAGGGAACTTCCACACAGTCCCGTTCTCGCAAACCCACAAGCTCTTGCACACAGTCTGGAGCATAGTGACGTCGTGAGACACCATTAACACACCGCCCTCGAATGCCTGCAGGGCCTCGGCCAGCGCGTCCATGGCCTCGATATCGAGGTGATTGGACGGCTCGTCAAGAACCAAGATATGCGGCTGCGTGAGGGCCAAACACGCGAACGCGACACGACTTTTCTGACCTCCGGATAGCACCGCCATTTTCTGCAGGCCGGTCGTGCCCGTGATGCCGAAGGCGCCTAACTGTCGTCTGTACTCCTCGTCTGTGCGTCCGGGGTACATCTTGGCCATGAAGCTGACAGCACTCATAGTCAGGTCGAGCGCGTCGACGTGGTGCTGAGCGAAGAAGCCAACGCGCAGGCGCGAGTTCTGGGATATGGTGCCCTTGGTCGGGCTCAGCTTGCCGATGAGCAGCTTCAGGATTGTCGTTTTACCCGCACCGTTGGGTCCTACAATACCGATACGTGAATCTAGCTGGACATCTAGATCTATATCCTTGAGCAGGATCTTGTCCGGGGTGTATCCGAATGTAACGCCCGACATTTGGACGATGGGAGGAGACAGCTTCTCGACCTCGGGGAAGCGGAACTTGACGCTGTATTCGGTCTCGGGCGGCTCGAGCACGGGCATGCGCTCTAGCTTCTTGATACGCGATTGCGCTTCAGCGGCCTTGCCGGCGTTGTATCGGAACTTGTCGATGAAGGCCTGCAAGTGTGCGCGCTGGGCGACGTTATTCTCGTACTCACGTTTCGCGGTCTTCTTGCGTTCTTCCCTGGTGGCGTAGAAGGACTCAAAGTTGGCGCCTCTGTAGTAGTCGAGTCGCTGCGAGTGTTGGTGTATGATATCCGTCGCGACTTCGTTAAGGAAGGCTCTGTCGTGACTGACTACGAGGACAGTGCTCGGGTATGTAAGTAGGTAGTTGGAAAGGAAAGTAATGGATGGGACGTCCAACATGTTGGACGGTTCGTCGAGAAGTAGTAAGTCAGGCTCGCAGAAAAGAGCTCTGGCGAGGGCTAGACGCATACGCCAACCACCGGAGAATGTCTTCGTGGCGAATTGTTGGCGTTCGGGAGAGAAACCGAGACCAGCAAGGATGCTAGCAGCCCTGGACTCTGCTTTATCTGACTCCATCTCCGCCAACTTCGCTTGAATTTCTCCAAGTTTGGTGTCGAGAGCCTCTCGGTCGCGGTCTAACTTCGCAGCGTCTGCGGAAGTATCGGCCATGGACGACCGCTGAGACTCGATTTCGGCGAGACGCGCGGTGATTTCCTAGAATCGATAACGTTAGTAAGCCCAACTTGATCTAAGGGTGTATAAGACATACTGTTTGCTCTTTGAGTAACACTTTCCGCCAGACATCGGCATCTAAGACGGCTTGTAAAGCGGACGTGTCGTCGCCCGTAATCTAGAGGATGTTAGCGTACAGATCAGATCGTTCAACCATGGCGAGCGACATACCTCTTGCTCGACGTGAAGAATAGAGATGTGTGTGGGAACCGGTAATTCTCTCCTGGAGAGCGCCCTGAGCAATGTGGATTTACCGACACCGTTGTGACCAACCAGACCATAACGGTGCCCGTAAGCAAGAGTCAAATCTGTATCTGTCAAGATACGAGTGCCGCCAATGCTAACATCAACGTTCTCGATCTTGATATCCTTGGTCTTTCCAGCACTACTGTTAGAGCCGAGCTGCAAAGGATTGACAGCCATGTAGAACTCTTCATAGCTTTGGGTATCCTCGGGCTGGTTGAGTAACCTAGATGCTTCGTATTCGACGGTCTTGAACTGCTTCTTGCTCTGCTTGGCGGCAATCTTGCGTTCCGCCTTCTCAAGCTTCTTTCGATCAACCTTGGACTCGACTTTGCGAGCGTTGGCGGACTCCAGGTCGACGCTTCCAGTTGCAACGGCTAGAGTAGACGACATGTTGCGCTGAGCGCCGACCTGGATAGCCTGGTCGAGGCGCTTCACAGCGGATGGACCCCGGCGCTCACCATTGCCGCTATTGGCTTCCTCATATTTCTCTACCCATTTTGAGACAATGGAACGGATCTTGTCCTGGTTCGAGCCGGCTGTATCACCAGAGGCGGAGAGCAGGAGCTCGGTGATGGCAGCGGCAGCCTCAGCAAGTGGCGATAACCCTGAAGATTCCTCATCGCCAACCCAGGCAGTAGACGCATGTCTGAGATAGCCTACCGAATACTCGGAGACAACCGGGTCAATATCCGGGATGGCGGCTCTGATATCGGCCTCCATTGTGTGATTTGTGGACGGGATGGAACCGGAGATTAGCTAGGAGGGGCGGAGGGATTCTATGTCTATCAAGACCCAGGACTTTCTCAAAACGGGCCTCAATTTGCGAGTCCGTTTTCCAGCTGAGCCTCTTCGTCTAGGGTTTTTTCGTTGCCACCCCTGGGATCGACAAGTTGACAAGGACACCGCTTCCAGCAACGTGGGTCCCTGGCCGTCAGATTTAATTTCAAGCTGCAGTATCCGATGCAGTGTCCTGTGGTTCCTTTGTAGTCTAAGCGGCGGTCGTGAAAAGGTCGCCTCGGAATTCGTATGAAGAGGCACAAAATCATAAAACGTCGTCTGAATAAAAAAGTGGGACCGTGCATATATCACAGTAAAAACCGTAGTATATTGAGTGGCCGAACACTGTACGACCTTGTATCGCTTATTAGTCATCTTGTACCATTTCATTCTCGGCCTTATTACATGTACATAGCGGCTAAACGGCTCTGCCTCTTTAGTTGCATGTGGTACCTCAGAATAGTCAATACCTAAATCAATATTCATGTGAGCATCCGTGATCTTCTCTTCTTTCTGTTGGCCACTATCCATAAAACAAGATGACGAATTAGTATTCCGTCAGCGTTAGTCAAGTCGAAATGCCCCTGCGTTGCGGCGTTAACCCTCATTATCAAAACACTGGCCTATCAATCCCTTTCAACAACGAGGCGTAGCATCATGTTGGCATTCTACCTCGTCCTCCTTCATTTAGTGACGTTTAAGTCCAAACCTCAGGCTGCTGCATCATGATATATGATAGGATACAGATGCAAAGGGATAGGCTTGGCTATATCCGAGAAGGGKGAGCCTTAACCCTTACTTGGCCAATAAGTCAACATGACCAGCGAAAACACGAACACAAGGCTAGCCCTAAAGCTCCGAGGAAGAGTCCTGCAAAGTCTCGGAGTTTACTTCTATTGTCTACGCCACAGTGATCTACGGGACCTTTGCTCTGCGTCACTAAGGGAACCCGGTTCGATCTCGTGGATACCTGCGTGCCAATAGGATATTTGCCCTCAGTCGGGGTCCTGCCGTGCCGGAGAAGCGCGTGGGGATGACGCGACGTCCACTCGCGGACGCGTTCTAGATTTGCATCCTACTCTACACACCTGGAAGGTTGAAACGCGCATAACCCTGTCGCGCGCAACCGCGACGCTGATTGGCTATCCTACGCACTGCATCTGCCCAGCTAACCGCAGCCACAGTGGGATTCTTCAGCCAGCCAATGTCTCGCTGCACCCTATCATTTCCGTTGTTGGCAACTGGGAAGTCTCCAAGATCTTCGCTGGTGCGAATGCTCAAAAGTGCGACATTACTGCCGGATCCCCTATTAGGCTGGATGCCTGCCCGCCTGCCGCAAGACCAGCTGGGTTATGCGGCCGCAGCCTAGACCATCACATTTATTTCTGCGTCTCAAATGCAACGTCTCTTGCGGCATGCTCATTATAAAACCATGCGTATGGTGTGATATATCAAAAAGTCGAGTCCTATATCACGAGATCTAGAATGCTGGTATCAGGACCCCTTTTTTCTTTGCTAAGACTTAGATATCAACGTACAAACAGGAGTGGGATCGCTGTATGCTCCATGTCATACTTTGCAATGCGCTTCTTAATCTATTCCCCGGCGGATCTGCCCATGTGGGGGGTTGCATGTCGCCTCTTGGAGGTGAGTCTAACGTCATGTCACCGGGTGGCAACGGCAACTGCAAGCCAAATCCTCAGAGCGTCCAACGTGCTTTTGCTCGAGCATGCGAGGCACGTTTTGGGCCGTTTGCTGCAAGTGATCGAGCATAACCGGCGACAGCTCCGTTGCCAACAAATCGCATGTTGGCGAGCAAGGGAAGTGCGCAGCTTAAGAAGCAAACTGTCATTCTAAGTCATACCGCAGTCATAAGTCCTCAAAGAAGTCTCAGCCTGCTTTTTGTCCGACATCACCCCCAGCTTAAATGACAGCATATTCCTGCATCAAGATGGATCTCTGGTGCATATCTGGTAGATAACCGGGCTCAACACGAATGACGAATCCCGCATCGGGGAGGATCTAGTTTCATTTCTGCTTCCTTTGAATGGTTCGTCCATGATGTGATTCTGCTCAGAAATATTAATGACTACGGATTAATTGCCTCAGTACGCTGTCCCTGGTTTACATTGCTTAGGGAGCAAGAAGCGGGATCTATATTCAGTTCAGCTGCAAATCGCTAGTTGGGTTAGATTTGATGGCATAATTTAGCCTGGATATCGTCGGAGAATATCTCAACTTGTAGCGGTGTAAGTATGGTTCGATGGGTGTGTTTCCGTGCCGTGCAAGGTGAGCTTCATGTTGATGGAGGTTTGGCGCTGAAGCTGAATTTGGTTCCTAGGATCTCCCGTCCAGTCCGTGTGGGTTCTTGAAAAGGACCAATACTTTTGGTAACAGAAGCCTTTCGAGACGCTCTTAGATAATAGCCGAAAACGAGAACCGCTAGCTACCAATCTACCGGTTATGGTAAGCCTCTGATTCTCCACAGGAATCGTTGGAAGTCTTGTTTCAAGTGCTTAGGCTAGCCATGATATCGAAAGACTAGAGCGCTCGTTTCTTGATTTGCCCTGGACCTTGTATATCTAGGTGTGACGCCGTAACAGGAACCGACGGTGTAGACACGGGCTATTGGCTCGGAACTTTACCCATGGTTTCGTGGATCTGGTCAACTATCATCTAGGAAGTTTACTATTGATGTCGATGTTGATGTTATGATTCCGGCCCCCACTTGTAGCTAGTCTGACTTCCAAATAAATGAGGTCCAACAAAAAAGCCCACTGTCGTTAGAAACGGCTCTCGAACGGATCCACACATATTTCGGCGCTACGTAATCGTGATTCGGCAATCCCGTAAGAGGTATTCGGTGATAGATTCTCTTACTCTTTTCGATTTTCATGAAGCATACTGGAATTGTTGACCTGAGGTCGAGCTCTGGAATAATGGATTTTGCGATTAAGCGAGTTTCACTCCTCAGCCACATCCCATCAGAATATCTTCAGCGTAGGTACGACACACCATGTTGATCAATGGCATTGTTAAAAGGTGAAGAGGGGGGGACCTTGAGGGGTAGGACTAAGTACCTGTAGCTATTTTAAGGAGGGATGCGTCCCCACATCTCCAGCTTTCATCGTCACACGGCCAAGTACCAAAACTCTGGTATATACAATGTACAGTAGCGTACCTTTGCCGTTAGCCAGATGCCTTGTTTATTAGTCTGTGCTAGACAATATAGATCTTCGATCACTGATAGGATATCCCATGCACTTCTTGTTCGGCTCGCTGGCTAGTATTGCTTCCAGACTCGGAAGGTCTCAGGCAGAAAAAGAGGCGAGCTACATAGAAAGTAAATATAATTCGGGTACCAGATGTTTGCATCCGTTCCGGTGTGATTTGGCTATACAGTGGATTCAACAATTTCACCGTCACTCCCGCACCGACTTTAGAAGAGTGGGCTTTGTGGTTTGTATATGTAGTCGACAGACCGAGGTAAAAAGTGACAGGTTTAAGTCGGGTCTGATTCGTAATAGGAACCGTCGGATCGTGACAGCAACGGCAAGATGCCTTATCCATGACAACCAAGCAGGACCTTGTCTTGGTGTTTCGGTCTTCCATGGGTTAGCAATGGGTCTCTTGCATTGTATAGTACAAAAGGCTGCGAGGTGTGCGCCGCAATCTAAGTAACACTCGTATCTGTGTTCCGTCGCTCGGCAGCTTTTAGGTCGTCACTAGCCCTTGGAGAAAAACCTCCTAGTGTTGAGTCCGAGCAAGATTCTTTCTTGTGAGACGTGATATGTGGATCAGGAAGCTTTCCACGTTTATTTCCATCTGCACAGACCTCGACGATTCCTTTCCGGGGAAGAAAATATGAACGGCAAACCGGAGAATAAGATAAGTAGGCAAGCCACCGCTACCAAACAGAGGGCTACACAGGAGGCAATAACAGCTAAATTCTGACTTACATACGTATGATATGTAACTATGGGATAATGGGATGTGGGAGGCGCCGCTGGTGATGGTCGCACGACCTGCCTGTTCCCTGAGCACAACTTTTCTCCTGCCGTGATTCGTGACAACAGGCGACGGTAGGCGACGAGTCATTGGTTGAAACGATACATAATTGGCGGAGGTCCCCTAAGGAGGTGTACAAGCAATGTCACTGGAGCGGCAAGCATCAGCATGCGAGTACAGCATTGGCGGCGAATATTGCAGTCAACAGTACAAATATGACAGTATGAAGCCCACGGTATTAGCTAGTGTTGCTTGTGTTTCTTATACCAGTTTTCGGGTACCATTCATCTTAGGAAAGGAGCCCTTTTTGTTGGTGGATATAGCCGCTAACATAAATGTGAGTGTATATAATATATGTAGGGAGAAACCCGAGAGATCTTATAAGCTCATGGTAGCAATAATGATAAGGCTGCCCTTCCTCAGTCCCGGAGTAAGCACATATGCAACTAATATACAATATATCGAACTTCCAGGCTGTGGGCATCACCGAATTCTCCCGATGTTTGGATATATCCGCCTTCGGGAGACGTTGCGAGCCTAATAATTCAACGCTATTGCATGCCAGTAGGTCCAAGCATAGTCTATACAGCCATTGGAGCTTCTGCATGTAATCTTGATCTCATGTAGCATAAATCAAGAAAGTAATGTAAACTCGCAGTAGTATGCACAACTAGTAGCGACTAGGAGATATTAGACGCGAACCGACAATCTGGGACGGCCCTATTCAAAGCACAAGGGTGACATGACTTAAGCGACGTCTCGTCATTCTAAGGCTGTCTTCGAATGCTGGAATGCCCTATCGATCTTGCTCGCCATGATCCCGACGAGCCCGCTGATGTGAGTTCCAGAAGAAATATATGGAATATTTAATTTAAAAAAGCATTCGACACCGAGCCTGTTTAGGGGGGGGGCACTATCTACTATGGTAGGACTGGCATGCCAGCTTAGCTTGAGAGAGTCGTATGCTGCAGCTCGTTTCGTCGCTCAGCACTTGACCCAAAAGTAAGTCGGCCAATAGAAGGCCAGGACAGGTCTCGGATAGTTGAAGGTGGCGCTAGCACGTTGCATTGGATCGGTCCATCTTCAGGACTAATAATAATAATAGTGTATCAAGGGCAGCAATAATAACAATAAATAATAATAACATCATCAGCATGCGATGCGGAGTGCGCGTCGGGAAAGTGGACCAGGCCAACTCCGCTCCAAGGATCACCTTACCTTACACTAGGTATGTCTACCTTGCATTTGAAGTTGCATGAGGAGAGAGCCGTGAGCATGAGCATCAAATGAGCATAGCACAATATTTCGAACCTGTCTTAGTTAGAGGTACATACACACATACATATGATGCAATTTGGTATATGAGGAAACATCAGTTGAAGGAAATAAGGAGAATTAACTTAAGCATAAACCTCAGTCGTCTTGGGTACGTAACATGGGCGTTCATTTGTTACGCTTCGACCCTTGACTGTATAAATTGTTTTAGACAATTCTTTCTCTGTTCTTGACGATTGAAACTTCAAGTTCATATTGTTTATCCAAGTACATTTGTATGATGCTTCAGCATTGAATACGCCGCCCTCTTGGTTCTAGCCTCGAAATCCGTCATATCATGTTATGCACTGTGGGGTTAGGCGGGKATTGTACTGTACGTGTATGGGAGCCCGCATTGCATATTGCAGGACATACAATTACAGGCCTTGTCCTTGGCGTACCGTCTCGCTGTCCCCGGTTTGTTAGGCGGTGCGTGTCAGACGATGCTGGCACTGTACCGCACTGTACCGCACTGTACCGCACTGTACCTATGTTCATAGTATGTACAGCACTACCTACATGTAATTGACCTACATACACTATTATGGCATGGCACATGGCGCGCGTTCCTTCTGAAATAGCTGCTTGAATAACATTGACTGAAGTAGCGATCACTCATACCTGCATAATGTATGTGGGCATGTACACCGGTACGTTATGTACATGTAGGTCTGGAGTTTGGCAATGTCAACCCTTGGAGATGTATGTACGTACATGTACATAATGTATTATTGTACACGGGACAGGAAATGGTAGGTACAATATGTACATACAGCATGTCTTTAGCCCTTCTTCATTTTACTGGGGAATCTGTGGCTTTAATCTTAGATCGTCAACCTTGGAAGTTCCATGTACTCGCAGCCCGGGCCGCTTCCAGTATCCAGCTCCGTAAACATCCCAGGGTCCTTATTTTTTTGCAATCATCGAAAAGAACCCAATCCTCGTTCACCAATCTCTTTTCTTCTCCCGAAGCAAGATTCTGGCTTAGACCCGTAATAATTTTGCTATGCTATACGTCGTATGTTTCTTGTTGCTGCAGCTTACCCTCCCCCGGATTTGAGAGATTTCTTCCTTTTTATTTTTAATTCCTATGGCAGCCTTCTTGGTCTGCTTGCATAAGGAGAGACTCTACCAGGAGCCGTAGCAATAACAACGATTACGACGGCAACAACTGCATCCTGACTTCCCTGACTACACCACCGGATCCCTTTCTCACGAGAAGCTGCTACTTTTACCTTTCAGCAAAACCCATTCGGTTTCGCCCTAATAGTCCAATCGTTCTTACCTGGTCGTGTCGGTGTTGTACTGCTGCCAGGAGAGTAAATATTGGACGATCCCACGCAACCACATAATAGACGAATCGTCGCGCCAGGCCTCTCGACCTACGACCTCCGACCAGCTAACTCGCAGCCACCACACGCATCCCGTAAAGAACTTTTATAAGAGCAGGTTTATTTCATTCCTGGACCTCACCGACACGAGAACTTCCATGCCCTGATGAACAATGGTCACGAGAACGTCGCAGAGAGTTGACTTTTCTTCCTCCCGCCTCTCTACAGAAGGCTACTCTCCCTCGCTCTCCTAACCCCCGTTCAACATGCAGACGATTCCTAGTGTAAGTCTAACGCGTCCGCTTGTACAACACGCAAACCGCAGTCCATCTGCCCAGAGCAATTGGACATTCTAGATATGTTCTTAATCCTTATTCTTACATGAAATTGAATTTTGGTTTTCTTGAGTCCCGATCCTGAACCTGTAACTCCCCTTGGCGCTATTCCGGCGTCTTAGTCTTAGTCCCCCTAGGCAATAAGTGGCTTGCAGCTGGAACAATTGCTGACGTGAATCAGCTCATCGGAGCCGGTACTGCGGTTGCCGCCGCAGCAACGGGTCTGGCATTTGGCGAATTGTCGGATGGACAACCCACTCTGCACCCAGACTCGAATAAGAGAAAGTCAATAATATCAGAGAGAGATTTCCTAAACGTATTTTCATCTCGACCCGGGACGACGAGTTCGGCTATCCCTACTTCCTCGAACGACGGCTTAACGCAGGACTCGAACCAACAATTTCCCCAATTCAATGCGACAACCCGAACGCGAATTCCTCGACGACCTTCCCATATCCAAATAACGCCTCCGAAATCTTCGACCGCGCGCCATCCATCCGTTAGGCAGGGAGAATTTGCGCCTGCGACCCCGATTGCTGAAGACTCGCGTGATTCCCTTTCTTCGAGCGGTTCTTGGATACGGAGGTTGTCCATACGACCGCTGTCCCAACATGAGAGTTTGAGGTCAAGCGTGGGTCCCGACTCGCCCTCCATCACATTTTCCCACGGATCTGCAGCGCCAATTTTGGCGCCGATTGGACAAGCACCTCAACTCCCTCCAAATAAACTAGTCAAGCGCGCATCAGCTGCCAACGGGGGGAATACTGGTCCTCTAGTGCGACGAGGCTCGAAAGCGCAGATGACCCTGCGTCGACCAGCTACAAGCCACCAGCGATCTGCTACATTGCATCAGCAAATTAATGCCGAGGCGCCGCAGCCTTTACCGAAGATATCCTTCGACCAGCATAGTCGTCCTCGAGCCCAGACGGTCGCCAGTCCAGTCGAGCCAGTTTTCAGTGTTGCTAACTGGTCGTCAACCTGGAAGTCGTTTTGGCATTCCCGGATATCTCGAAGCGCCACCAAACCCTCGCTGAGAAGTACCGATAGCGCTGCCCTCCCTGGTGCTAAGAGAATCTGTGTAGAGCAACAGGGTCAACGACGGGCTTATTTAGTGGCTCCCAAGTCTCTCATTATGGGCTCTTCGATCTTGGAGGAACCAACCGAAGTGGCTCCTGAGCCAGAGAATCAGTCCAACACAGATGATAGTCCGCAGATTTCGAACAAGTCCTCGGTATCCCCAGAAGTCACTCCATCCAAGCTACCCCGACGGTCTATATCGATGCACTTCAGCGCGCCTTCGAATTGGATATCGAAAACTGGCAGTATTCGGCGTCGTAAACGCGGTGATACTGTAAGTGGAGCGAAGCGGAACGTGTCTGCACCGGCTACAACAGATGCAGAACCAATATTTGTTCCTAGCGCGAATAGTGGTGAGGAAACTTCGAAGGATGCTGGGGAGCCAAGTTCTGCCGAGTCAGATCTCGCATCTGTATTCCGTCCCCAAACGCGCAAGCGGAATTCTTCCTCGCCTCTACCACCTATTACAAGACTGTCAAGTTTTCACATTGATTTGAATAAGCTTGGCTCATTGTCAACAGGCTCCTACGGTCAGTCGGACGAATCGGCCCCCTTATCGCCGACGGCTCCTAGAGTTGTTTCGAATACGTCGTCGCAAGCTCGGACACTAGAGCGTGCCTCGACAGTTGGTAGCTCTGAGTATCGTGGGTTTACTTCTGGTG
This sequence comes from Hypoxylon sp. E7406B, assembly GCA_000931505.1. Classification (NCBI taxonomy): domain Eukaryota; kingdom Fungi; phylum Ascomycota; class Sordariomycetes; order Xylariales; family Hypoxylaceae; genus Hypoxylon; species Hypoxylon sp. E7406B. The sequence continues at coordinate 11,264 of JYCQ01000071.1, forward strand.
ACGACGACGATACCGACTTCAAGACGGATACTCCGTTTGACTCCTTCCGAACGGTAGCGTCGACACGCAGGAGAACACTTGATGGCCCCCTGGAGTCAATGTTCGACGAGTCACCGCCAGGTACGGCTGGCAACAGTAATAAACCGAAACGGTTATCGATCCAAGAAATATTAGGTCCATCATTCGATGGTGGGAATAAGATTATGGAAGAGGATGAGAATCTTCCTACTCCTGTTCGGACAGCATACGGGAAAGCGGAGGCACGATTCCGTACCGCGAGCCTCGAAGATGAAGACGGCTTTGCATCTCACTTAGCTTCTCCTAATTTTACTTCACAGAGAGATGATACTCGGTTTTCGTTCGATGACGATGATGACGATCTTGACTGGGACAAGGAAGATGACGATGGGATATATAATCACCTTTCTCCCCCAAGTTCTATGAACTCGCGAAGAGGTAGCCCGAATTCTCGAACAGCATTAGCCAATATTAGTGGCAATGCACGTATTACTCCTTCCAGAGAGCGGCCTCGAAGCACCGTTTTTGACTGGACAGAACCCGCTGCGCACGAGAAGCATGAGGGTACTAATGGTCAACTGCGGCCGAAGACAGTCCACGGAAAGCAGGAAATTGATGGCAGAGGTGGACGCTCTGCTAGTCGTAAGGGTCCCACACCTGCCCATGTGAGAAGCCAGAGTGTCCCTGTTGTTCCAGATCAGTCTGAAACTACCAGCTCGACTCCCAAGTTTGGAACTTGGGGGCTTGGCCAGAAGAATGCGAGTGAAGATTGGGATGATGATTTCGAGTTTGAGGAGGGAGACTTTGGTTTAGCTCCCGGAAAAGATGAACCTCAATTTTCGATGGTCGTTCCCGCCTCAATCCAGGCAACTCAGCCTACGATTAGAGCCCATTCCGGACAGATACGAGAGTTGTCACTTTTGGTTAATGACTTGAAGCGGCTATGTCGACTTGGTCGTGAGATGGAAATGCTTAATGGGTCGTCCGCGAAGTTATGGCGAGAAGCCGAGGGTATCATTGCGCTCGCCTCACCAGATGAAGATCCGACAGAGGTTGTCGACCCTGGGCATGATTCACATGCTAATTCTGTCGAAGCGCGATTCATCGACCAAGGATTAGACGGTGCCGGCCTCGATGATCATGAATCTGCCAGAGTATCCGAAAGCCAAAGGAATGCGGTCGTTCGTGATCGCCCCGTCGGTCGGCGTCGATCTGTTTTCTCTCCAGATGACGATATTTTCGGCACCTGGGATCAAACCGACGACGAACCGATTCCTGAGCCACCAAGGACACCCGAGAATCGGGTGGGCAATCCCGAATTCGGATCGAATAGCGTCGCTCGATCTGTTATGGAAGCTATGCAAACACGCCATTCAAGACTAAATACACACCGTGAGGATAATGAGTCCTCTGGCAAGCTCAATTTCGACACGAATAGCTTGAAGGAGTTAGTTAAGAGGGCAAGCGATCTGAGGGATGGTCTCTCAGACCTTGTTCGCAAGGCGGACCATCTTACTCAGAGCCCAGTACGAACTCCGAAGCACACCAGGGCTGATGGTAGCCCTGCATTCACGCGAGTATTTGATGAACCGACGTCTAGTCCTACGAGGCGACTCCCCAACAGCCACAGTACCAACTCTATCCTCAGCAACGGCTCCGTTGGCGCATCTCCGTCTAATGGAATCGGCCAGCGCATGCAGATGATGACTGTTAGCTGAGGATCGCCAAGCTGGGATTCGCGCATTCGACGAATTTCTCGCAACCACACTCCTCGATTCTTCATCGTCTAATTCTAGGGGAAGCTATGTATATGTGAAGTGGGTTGTTTGGTTTGCATAGCGCAGGGCCGGTTTTCAGCTTTTCTTTATTTGCCAAACTCGCATACAAAGGAACATTACACTTCCGTCTAATCACGCCGGGAAGCATCAGAAGGAAGCATCCATCGAGTCGATATCGATTGTCGACCCGGGTACAAACCTAATTCTATATTTCTCTAGTCATGTTTTTTGTCGGCGAGGTCTGGATACACCATGGTGTGGAGTCCTCGAAGGATCATTAATACATTTGGCCGATATTCACCACGACTCCGAACGCCTTGACGTATGAACGTCCGCGTATGATACAATTCACATAGAGTCACGGAGTATCATGAATACGAATGACGACTTTCGCATGCCTGGTTCATGCTCGCATGACTCGATGGCCTCATCTGCCTCAGAGCAAGAAATGGATCCGAATGGTTCTCAATTTTACGCATAGATGGGGATTGCGAGCGGAGGCACAGAACTGGGTACGCAACAAGCGACCTCGATGGGTTTCCCGACAAGTCGCCTCCGTCTCGCACGAAGCATAGCCTCTCCCCAGATGGATAAAAAAGGGGGGGTATCAGAAACTCTGGTATTCCCAATGATATATGCATTTTCGTTTGTCAAGCCACGTCTCGACCTTACGATATTCATTGCTGCAAAGCAGCTTGTTGTGACGAATCACTTTTGTTTGATGTCAGCTCGGAAAGAAAAAACCACGAATTGACCTATTTATTCTTTTTCCCATAGTTAAAGGGCATGGCATTGGCACGGTACCACGGTTAAGGCAAAGACATACGGCATAAGGCGTGCATTGTGTACAGGTAGACAGGTCGGCTTTTGGTTTAAGGCAGGCTGGTTAGGCAAAAAAAGCAAATAGAAAATAAGAAAGCCAGGCGATCTAACCGGTCGACCTTGTCAGAGAAAATTGGTGCTTCTTTGTTGCTTATCTGATACTTGTGATATGATATGATACCTAGGTATGTAGGTAAAGCTTCTGCTGGTTATGATGGACCAATGTTATTCTTGCATAAAAGAGGTTATGCTGGTGCCTTGAGAATACGTGTAGGTCTGTTGTATGGAGAGTTGCCACGCATTTGGTAGATGCCTCGGTATCGTATTGAGGAGGCTCAAATCAAGCTTTGCATGTACATGTGTAATGTACATACACTACAAGCATCAATGATCTATCGGATGCAAATAGATTGGTTCAATGTTGTAAGGGGGGCGCTCGAGCAATAAGCGGTCAACCATTGTGCTGTACTATAGTTGTTTGCTTTCACCGCCATGGCGTTTTAGATAGCTCATTCTCTATGCTTTTCTAGCTGTCATTATTCAAAATTGAATGGATTTGTAGAGCTTACTTGGGCATAGGCAGAGTGGACGTAGGTACAAAAAAGCTGGTTGCATGCAGACGCGGTTGGCCAAGTGTTGGATGGTTGGTGTTGATAGTTGATAGAGACATCAGACTGGAGACATCAATGTTGCCAAGCACCCGAATGGACGGTACACGATACGTCCATGGGTGTCAAAAGGGTGTCAAAAGGGTGTTAAAATTACACGTAATAACGCTAGCAGAGAAGTAGCTTGTMCCTCCCCGCCTCTGTGCCGACACTGGGGCCCGTGCATCGCTGTTCTCCTTAACATCAGTGATCAATTGAAGCAAGCACAGGCAGTTACAGGGCAGTCGCAGGCGGAAAAAAGAGGGGCACCCCCTGTCGACAGTGGACAAATTGGAACGACCCTTTCCGTTTTGGAAAATCTCCAAGCAAAAAAAAAGCTGCCTTCAACTTTGTTCCGGCCAGAAACCAGGCACAACACAACTCTCCCTCAAACACACACACCGCTCCTCTTCCTTTTAGTTCCTCCTCAACTTCTACCACTACCATCTTCAAGAACGCATCTTTTTTTCCTTGCTTGCCAGCTTCCCTCAGTCGTGTTCGATACATTGTAATCTACCACCGTCAAAATGCGTGAGATCGTACGTATCACCCCGTCTGATGTTTACTGCTGACCCTGCACCCGATCCCGCTACCCAATTGCCCCTGAACGCGTCCCTAAAAATACTCCAAACCCCTGATTTTCTGCCCCTCACGCACACACAAAACAAACCACTGCAGCATCATGCAGTGGTCAGAAACCGCGATGCCATCGAACTGGTCAACAAAGAGATAGGAATTACAGCTAACAGATGTTTGTTTCAATAGGTTCACCTCCAGACCGGCCAATGCGTAAGTAAACAACCAACGATCACGAACCGCGGACGAAGCTACGGCTACGCGCTGGAAACGTAGAGGGGCTTACACAAACTGCAGGGTAACCAAATCGGTGCTGCTTTCTGGCAAACCATCTCTGGCGAGCACGGTCTCGACAGCAATGGCGTGTAAGTAGATGAGTTGTCAATCCCAGATGCCAAGAGCAGGAACTAACCACCAATGATCAGCTACAACGGAACCTCTGAGCTCCAGCTCGAGCGCATGAGCGTTTACTTCAACGAGGTATGCAGAAGTCAGTTTGGGTGTTGAAGCCTCAAAGACAGCTACTAATTACTCTAACTTCTGCAGGCTTCCGGCAACAAGTATGTCCCTCGCGCCGTCCTCGTCGATCTCGAGCCCGGTACCATGGACGCCGTCCGTGCTGGACCCTTCGGCCAGCTCTTCCGACCTGACAACTTCGTCTTCGGCCAGTCTGGTGCCGGAAACAACTGGGCCAAGGGTCACTACACTGAGGGTGCTGAGCTTGTTGACAACGTCCTTGACGTCGTCCGTCGTGAGGCTGAGGGCTGCGACTGCCTCCAGGGTTTCCAGATCACCCACTCCCTCGGTGGTGGTACCGGTGCCGGTATGGGTACCCTCCTGATCTCCAAGATCCGTGAGGAGTTCCCCGACCGCATGATGGCCACCTTCTCCGTTGTGCCTTCTCCTAAGGTCTCTGACACCGTCGTCGAGCCCTACAACGCCACCCTCTCTGTCCACCAGCTGGTCGAGAACTCGGATGAGACCTTCTGTATTGACAACGAGGCTCTGTACGACATCTGCATGCGTACTCTGAAGCTATCCAACCCCTCGTACGGTGACCTGAACCACCTGGTCTCCGCTGTCATGTCCGGTGTCACCACCTGCTTGCGCTTCCCCGGCCAGCTGAACTCTGACCTCCGCAAGCTTGCCGTGAACATGGTTCCTTTCCCTCGTCTCCACTTCTTCATGGTCGGCTTCGCTCCTCTGACCAGCCGTGGCGCTCACTCCTTCCGCGCCGTCACCGTTCCCGAGTTGACTCAGCAGATGTTCGACCCCAAGAACATGATGGCTGCTTCCGACTTCCGTAACGGTCGTTACCTAACTTGCTCTGCCATCTTGTAAGATATCCCTCGCGAATTGTCCGCTACTACTAGTTTTGCTAACGTGTATTTCCCAGCCGTGGCAAGGTCTCCATGAAGGAGGTCGAGGACCAGATGCGCAACGTCCAGAACAAGAACTCGTCCTACTTCGTTGAGTGGATCCCCAACAACGTCCAGACCGCTCTCTGCTCGATTCCTCCCCGCGGCCTCAAGATGTCCTCGACCTTCGTTGGTAACTCGACCGCCATCCAGGAGCTCTTCAAGCGTGTCGGTGAGCAGTTCACTGCTATGTTCCGACGTAAGGCTTTCTTGCATTGGTACACTGGTGAGGGTATGGACGAGATGGAGTTCACTGAGGCTGAGTCCAATATGAACGACTTGGTCAGCGAGTACCAGCAGTACCAGGATGCTGGTGTTGACGAGGAAGAGGAGGAGTACGAGGAGGAGGCCCCTCTTGAGGGCGAGGAGTAAATCGTTCCGTCTTATACCCCATTTCCATAACGGCACCCTACAGTTTGTTGGCACGGCACGGATGAAGGAAGTAGGCATGCGACGATCTGGTGGTTCCCGTCCCCTATACTATTCTCTCGCGCCCATTCCCGACCTTCAATGGATATAACGAAGCTAATGGAGTGATCCACCTACGATCAATTGAACGGTCTTTGGGGGCTTGTTAGATATMCCTCTTTCGGTGTCTGTCGTCTGGAGGAGAAGAAAGGAAATTATTCATTGCTAGTAGTGACAAGATCAAGAATTGATTGTCTTGTACCAATTACACGTGATGACCGGGCCTTACCTACTCCTTACCTACTACCTACCTAATAGTTTGTAATACAGTTCACCTTAATTCATTGGCCGTCTTATGGAATGTTTATCTTACGCTTAAGTGGTGATGGGTGATACATGCAAAACGCCAGCTTGGGAGAGTGCTAGGGTGGTTCTACAGTAGGCATCATCGTACGCATGTAGCGGTGATCGTGTTCCATGCCTTGGTGTCCTTGTGACTCGCCGTACGTACAGGCAAGAGGTAGGCATCTAGTGCAAGGACTACGGAGTATTTGTACCCGCTCGTCTACGTAGATTGTAAGACTTCGTGTACTAGCTTGACCTTTGAGAGGCTGCGGCGGTATCGTTTGCCTCTCGCTGACTAAGGCAAGACGTAGATGAGCTTGTGGTCGGTATTCAAGTCGTACGGCTAGGATGGGAGAATGTTGCTCTTTGGAAGCGTAGGGTAAACAGTCGATTTAATACGTTAGGTAGGCTTTCAGTCACGCCCCTATTCTAACTACTTGGGTAAATAATGGGGGCCATTTTACTGGAGATGATGTATAGGAGGCATAGAGTAGGTACGGAGAACACGCTCAGTGAGACGTTTCAATGGGTGAGTTTATGATGATACGTATACCGAATCAATTCCGCGCCATCAATGCTATTTTGTTGACATATGCTATACATAAGAAACAGAGGCACATCGCTTCATCGTCATAACTATTCCATCCCATCTTATCTTCTCGACACCTAACCCATACTACGCACCCTACCACTCCGGCGCAGCACCGCATCCTCCCCCACCGCCCACAGGAAGCACCTCAACGGCCCTCCTCATCGGCACGTCCGCGGTGGCCCTCACGCCCGGCTTCTTCGCGCGGCGCCCCTTAAACCCGATCTTTTTATCCAACTCCTCGAACTGTCCCTGTCCCGCATCCTCCTTCTTCACCATCCACTTGCTCGTGCCGAGCGCCGCGTCTAATTCTTCGACCGGCGGCAGCTTGAGGTACACCATGCCGTCGGCGCGCTCCTCGGCGGCGAACGTGGCGATGGAGAGCTGCGCGTCGTTGCGGCAGGTGCCGTCGCCTAGGTCGAAGTTGCGCTTGTGGTAGGGGCACGAGACCCAGGGCGCTTTGGAGGCGCCGCAGGGCTCTTTCTTGGCGGCGGATTGGGCGGGTGGTGAGGGCGGAGGGGAAGGTGGTGCGGTATTGGGGGAGACATCTTGCCCGATGAGGCCGTCGGATAGAGCGAAGGACCGCTTGTGCGGACACATCTGCTGGGTGGCGTAGTACTTCCCGCGTACGCGCCACAGCGCGAGCTGCGTGTCGCCGCGCTTGATGTTCGCGCTGATGCCGTTGGGCGTGGCGTCCGCGCCGGCGAAATAACTAGCTTCGATGACGGGTTGCCAGGATGTGCTCGACCACCTATCCTTCAACCCCTTGAAGTCCTCTTCCGCGGCGCCCTTGGGCCAGTACACGGGTCTTGTCTGGTCACGATCTTTTTCCGTCTCCATATTCTCGACGGTGGCGTCGGTGTTGGCGAACTGCTTGAACTTGGCCGCGATTATAGGGTTCTTGATGGCTTCGGCCCACTCATCGAAGAAGGAGTCGACGAGCTCTTGCATTTGGGCCTCGAGCGAGGCGCAGATGCCGAGTTTGTCTTCTAGGATTACTTCCTTTAAGTACCTGAGGCCGCCGGGGAGATTCTCGATCCACCGCGCTGTACGCTGTAGCTTGTCTGCTGTGCGGATATAGAACATGAGGTACCGGTCTAGGATCGGGATGACTTCTGAGGGGGGAACATCCTTGGCGAGGAGCTCTGAGTGCTTAGGCTTCGCGCCGCCATTCCCGGCTACGAAGATGTTGAAACCTTTTTCTGTGGCGATGAGTCCGAAGCTGTCAAGTTGTTAGCATGTATCGTCTTAAGCGGTGATCCTGGTGGCGCTTACTCCTTATTCTGAGCCTCAGCACACTCGCGCACACAACCACTAACGCCACCTTTTATCTTGTGCGGACTCCTTATACTCTTATATCGCTCCTCAATGCGGACAGCCATACCCACGCTATCTCCAACGCCAAATCTACACCATGTTGTACCAACACAACTCTTGACAGTACGTAACGACTTGGCATAGGCATGTCCGCTTTCCATACCGGCCTCTATCAGTCTAGTCCAAATATCGAGTAAATCTTGCTTCTTGGCTCCAAACATATCTATACGCTGTCCACCTGTGATCTTGGTATATAGGTTGTACTTCTTCGCGACTTCGCCGATGACAATCAGCTTGTCTGGTGTAATCTCTCCAGCTGAAACACGAGGGATCACCGAGAATGTGCCGTTCCGTTGGATATTGCCCAGGAATCGGTCGTTAGTGTCTTGAAGGCCGTGTGTGGTCTTATCCATGACGTGCTTGTTCCATAACGACGCAAATATGCTAGCCACGGCGGGCTTGCAGGCTTCGCAGCCATCTGAGTTCTTGTCGTTTCCTGCTTCTCGCATGACCTCAGCTAGAGTTTTTAATCTCTTTATCATGATGATGTTATATAGGTCAGCGCGAGAATAGTTGAAGTGAGCACATAGGTAGTTCGTAACCTCGGCACCCATCTCAGTCATGGTCTTGGTGAAGATGCTAGTGACGAGCGGTATGCAACCGCCGCAACCAGTACCGGCCTTGGTACACGCTTTGATATCGCCGACTGTCTTGCATGTACCATCCTTGACTGCATTAACCACATCGCCTTTTGTGACATTGTGGCAGGAACAGATCTGGGKATCATCATCAAGATCATCAGCGCCGTCATCGCCATCTTTCTTTGCGCCGAGGATCAGTTGAGCCGGGGGAATGTCCAACTCTTTCTGATTCTTAACCATGGGCACCAATTTTATGTAATCGCTAGTATCACCAATCATCATGCCGCCAAGAAGGTACTTTCCATCTGTTGTAAACAAGTACTTCTTATATACTTGAGCGAATGGGTCCTTGTAGATGAGAGCCTTGACCGGATGTGGCGGAGGCCCGCTGACGACAGTCTTGACGATACTTTGGTCTTCTGTCTTCTTCCTCGCTGCTTTCGCCGGTAAGGAACTGGGGCCATCTCTATCAGCAAAGAAGTCGCCAAAACTGGCGACGTCAACCCCGAGTAGCTTGAGCTTCGTGCTCAAGTCAGGTCGCTTGAATATTCTCGGCTGGTGTAGCTTAGCTTGTGTGAGGTTAAAGGATAGAACGTCGGCCATCTCAACACCAGGTGCAATAAGGCCGAAAGTCTGGTTCTGCCAGCTTGCGCACTCGCCGATGGCATAGATGTCTGGGACGCTCGTGCTTAGATCGTTGTTGACGAGGATTCCACCACCCCTGTCGGCGCATTTGATACCAGCACTTCTCGCTAGGCTATCTCGTGGTCGGACACCAATGGCAAAGCAAATGGTAGAACAGTCCATCTGCTCCCCATCCTCAAAGATGACACCTGTTACGTTATTTCCCTCGTCGGTCTGTATCTTGCCCACTCTCTTACTTAATAGTATCTCGAGCCCTAAGTTGGTGACCTTTTCAACAACCAGGTTACCAGCATCGGCATCCAATTGTCGACTTAGGACCCATCGGTTTCTCTCAATTAGTTTCACTTTTTCGAAGCATTTTAGGTCCATCATGGCGTTTGCCGCCTCTAGGCCTAACAAGCCGCCACCGACGACGGTACCAACTGTTCCCTTATGAGACTCCCCGAAGGCAATGAGCTTCTCCAAGTCCTCAATTGTTCGGTAGACGAAAACTCCATTGGCATCGTGGCCAGGAGTGTGTCTGGGGAGAACAGCATCGGAGCCGGTTGCCAAAACAAGGATATCGTATGCGACAATATCGCCATTGGCGCAAGCCACTGTCTTGCTCGTGGGATCGATGCCAGTGACTAAGGTATTCAAGTGATAATTCAGTTTGTTGTCTGGTGCTTGTAACGCATACTATATCGTATGTGAGTGGTAGGTATAGAAGGCAGACTGTTATCAGCCTATGAACTCACCCATTCTTTCGGGTTAAGATATAAATTCTCGACTTTTCGGTGGTTAAAGAAACTTGTAAGGCCAACTCGATTATATGCAAGGTGGGGTTCTTCGCCGATAACAACAATATCATACTCGCGAGCTCTGGCGTCTAGCTTCAGGACTTTTTCTCTAGGGCATAATTAGATATTCGATACGGTCTCGACCTATCGGACAGTCATTTCTTACATGAAGGCTATGCCGACCATTCCCAGGCCAACGACGACCACCTTGGTTCGCTTATCGACAGCCATCTTGAAGCGGGTGTATGGACGGAGTTGGCGGCCACTACGTCACAGCTTCACCCCTGACTGCATAAGTTGTGCCACAGTAAGATTGTATAGAACGACCCGCTGATAAAGGAATATCTCCCCAGGAATATATAGGTGAGAGTACAAGACAGTGGAGAAGAGTTGGATGAGTAAGAAAAAGGAGAATACGCAACTACGAAAGGAAAGAAAGGTAGGCGAGTGGCCTAACAACGAAATAGAAGTCGGTCCTACATGTTCTCGATGACAGATACTTGCATCTCCGGCATCGAGTTGCTCCAAATCAACCTACCAATAGATTGTCAATGGAAACGCTGACTACAGCCAAGATACCCGTGGATCTCATTGGATATGTCCACATGGAAGTAGTTGAGACAATCGAGACAGTGGACGGGTAGTTATCCAGGGGTGTCTTAACTTGGACTAGCCAGGCGTTCAAGGACGCAGCTTGTAGTCCTCTTCTATCGAAGCAGCCATCTCCACGGTTAGAGGGGAGTACATTGTGTTGCGTTGAGTTTAGCAGGTTGTTTTAGCAGGTTGTTGGTTGTTCTTGTATCGGTTATCGGCGCACGTCAATGGATCGAGTCCGTTGAACTTGGCTTCGGGAAGTGGGTCGATCTTGATAAAGGGGTACATGTACCTAGTGTAGGGGTATGTACTTTCGATAAGGTAACATTTCTGACCAATCAGCGGGGCTCTGATTCGCTAGCGAGTCTGTGGCGCCGCGGAGAAAGACAGCCAATCAGAATCCGGCCTCTATTCTCATTATTCAATGCTGCTACCCCTTTACTAAGGATTTTGCATCTCCGGTGATATTGGTATAAAATGTCATATAATCGGACCTTGGGTAAGCCTAGAATGCTTCGATTTTCCACTTCTACCTTGCCGTATACTCCAATGCGTGAATAATATCCACCGCCTTCACGGACGACGTTCGGCATTCGCTGTGTTTGCGTGCTTTTCCAAGGAATTGTCCCTTACGGCGCTCGCTACGTGTTGCTCGAGCCGGCTTCTCAGAGTTGGCATGATCATTTTCATCGTTCGTGGGCGGGTCCGTGACAAGGGGAATCCCCTGAGTTATGCCTACCTAATATGCTTGTGACAACTCTGTCAAGCCCCATAGGACTTGTCAGCCATAAGACGAAGAATGTTAGGACAGGTAACACACTCGGTTCCGCAGTACCTATAGGTAGCCTCACGTGGTAGCCTTTCTCTTATATTCTTATATTTCGTTAGCGAGGCGGTTTCAGTATTCTCATCCATAACATAGCTGACCGGAGGGCATGTTAGTGCTGGGTAGAGGCTCTTTTCCATATCGACAATTTAACCTCAAGTCACCAGGTTCCGTTACACGGGGATCTCACAGCATACTCTCTTCCCACACTCCAAGACAAGGTAACAGTTCTTACCAACGAACTAAATCCATTCACGAAGTTCAATGAGCGCCCAAATCCATAGCATTTTCAGCATTATTTTCTCTACTGTTCTGACCCTACCAACCTAAACTTTTCTGCGCCCAATTTTTACCTACATATACTCCGAAGAATCCCGATCACTACCACGTCCCAAACCATATGTACCTATACACCAACCCCAAATACACTTCAAAGGAGTAGAGAGAGGCATTTATTCCTAGGAATATGCGTAGAAGTGAAACATAGCATCTCGCCGCGCGATGTCCTTCACAACGCAGGTCCCCGGGACTCCTGATCGTCCTCCTGCGCATCCGGCCCACCATAGCTCATCATCTCATATTTCTTCGCGCCCTCAACGCCCGTGAACCAGCTCACGCGGTCCTTAGTAAACAGCTCGACGCGGGGGCGCAGCTTCGTGTCGTGCAGGTTGAAGTCGTCGACGGTGCCGATGCGCAGGATGCTGCAGGCGGGGAACGCGGCGCCGACGCGGTACATGAGGGTGCCGCAGGTGGCGCAGAAGTGGTTCGTCATGGTGTTGCCGGACAGGATGGTGCGCGACTGGCTGTAGGCGCGCAGGTTGGCGCGCCCGCGCACGTGCGTCAGGTGCGTGTCCGCGATCACGAAGTTCGACGCGAACATCGACGCCGTGATCTTCCGGCAGTCCGTGCAGTTGCACACGAAGCTGTCGACGAAGCCGGGGCCTTGGGTCGGCTGGGGTGTGTTAATAAGGGGGGAATGGGGGAGGGAATCGCGAATGTGGGATTTGGGGAGGAGGTTGTGGGCTGATCTCGTGGGTTCAGCGGAAGGTGAGTCGACTTACGAAGGACAGTTGGACGGCGCCGCAGAAACATGTAGCTGTGGCGGCGTCTCCCGTAGACCAGCCATCATTGGTGCCACTGTTGTGGGGGATGTACGGCTTGGACTTGTCGGCGGTGGCAGCCATGATTGTATGATGCTATGTGTTAGGCGTCCGGGTCAAATATTGGAGTTATTTATCGAGCGAGGAGTGTCGCGATGGAGGTGAGACTGCTTATTGTTGCTTGGGGTCCGATCGATGGATTATATAGGCACTTCTGGCCAAGGGAGATGCTAGATAAAGCCACCCAGAGCTGAGACTCTCATGGCTCTCATGTGTGTAACCAGCGCCTTTTCCCCTTTAACGTCCCGTAGGCCGACTCAATTATTCAGCATGGAGTCGGGATTAACGTTTACTCGCATTGTATCATTCTAGTTGAGCAGGCTGTATTCTAGAATTAAACCCGGGTTGAAACCTCTGCTACCCTGCACCTCCTAGTAGCTGGAAGATACCGTAGTATGCATGAGATAAACGCCGGGTTTCCTATTGCGGGCAATGGTACGGCACTGGGTGCATATGTGACTAAACCGGAGTTTAAATTTTCGGCGATGTCACCGGCCTGGAGATCTAGGTCTAGGCCGGCATTAAAATAAGGTTATGAATATCTTATATCCCGAATTCCATCGCTGTTCTAGAAAAACACTACGTCACGAACGGATTTGGTAGATCTACAATGATTGACGTTCACCTCACTACGTCATCGCAAGGATGCCAGCAGCCGTCTCTATACGTGGGCGTCCTCATAGGTAGATAGATGGAGATAGTCTTCTAATCTAACCCTGTTACACGGCGTGGTGTTACTATGTTTCAGGGAACTGTCGAATATGAACCTGGGAACACGCTATCCTCGGGAAAGCCCCAAAGAGTCTTATATCCTGTGGTTTGTAGCTAGTTAAGCTTATGGTCAGTTGTCCGCATTGAAACGAAACGATAGATACGGTCAGTAGGATGGCCATCTCTTCCAGTAGTGCTGTTGGATACATTACTTATGGACATGGGCGAGCGATCATACTAGACTCTAGGCTGAGTTCGCCACGACATCGATTGTCCATAACTTCATCTGACGTTGATAGGTTGTCGATTTCCTCCACCTGAACCCAGGTCATGTTTGATCACCTTCAGCTCTTGTGGACTAGCATGCTAGCCTTTATCTCTATTACTTTGGGTTTGGCTACTTGATAGCTTGCGGAAACTAGCTCACCCTGTGCCGCCCTTTTGACGAAACCTTGCCCATAGTAGCCGAGGCAGGGAGCTGAAGTTCGATGTAAGAACTAGTTAAGCGTCAAACTATCGCGTAGCTCGCCAACACGCACATACACAAAGGATAAATGGACTATATTCCCTTGCATCATAACGCCAACCATCTTGTTGGTATGTAACAGTTCCAGCAAGCCGGCACGGCCGGACGAACTTGTAGCACGGTTGTAAACACAATACCGAGGATACGGGCCGATGCTAGTTGGATAGTCATGACCCCTATTACCCATGGCGTTTCTCGTTCAAACGTTACAAATTGTTTTCCAGAAATAGATCACATACTGCTCTACGGCGCAGTGTAGTCGTAGTGATAGTTGCTGGTTATACGATGTGTCAGCCATCTTTCTCGGCCCGGAAATAAACCGCCTGTCTGCTATGAAACCAATGAGCTGGTTGTACTCGCTTTAGTTCAAAGTCGTAAGGGCCGAACTTAGACTTGGCTGCACAGAAGTTCATACCAATAGGAGTTGTAGGTTTTCGCTAGAATGCCGGAGATACCGCGTCACGGGTCATGATGCAGATTATTTTCAGTAACAACTCACGCAAGGAGATGGAGTAGCTCGGTGACATCCCTCAGCCTTCCGATTTAACGTATCTTTCTTTCTTACATTTGGTGTGCGTGCTCGGTATTGCTTTCTGCTCGTGTGGTTGCGATGAAAATTGGGAACCTAAGTATAAAGAAATAATCTGAATCAGGGGCATAGATGACAGCAGATGACGGCGTCTTATAGGGTCGCTGTTTCTTACTTTCGTGTTGGCGGTGCGGCATGGCCGAGATCAGAAGCGACAGCGCCGAAGAGCGACAGGTGGCAACTAATGCTGGCGGCGTTCCCCGCCACCTCGCCGGCAGGGCTGACCGGGGCGCCGTACATGATGCAGTAGCACGTTCGTCGAATGACTGCTCTGTGCAGCCCATTGGCCAATGTTTGCGCAGCCAATACCGAACCCCAAACCCACTGAGTCGAGCTAAAATTAACTGGCCTTAATCTACTCGACAGGAAGTTTTGTTGTCGCAAGATTGCTTGGAGATAGCTATGTGTCTAGTCAGGATACCGAACATTAGGGCCGATCGAAAGTGACCAATTCCAGATGCCGAGGAGCTCATTGACAGTCTTGGACATGGAGGTTATTGGAGGCTATTTTGGAGGGTCGAGCAGTTATTCGTCCGGGTTTATGAGTTCTTCATATGGAGCTACTTACGTATATCATAAGTGCTGCCGTTAATGCGGGATTGTCTGGTTCTGTGGTACGAGAATATGGCGTATGATGAAACGGACCATCGCAATTGGATATAATATGAATAGTAAGAAAAGGGATTAGGAATTGCACTACTTTTCAAGAACGGTTCATTACACAAGTGACTAGCACAGTGGATTAACGGTCATATTATGTGATCTTTGGTGGGAGTATGGTGGTAATATGGTGGTAATACGGTGGACGAGGTGGACAAAGTGGACAAAGAAGCTCGCGATGTGACCACGCCGCCATGGCGGTAGGAACGCTAAATGGATGCTAAATGGATGCTAAATGGACGATTTAAGACGCCTAATGGCCGCTCGATGGATTGGAGATGGAGAGCAGGATAAGGGGCAAGAGCTAGCGTGGCAGGCGTGGCAAGCAAGGAATGCCACTAGCCACAGAGCATGGTATTATGTGGGCTGAAACACAGGTCGATGCTAGAACCTTTCCTAAGCCGGGTTAGCCAGTGACGCAAGTACTCTATACCTTTCGTGGGTGGAAAATGAGGGTGGAGTCACTAAAGCCACATACGGTCAGCGCACGCGGCGGGGCAGATGGAACTCCGCAGCTGAGCGGCGCCGATCCTCCCATGTCACCTATGTATCTTGCAATTCCAACTAGCCCCATAAAAGCTCAGGCTTCCAGGCTCCTCGTAGTCCAGCGCTAGCCCAAAACCACAATACCAGCCCAGAACTAGCCCAGTATTACTCTGCGCTACTAGCTTATACAGGCTACTGTAATCTCCCTAGCTCGCTGGAACTCGACACAGTGCAGCACTTGTACAACGCCTCTTTCTCTCTCTCTCTCTCTCTGGCTGTTGCAATTGCAATTGCAGAACCGGGGCAGTCCAACCAGTTTGCTGGTTTCCATTTATCGATACTTCTCGAGATTCTCTCGCTCCTCTATTATTGAGCTCTGGTATTTGATATTATTTTCTTTATTTGATTTTTATGATTTCATGATCATTATATAGGTACCTACATTACCTCTCCCGACCCCGGTTGCAGGCTCGCAACCATTCCCCCTACATACTCTTACCTACATACATGTACCTGAGTTGGGAAGTAATACCTACATATTGACTGCGCAGTCGATCAAGCTGAGAATAGTACATACCTGCCACCTACCACCTACCACCTACCACCTACTTACCTACTACCTTGTGTACATACGACCCTACTACCTGCGCACGCATACAGTAGGGATCTCGGAGTGGATCTTTCTGACCTCCTGACATCCCCAATCCTCCCTATCATCATTTTTATCTTTTTGCGCTTAATAACTGCCTATCTCTCTTGGTCTTTTCCAATCGCCCCATCGTTAAATCGTCATCAGTCCAGCGTCTTCACGCTGCTGAACACGACTACAATTGCCGAGACTGGAAGAGCGAACCTACATTCCCAATGGGCAACAGCCAGGGCAAACCCGTTGACCTCAACGGCGAAGGTATGTTTCTCTTTTCTCTTTAAAGGGGGTTTCCGAATTCCACGCGTTGTCTCGGAATTGTCCTCTGCCCCGTCAATAACCTCCCTGGCTAACGGACTACCATTTTCCGTTGCTTCTTAGTTAATCTCAACCATTTCCGATTGCTGCGAGTCGTCGGTCGAGGTGCCTTTGGCAAAGTACGAATAGTCGAGAGGAAGGACACGGGCTTATCGTTCGCTCTGAAATACATTCGCAAAGATGAGGGTGCGTCGATTCCTAAATATCTACCTATGTACCGATATATATCGAGTTAAATAATGACCCTGTCTCCCAGTCGTACGGTCCGAAAGTGTACGAAATATTATACGAGAGCGCCGCATGCTCGAGCATGTAAACCACCCATTTATCTGTAACTTGCGTTATAGCTTCCAAGATATCGAGTATATGTATGCACCATCTACCAGTCTATACGCCGAAGCGAGCTATCTAATACGACTTACACTAATAGGTACCTCGTCGTCGACTTGATGAGCGGCGGCGATCTACGTTTCCACATTTCGAGAAAGACCTTTACCGAAGATGCTGTGCGTTTCTGGATAGCCGAGTTAGGTTGTGCGCTCAGATACATACATGGGCAAGGCATAATACATCGAGACGTAAAGCCGGATAACGTGTTGTTAGACGCTGACGGTCATGTTCACTTGACCGACTTCGTAAGTCGCTACGTGTTTACTACCCAACTCTGACACCTAACATTTGTCCTTTTAGAATGTTGCGTCAGACGTCATACCCGGAAAGGTCCTCACGAGTAAATCCGGAACTCTGGCGTATCTTGCCCCTGAAGTCTATGCAGGCAAGGGCTACGATGTGAGAGCCGATTGGTGGTCACTAGGCGTACTCTTCTACGAGTGCATATACAATAAGGTACAGAACAGCCCACTATGGATCCAAAACGTGTCAGCCAGCAAACATGCTTACCAAGACGACAGCGACCTTTCGAGGGCAATTCGGAATCTACCTTGACGAATGTCATCCTAGCCGCGAACCCGAAATTCCCCGTTACGCAACCTCCCGTCTCGCTACCGTGTCTGTACGCTATCGGCTCTGCGTTAAACCCGAACCCTGACAAGAGACTCGGTCATACTTGGGAAAGCTTCATAAACGAGCCCTTTTTCCAATCTATTGACTTCGTGGCCTTGGAAAGAAAGGAGTTGGAACCTGTATTTGTTCCATCGGCTGATAAGACAAACTTTGATGCTACATACGATCTCGAGGAATTATTATTGGAAGAGGCCCCGCTGGAAGCTAGAGCTCGGAGACAAAAGCCGAGAGAGAGATTAAAGGATGATGCCACGGAGAAAGAAATTCGTGAAGAGGAACTATACCGCACCATCGAGCGGGACTTCCAGCCGTTCGATTATACCTTGGCAGCCTATAAGAAGTAAGTGTTTATGTCTGTTGGCCTCCCATGCCTGCTAACCACAAAATAGGATTACGGGTATAGAAAATGAAGGAACCGGCGAGAATGAATCGGCTCCCGGACCAGCTCATGAAGAGCCACAGGCTATTAGCACGAATGAGGTGAAACAGGCCCCGACGAACAACGGAGTTCAACATTCACAGTACCAATCTTCACCTGGGCCAGAACGGTCAGACAAAAACTTTTCAAACTCTAGCCGTACAGCTAAGGGTATGCCACGGCCGCCACCACCGTTGCCATCATACCACCGGACCTACACAAAGAGTATGTCCCAATCATCAGGGATACAAGTCAAGTCTCCTACAGGCGGAATATCTGTGACTCTCGAAGATACGGGAAGCTGGTCGGATCTGGCACGTCGGGATGCTACATTACCTGCGGACGCCAATGCTGTAAATGATGATAAAACTACATCAGGGGGTGGCGGTGTCTTCGGGCTATTTGGACGAAAGAAAAGGGGTCATAGTCCAAAGCCGAAAGAAAGAGGTGTCCTGGGCAAAGAAGGAGCACGCCAGGTTGTGGGTTGAGAGTTTTGTTGTTGTTTTTTTCCGGCGCTGGGTATCATTACATATTTCGATGGCTTTCTGAGTATTGGGAACCAGTTGGCAAAGGTTCGAGGAATTATCCGTTTATTATMCCCTCCATCCATTCGCAGAATGAATCCCGCATGGTTATTCGCGGGTCAAAGCTGAAGCCTAGTGGCTTCCTTTTTTCAGGGCCGATTCAGATCGCTCCGTCAGTGGAGGTCTAAGTTCGGCTCATCAATTCGGCGGATTACGATATTTCTGTCGGGTCCAAAGGATTGTGGACATTTCTGGTACCACGAGTAATAAAACAAGGGCACCATCATTCTCATTGAAGCCAATATCAGTATCAAAGCTTTATAAAGCTAGTCGATACCACCGGCGGCCTCATCTCAGCCCCCCCCCCTCCTTATTATCATCATCAATATCATCATCGGCCCTTAGTGAGAAAAAGGGGGAAAAAAAAGGCTCACGACGGGCTGTGTTATAACTTGTATCTCTATTCTACCAAAGGAGCAAGTTTTCTTGTCTTGGGACGTCATTTCGCATCTTAGACGATTCTGTCCGCAATAATGAGCTGAGAAGTTCGGACAGGACGCCTGCATATGTTGGGAGGGAGGGAGTGGGGGAGGGGCTCCTCCAGGTACTTAACTACGTCGGAGCAAAGGTTAATGGATCATATTTTTTGAGCGATATACGGTTTACGACGCCCCGCTACCTACCTATGTACTAAGAGCAATCCGCGCGGCAGACGAGACGAGGCGAGATGAGACGGCAATGGCAACTCCGTACTGGCTGGTGTGGTGTGGTGTGGTGTGGTGTGGTGTGGTGGAGGGCGAGGGCGTATAGACACTGTTGGTACAGTCGGTATGTTTTATAGTGAATAGGTTAGGTAGTGAATATTGAATACCTTCAGAATGAATGGGGTTCCTAGGCCCTCGGCGCTGCGCTCTGTGTTGTATGGTATGGTAAGAGGGCATGCAATATACATCTTGAGTCTTGGTATGATTTTACAACTTATCTTACATATTCGTTAGAAGGGGTAGCTGGGATTTGGTCGACCATCAGTTTTGTACCAAGGGTGGTAAGTGGTATCTGTCCAGCAAACCTTTATAATTTCGATTTCTAATTGTAGGCATTTAACCAGTTGAGGGCGGCCTCATCGGGTGGTTTTCTTTTGCTCCGATATATCCCACACCATAAGTGTAATTATTGCACCGCCCGCGGTTATCATTGGGCGTCTTGCATAGCCATCCTGCAAAGGGCGAGGCGTCCAACCCGAATTTCGTCTTCGCCCACGCTATTGATTTGGTGTTTCACAAGATATGCACTGAGGCGCAAGGCAATGAAGAATCGGTGACGTGGCGTTGGGGTCGGTATCGACCCTGAAGTTATGATATATGACTGACGGTCTCACGCTCACAGCCTTGCCAGTGAAGAACTTTTTTCTGAATTTTGTCTCGTTCCGTGGGGCCATATCAGGTTATCCGCTCAAAATCACATGAGAATGTTTCGATATAAGTACACGCCTCTTGAATCGCCGTCAAGAGACATCCGTCTGGTCACTATCCTTCCCGGGAAGTTCGCCGATCCGATCCGGGTCAAGATCACTCACGCCCAGCTCGATCCACCCGTTCAAGAAGACAAGCCAAAACGGATGTCGTTGAAGGAAATACGGCAGACCCTTCCCGAGGGCTACCAGGTTCACGAGACTTTGGAGGGGCGTGTGATATTTAATACGTGGAACGAGGATGGTCGATCGTACAGTATTTGGAGCCATCCGGATTCCAGCTTTCCCCGCGAGAAGTACGATCCCGTCGATCAAGATGCACAGTCGAAATTAAACTACGAGGCCCTGTCTTACACCTGGGGATCCTCAGAGTTCCGCAGAACAGTGATTATCGAGAGCTCAGAGGCAGCCACAGGCTTCAGAGCAATACTTCGCAGACGACGTCTACGCGTAAACACGAACCTCGACGAAGCTCTACGATATCTGCGGTACGAGGACAGATGTCGAGTCATGTGGATCGACGCTATTTGCATCAACCAACGGGACGCCAACGAACGAAGCGAGCAAGTCCAGCGCATGGGCCTGATCTTCAGTCTCGCGTGCCGAGTCGTAGCGTGGCTTGGGAGGAGCGCTTCAAACAGCAGGCTAGCGCTCTCGAAGCTGGATTATATTGGTCGGCAGCTCGAATATACAAGGGATAAATGGTTGCTGAATTCGCCTGGTTGTGATGAGCCGGATTGGGATATTTGTAAGGTTCCTCTCCCTTACGACTCCGATGTGTGGGATGCGATTTCTGAACTATGTTCGCCGGACTGGTTCGACCGATTGTGGATTATACAAGAAATCCATCTCGGAAATGCGAACTCCATCCTGAAGTGTGGACATGACGAAATTCTATTTTCTCTATTCAGACGAGCACTTTTATACACTTGTGACATAAATGAGGGTGTACCAAAAAAGTTTCAAGACGTGAGGCATTCCTTGCTAGATTTATGTCAGTATGTCAGTAGCACACCATTTGAGGAAATAGTGTACAGTTTTTACGATCGATCATGTCAGGACGACAGAGACAGAATATACGGCATAATGAACTTAGCGGCTCCAGAGATTGCGACACACATACGAGTAGACTACGAGCAACCAGTTATCAAGGTATTCGAGCAAGCATTTCTGGCGTTAGCCGAACAGCAGCGACGCCTTGCGCAACTGCGATTCAGCGGACGACGCTATTCGACATCAACGTCGCCAGAATCTCCGACATGGCTTCCAAATTGGTCTCGATGTGTTCGCATCACAGCCCCCATCAATCGTGGCTGCTGCGCCAGTGGTATCTCAGCGTCACGAGCAGTGCATTTGGATCGCGGGCGACTTGAAGTCACGGCGCGATACTTCGCAACCGTCTCCGACGCAGATGGTCCAATAATTGCCAAAGACTTTTCGGATCTTGTCAAGACTTACAAGAGCAAGGTAGAACTTGATCGACCGCAAGAATTGCGATATCCCACGGGTGATACTTACCATAACGCATGGCTTCAGACGTTGACACTGGATTGGAATGGAGAGAGATCCCCACGTTGCGGTTACCCTACGCTACTAGAACTATCCGAAATAGTTACGGCCGAGGCCGATGGGGCAGCAGCGGAGGGCAAACTATCGACTTTCTATAGGGAAACCGTCACTAGTTGGGTTAACGATCGTTATCTATTTGAGGCTCAAAATGGGTATATCGGTGCAATAAATGGAAAACCTCATGCAGGTAAGTTTCGGCGAGTCATTCCACCTAGAGTCAACGGACAGTTGATGTAAAAATTGCTTTAGGCGACGAAGTGTTTATCATCCTGGGGTGTTATGTACCTATGCTCCTAAGACCAACCACAACTGGCGAATATGAGGTTGTTGGCGATTGTTATGGTATGTGAATCGATATTAAGTGTTGCGCTTCAACCGTGCAACGGCTACATGTTTGGATTCCTCCCCGACCTTTTTTTTTTTTGTTTTGTTTTGTTTTTTTGGGGGGTGCCTCTGCTAATTACATGAATGCATCTTATAGTACACGGGATTAGTGAGTGATTTTCCTTTCTATCTTTACTCTCTTTATATTATTGTTTTAGAATATGAATGAGGTTTATTGTTTTAGTCGATCTTCACCTGCGTAATGGCTCATTTTAGATACTTCTCCAATCTCGAGAGATTACTAACACCTGGTTCTACAGTGGATGGCGAAGCTATTCTAGGACCGATTCCTCACCCTTGGAGACCGGTGATGCTCCGCGAAGAAGACGGGCAAATCCGGGCGCAATACTTAAACGTCGATAGTAAGGATGAATCAGTAGAGGATCCGCGTCTGGAGCAGATTCCAATACCTCTAGAATGGGAACCCATCGAGTGGGAATGGACTCGTGCCGACCCTCTTTATTGTAAAAAGTTCCGAAATAGGGAGACGGGCGAAGTAATCAACTCGGACCCTAGACTCTTCCCGGAGGCTTTGACAGCGCGTGGAATTCCACTCAGAACTATTACGCTCGTTTGATACCCTTGCTGTCCTAGGTTAGAGGATTTCTACTCTGTCTGCGTGGTGGATTTATGTGTGATACCCAAGGAGTCGTTAGGTGGCGGATATCTCTTCCTATTATATGTACTTCTCACTTAGGGTTATGATGATAGTCTCTTTATGTATCGTTTCTTCTTGTTCTTTGGCCCAAGTATGACTCTGATACGGGCAAAGGTGGAAAAGGGACGGTCCTTATCTTAATGAATATCCACATACCTTGCTTTACGCACTTCATCTGTCACGTTACGCGAGCTGCCAGCAGCACGGCGATTCGAGTTTCTTTAAATCCACGACTTTCAATTATGTGCCAAAGTCCTATATAAAGAGAGACAGACGGACGTATAATCTCGAACCGAAAGTCCAGTCAAGTCATTTGTTTCTGGGCAGTTCCTCTTTTTCGCCATTATCTCTCAATCAACATAAGGCATTATCAGGCAGACAGTAGCTAGACACACATCTCTCAGAGCATTGATTGATTGAATCATCGAAATCGTCATCGTCCTTGCCCCATGCACCCCGAGACACCCATCATAGACCTCACTGCCTAGGTAAATAGGTAAAGGTAGGCATACCCCCTATACCTGGCTGTACATACCATAATACCGGCTGCACCTGATAGATGTGCCGCTACCGCCCTCGTATCCCCCCCGTATCCACGTGTTGTGTAGATAGATAGATACGGTCCAAAGAAACAAACCCGAGTCAAAGGAAAAAACAATAAGTGATTTTCCGCCTTTCTCGTCGCAAATGCAACTCCATTTCCCATGAATGATTCGACGACATCGGAGAAGGAGGGTATTGTAATACCCAAGACAATGGGCTCTCTTTCTCTCCCCCCTTGTCTCGCGTCTTGATCCGAAAGGCATTTATTTACCTATAAAMCCCCCCCCTGCTGCCGTGATGATCCCCGCCGCCGAATGAAACTCCTTCCGCCGTTACCCAATGAATGGTGATTGGTGGTGGTGGTGGTGGTGGCACAAAGGAGGGAGCGGCTTTCCCTGTGTGTGTGTATGTGAGGGAAGCGGCCCCTCCCGCTATGTTCTTCGACATAGGAGAAGCTATTCGGTCGTGGACGACGAGCACTTGCCGGCTTCGGCACCTAGGTACTTGGTCATGACTGCCTTGAAGTCCTGCTCGTCGACCACGGCGCCGGACCCGCCGCACTTGGCTTTCTTCTGCAGGTCCGAGCACAGGCCGTCGAGATCCAAGTCTCCGGACTGCACGCGCGGGCAGGCTTGCAATTTCTCCCTATTTAACTCGTTAGCGTCATAGTTCATTTGTCTGTTGACCAGCCTGTCCGAAGGAGGAAGGGGGCTAACGTACCAAATATTATTACAAGTAAGCAGCTTTCCGTTGCTGGCGATGATGGTGTCTTCAGACTCCTTGCGGGCGTCAATCTCGGCGATCAGGTTCTTCTTGGGCGCGTGGGGGCTCGGCGCCACGTTGTACGGCGTTGTAAAGTCTACATCAAAGGCGTCATTGAAGAAGCTGTCGTCGAATGTGGCGTTGGCCAGGATGTTGTCCTGCGGCTCCCGGTAGTCACCGAAGAGCTGAGGGTCAAACTGGCCGTTACTTTGCTGCGACATCCAGTCCAGGCTGGAGAAGTCCATGTTGCTTAAGTGATTGAACTCTATAGATTTTGTTAATCTTTGGTTCCTGGTGACATGTCGATAGAACTTACGGCTCATGGAGTCCGTTGTGAGTGAAGGCTGTTCCTCGCCGATAGTGGTGAGAGTATCTACGGGCTTGAAGCCCAAAGGAGACTGTGTAATGGGTTCAGGAGAGGTTCCACAAGAGGAACTAGGTCCCATATTGGAGTTGCCCGTAGATGAGCAAGGCGATCCCGTGTTCGCGCCGTTCACGCTGTTGTGGCTTGAATCCAGACTGGTCCGCGAGACACTGCCGCCAAAAGTGCTGTCATAGGGAGAGCCCGAGGACTTTGACGAAGCGTCCTTCGACTGTGTGTCCGAATTATCCCGGCTTTTGGTCGAGTTGGGGCTGGCTTGGTCTTTGGACTTATCTGTTGGGCTGACCTGACCGTTGGGGCTATTGCCAGATGACGATGAGGTGTGATACAACGACGTCCTTGGAATTTGTGCATAAGAGCCCTGAGGTCCTGGTAGGACACCGAACTTGGGGAACTCGAATTGGAAGTTGACATCGCTGAGGTTCTGTATAGCGGCGTTGCCGAACACCTGATTCCGTTGTGCGCCTGAGCCACCCGAGATTGAACGGGGAGTGCTCAGCAACGACAGCTTCTTCTTGTACTCGTTCAACTCCATCGTCAACTTGTCGATCTGGGCACGCAGTTGCGAATTCTCGTTATTCGTTGCTGTGGAAGCCTTCTCAAGCTCCTCCACCTTCGTCTCGAGGTCCTTCAGATGCTTCTCCTTGCGCTCTCGGAATGCGCGCTGAGCGGCGCGGTTTTGGGCCTTCCTCTTCTGTTTGTATTGTTAGACATCGTCTAATCCCTTAGAGCTGGCTAGTCAAACGCTTGCGACTCACCGAACTAGGTTCGTTTGTAAGAGGCTTGCGGCCGGGCTTCTTGGGAACTTTTCCCTCACTCTCTCTTCGCTTGCCCCCGCCCTCCTCTTCATCGTCTTCCTCATCATCAGGATGGCTTCTCTTATCTGGGCTGTCATTATCGGGAGAGCTGGCCTTGGAGTTGTCGTTTGGTGAGGTGCCTGGGAGATCTCCAATCATCTTTGCCTGTCCGTCCTGGCCAAAATCGAAATCAAAACTAGTGTCGGGTCCTAGATCGTAGTCATAATCCAAAAAGGGACTCTCTTGGATGCCATTGGAGGTACCATTCGGGCTGTCGAAAGTGGAGGTACCTTTCTGGTTCTGGACCGGAGACTTTGACAAAGATTCGGGCGAGAGAGACAGCGCATTGCCCGGGCTGCTGTTACTGCCGCCGGGCTGGTTTGAAGTAAGAGCGCGGAAGAGCAGGTTCTGCTGCTGAGGCGTAAGGATGAAATTGTGCAGGGCCTGGGAGTGAGCTGAGGCCATTGTGACTGGTTTATATGAGACGAGATGAAAGAAATATGTCACGACTTGGAACGAGAAGCAGGAGACTAGTGTAATAAGAATTGAATACGTCGGCGACCCCTCTTAATTGGGTGAAGACGACGTCAGCGCTTGAGTCAAACGCTGCCAACGCTGCCAACAATAATTCGGGAGCGAAGCTTAGGTGGAAGACAGGTCCAAGCGCAGCAATTGCCGCGCCTAGTGATTGACGTATAGTCCTCGAGGTGCTAGACAGGATCGATCTTAAGGTATTGGGTAGTCCTGAGAGGTCGAGGCTATCCACAACCGAACTGGTTCAGTGCTTGTGGGTTAAAGGCTATGAAGGAAAGACAAAATTCGCCTCTCGGGGTCCTGAGGCTGAGATGAGGGATTGTAAGGGAACAATCAGCGGCGCCTTTTTCGCCAGGCTTCTTTCAGAGGGAGTTGACGTAGGAGCCACACTGCTAACACACCCCCCCTTTCTCCTCTGGGTAGGATGGGACAGCGTGTCAATATGAGAGGCTTGTACGGCGTGTATGGCGTGTATGGCGTGTATGGCTTGTATGTACAGTAGTGTCAGGGKGTGCAAAGAACCAAATCCGACGAGGAGTGCGGGTTGAGTGACCGTTTCTCACGATGGAAAGGAATTCCGGAGAGGGGGGCAGAAGACAAGGCAAATTTCCAATTTGTAAGCACTGTATGGTACATGACAGGTCAAAGGACTCGAATGTGGCGGGGGACAGGCCGGTCCTTGTAATCGGACTTAGCGGAGCTGACTGTGGCTGATCGCCCTTTGCGTTCCGTTTATGATACGTTCACACCGTCTTCTCGCCTTTTCGTCTTGCGCCCTTGTGATACTGTACACTCCCTTCGGCTTGTCCCCGTTGAAAAGAGCGCCTCGCACCGCGACGGTGTTCCTTCGTCTACCTGGAGCTAGGCCTTAAGGCTGCTAGTTCACAGTACGCGGTGCACACTACGCACACTACGCACCCTATGATAGTGAGACGACAGGGGAGGCCTGGTTCCAAATCTAGTGGAGAATATACTAGGCCTCGATATGAAAGTGTTCGAAGCAAGCTTTTTTGAGGTTAGGTCGAGTGACCGCTGCAGTGAGTAAGGCCACTTTGACGTGAGATACATCCAATAGGAGGTCGTGTGCCCTTGGGGGTACAGGCACGGTGGGATAGTGCTGCGGGTTAACGGCCAGTCTGATGGACCGAGTCACGTTATCGGATCTCTATTTAGCCTTTAAGTGGCGGGGATTAAAGCGCAAGGTCATCCATGGATTCTATCAGCGACTGTTCACCGTCTGACTGACACGAATATCGGTGGTCGGACTCCCCTGTACTCAGTGATGGTTGGGAACGATGACTCAAACGTCAGCCTGGTGCCTGGTTTTGCGCCATGATCAGCATACCAATTTCCCAGCATGAGGCCTAAATTCTACAGCACATAAGTCACCGACCAGCCCAGGCCCGGAGCGGTGGAAGCGTCTGAATGGACGAGTCCGCATGATACAGAATACCTACATGAGGTATGTACTACCGGCGGACCTTATACTCCAACCCTACAGCCTCATAATATACTATACACCTAGCTGCTTGTCCCACCTGATCTGTTCTCAGCATAACATTCTCATTCTCGCTAGGTCTGGATATGAGTGCCGCCATCTTGCAGCGTAAGCCCTAAACTTGGTTTCGACTAGCAAGCGCATAATGTTTGAGATTGCGTTCTTTTTTCCCTACTGTATCTGACAAACCCGCGGAGCATCATAGCATATACTTAGGAGGCAGGTATCCTGTATGTGCCGGCCTAAGAAACAGCTGACTTTGACTGCCGCTATTGCATACTTGCCGCAGTATTGTGTAGGTTCGGAGCCGTCGAATAACATCGGCCAATACTTTGCGTATCAATGACGGAATGTTAAATGCTGCTTTAACATGAGAGACGAAAGATAGAAATCCGCTTGTCCAATGGGATGTGGCATGAGCAAACTGCATGTGCTAAGCTAAAACCGAAACACACGCGGATATTATGTAGCTCTTCAAGGGAAATAAATGCATATGGGTATACCTGGAATGCATAGGTAGGTATGTGCGAGCGAAGCAATAAAGAGGCAGACGGCGTTCCGATTCAGGACTGAGCCCACGTGATTCGAGTACATCCTTTTATAGGTGATAAACCGGCAGGTACCTGAACGACTCAATGAGGCAGGAGAGACGGTGAAAATTATCTTGGACCTGCAGCCCCGTTACAATAGTTACAATACGAGGAAGTAGATGTGCCCTATGTGGGTTCGGTAGCGACTTCCACTCAACAAACTATTGGAATTGTTCCTGTAAGTGTCCGTAGTTCCCCGCATCTGCTCAAGGTACATATGTACATGTGTACAGGAGGTGGGTAGGATAGAAAGGGGTTAAACCGTATGGGGTATGCCACTTATGCGTAGGATAAGTACCTCTCGTGCCAATTATGCTGAGCAAGGTACAGCGCTAGAATATTCCAAATACATACACATGTATTCAATGTTCCAAAGGGGGGAAACGGACTGCGTAGCCTTTCATACGTCAATCGGCAGATTCGATACGATCAGCCTCGTCACCTAACCCCAAAACGTCTAGAATCCGAATACCAACTTCATCATTAGACGACAACACACGACAACACACGACATACCACTATTCAATTCGAAAGGCGTCCTCGCTGCTGACACATCACACCCTTTCTCCTGTCGAAGAGGGGTTGTATTTAATTCCCTGTCAAGAATCCCATGTCCTGACGCAACCATGGATTTCGCATACGACCATATAGCGGAGGAGACTCTTCCAAAGGACCCTAGTGATAACGACGATAACGGCATCCAGAACGGAGAGTCCTCCCGAAGGAAGCCCGAACATACGCTCAACGAAGATATTCAGGAGGCATATCGTGCATTCTCCAGTAGCACTTGGGGAAGCTGGCTCGGTGGAACTGTCGGCAATGTGATCAAGCAGGTATGTCAACTATACAAATATATAGGGGCTATTGAATAACCCTCTTGTTATCGCAGGGCGAGTCTGTATATAGAGAAGCGCAACAAGAGGTCACTTCGCTCAGTGCAGATGCTACCAGGGGCCTTGCCAGTCTCCGCGCTAGAGCTCTCTCGTTGACGACGGCCCCCCTTCCCGCAGAACAACAAACACAGCAACCTGGTGATAAGGAGAAGGATCCCGAGACTACTCCGACGACATCTAAGGCCCCTGGTTCCGATGAAGCAGGCAAGGACTCTGAGACCGTGATATCAAGATTGAAGGCAGAGGCTGCGAAACGTCTGAAGGACATTCAGCGTGCGGAGGATGCTGCCGACGAGGCGCTCCTGAAATTCGGCGGCAACATTCGAGATTTCTTCCGTGATGCCATCATCGTCAAGCCCGGTTCGGAATCTGACGACTCCAAGGGAACTAGTCGTCGCTTCGAGAGCAAGGATGAGACCGGAAAACGAGTAATCCACACCTCGAGATATGATGCGCAGCTCCATGTCTTGCACACAACCGAGAAGAGTTTCACTGAAGATCCGGCTACTACCGAATTTGCTGCGTGGGCAAAGAACTTCGATGTGGACAGCAAGACGGAGAACATTAGCGCCGACCTAGCCAAGTATCCGGAACTACGAGCAAACATGGAGAAGCTAGTCCCTGACAGAGTTCCCTACGCCGACTTCTGGAAGCGATACTATTTCCTACGACACAGTATAGAGACGGCTGAAGCGCGTCGCCGGGACTTGCTGAAGGGTTCGTTACATTTCTCTTTTAGTCTATGTATACGGGTCTAGCTAACGGGCATTTTAGCCGCATCTGCTGAAGAAGAGATTGGATGGGGCGAGGATTCCGAGGATTCTGAAGAATCAGAGTCCGAAGAATCTGAGGAATCTGACGACGAGACAGTACCAGCCAAGCCGGCAGGCAAGCCGGCAAGACCAGGCTCTACCGGATCTTCCACCACGATTCACCCACCAGTTCGTCCCACTCCAAACAAGACCCATTTAAAACCAGCGGAACCCCGTAAATCCAACGACGAGAAATCGCAAGCGGACAGCGACACCAGTTACGATGTTGTCGGCGCAGCTTCCGGAAACCCAAGCCAGGCCCCCAGTAGCCCTAAGGAGTCTCGGAAGGTAGAGGATAGCGATGACAGCGACGATGAAGAATGGGAGTAATAGTATTTCTTGAAGCTTGGCTTATTGGCTCTCTGTTAGTATGAATGGTTCGAAATCTGGAGTTCCTATCGGCGTCGGTTGGTCCCTTTCTGGGTGGCTTCGAATGCATGATATTGTCCGCCCGCCCGCTTTGTATATCTTTTCAAGCACATTTCATTGCAAACTTGCTATGCCACTACCAGCAACCCCTGTTCTCCAAGAGTTCGCGGCTCAAGGGTTAGATTCTGCGTGCTCCTACTCAACGCTTCTTTCGCGTAACTTTCGTAAAGCCATCCTCGTCTACTTCCGGAGGGGGTTTCTCTTTGGGTGCCGCGACCAAGGCAGGCGCATCGTCCATATTAACATCCTCGTCCTCTTCACTCTCGTCATCATCATCGCTCTCCCAATCAGTCTCTTGGTCTCCACCATCCACCTCTTGCACCTTGACTGTCTTGCCCTTCGTGTCGAGCCATCGGCACCTTAGATCTTCGACGAATGCGAAATCTCCGGCAGCGCACATGGCGCGCGCCTTCATGATGCGCTCAGCGACCTCGATTTCGGACTCATCATCGACGTTGGTCTCGAATTCGTCCCACATGACTTGTAGCAGGGTAGCCTCGACATCCTCCACGTCGGGATCCTGGGGAGTCTTCTGGGATGGCTTCTGCGGCTTGGCGAGATCGACGAAGCTCGGGAACATGTCGACGATGGCACCGGCGAACCAGTCGCGCTTGTCGTCAGACGCGGGTCCGCCTAGGTTGTTTTGGACTGCCACCGTGAGGGAGAGCCATAGGTGCAACGATATGGCGACGCCCTGCTCGAATTGTAGCTGTCGGGTTTCTGGTTTTGGAATAGTTAATACTAAGAAGGGAAGTATCATATAGTGAGGAATATTTGAAATATATGACATACCTGGCGTCGGACCTACTGCAGAAGCCATTTTGCAGGGACTGTTATACTGGTGATGTGCTGAACCCTGAGCGTCGCATTCACAGGCGATGGAGGGGCATTTGCATTTTCTACCCACTTTTGATTAACAATTTCTTCAATTTCCATCATTCTGCCGAGTTTGACCGCATACCGCAACACGGGCAGCATGGGCAGCACGGGTAACGGGCGATTCGACCTTAGATCCACGCTAACCCGTCCTATCAGATCCCTTCCCCTATTAAGGCGGGCTATCCGTTTGGAGCTAAACCCGCCCGGGCTTGGAATGGATTGCCATGTCTGAAAGAAGCAGAGCCATGACATCACCAAGAAATGAGCTGTAAGATTAGGTAGCTGGGCAGGTGCCAGCTTGGAAAGGGTAGCTAGCTGTCCACTTATATACATAGCATCTGGAACTTGGGATAACCAGTCTCGTCGTCCTTGTTACCTGAGTATAACCTGCTTCGAGCTGCCCAATGCCTCAATTCAACCACACGAGCTATCACGGCTCCTAGAAAGCTGCGATTTGGCGCACTATACGGTAATTCGAGATACCTAGCCCGGCCGTAGCCATGAATACCGCTACGGTGTCTATGGCGGTTACGCCAACAGTCTTGTCAACTTTCTTGTCCCACGTACGTATCCAGCCTAACCCATTGGAATCCCTTCTATCCGTCAACCTTAACTTTATCCTGTTTTCGGTGTGCTGCCATCGTCGATTTCTAAGTGGCTGAGCTACCCGAGGTTGTCTACTGTTTGCCTTCCACCAAAAGCTTGTTTCATTCCGTTTGCCCCTGTAAGGAGAATCCATGCTAAGACCAAGTCTTGGTGACATCGTAGTACCTCCATCGCAAACCGCTACGCGAGCGACCGACTGCCCACCTCTCGTATGACGAGGGTTTGCATCTTATACGATCATTCCTTGAGTTCGCGTCGCACCATACTGTCGAGGAGCTGCAGGCCTTCACTTCCCAGTGGGTGCCCCACCCGCAATGGGTCAAAGTCGACGAAGTCGAGATACCCGAGACGAAGCTCGTAGAGGCCGCGAACGTTTTACAAGAACAGCTTGGTCCAGATGGCATCAGGAAAGTCGGCGGTAGGAACTGGTGGCAGTGGCGCAAGCCGGGCAGCCCCCTCAAGGCGGAATGGATCGAGATGAAGGCCGATTACCATGAGCGCAAGAAAACTGGTGATCCGGGCAAGAGAGTCATGCTCTATGTCCATGGAGGTGCCTATTACTTTGGGAGCGTCGATGAACATCGATACCAGATGCAGCGACACGCGCGGAAACTCAAGGCGAGGGTATTCGCTCCTGAATATCGACTAGCTCCCCAGTTCCCCTTTCCTTGTGGGCTTCAGGATTGCTTAGCAGCGTATTTGTACCTGCTTACAACCCAAGATCCGACCACTATAATCCTGGCTGGCGACTCTGCTGGAGGCGGCATGGTCTTGAGCTTGCTTGTCACTATGAGGGATAGAGGCATTCCTCTTCCTGCCGGAGCTATCCTTATCAGTCCCTGGGTGGACTTAACGCACTCTTTTCCAAGTGTCTCTGGTGATTGTCCTCTAGACTACATCCCTAAGCACGGGTTTCATCATAAGCCTTCGAAGGCCTGGCCGCCCTTGAATGCGGACGAATACGCATCATTGGCGGAGCAAGTAGCTAAGAATAGTAAGCCGGGCCAAACTAAGTTGATGAAGCCGGCCTCAGTAGAAACAAAAAGCCTTCCCCAGGACCTTGGGCAGCTCAACGCGACAAAAGCAGAAGATAGTAAGTCTCTTGCCGGTAGCCTCGCCGAAACATCCTATATCTCGATCAATCTCGATGGAAAAGAGGTCAAGCTCAAGGACCAAATCCAGGTATGTGATACTATTCAAAATCAAAAAGTATGTACTAATACTTTCTTTCAGATGTATACAACCAACGAGCTCTTGTCGCACCCTCTAGTCAGCCCCGTTATGCAACCTAGTCTTGGTGGGTTGCCACCTTTACTCATTATGACTGGAGGTGGCGAAATCCTTCGGGACGAACAGATATACTTGGCACACAAATGCGCAAATCCATCCGAGTACCCGCCCCCAGAGTCTGCTATGCATGACTCGGCACGGGCGGAATTGGAACGCTACAGGCCAACCGATGTACAACTTCAAGTCTGGGACGATTTATGCCATGTTGCACCGACTTTAAGTTTCACTCGCCCGGCAAAATACATGTACCGCTCGGTAGCACAATTTGGTGCCTGGGCTCTGGCTCGGGCTCAGGGAACGGGGATTGAGATCCTCGACGACGATACAATCTCAGTTATATCAAGTTCGAGCTCGAGCTCCGACACTGAGGGCGCGAATAAAACCACTAGAGATAAAGCCAAATCAGACGAACATGTGAAATCTGAGGTGGGAAAGGCTGGTGATCCCTTACCACCATTCAAGAACCATATGATTCGTCAGCAAGTTAGTCGACATGGAGTCATTACTCCCTTGGCACCCGCAACCGAGTTACCTGGCTGTACTATTGATCGAAATGACATTGGTGTCGTCAAAGAGGTCCCAGTGCGCAGATGGCTCGAAGTACGCGCTCAGTGGGACAAACGGTTCGGCAGTGTCCGTGCTAAGATCCACAAGCGGCGACTTAAGGAGATGGCCGCAGGATATGTCGGGTTTGACGGGGAAACACCACCACCAGCTGCTCTTGCCAGTAGACGTAAGGCAGGCGATGACCTCGTAGAAAAGAGGAAGGCTAAGAGCATGGGCCTGGCTTTATGGTCTCTCTGGGGCTCTAAGCACGATGAAGCTACTGTAAACCGAGAGCATGAGGCAGACAAAGCACCGGGAATGAAGGTTGCTACTACCGCGGAGGGAGAAGGCGCCCGTTCACCTTCCGATATTGAGAAGCAGGAGAAAGACGTCGCCAAGAAGGAGCTAAGGAAAAGTCGAAGCCGATCGAAGACAAAGATTGTCAGGGACGAAAGCCAGATTACTGATGAAGATGGCATTAACGAGAATACCCCCTTACCTCAGCTCATGGCCAAGAGGGAGGGAAAAGCCAGAGAAACCGGCCCGACCCCCTCTCCTGGAAGCAACCTACTCACGCCGAGTTACTTGCCTCCTGAAACGGGCATCACGGGCAAGCGACCTATCGTAAGCGGCATTGCCGTGCCTTTCAGTCTTAACAAAGAAGCCGACACGGCTAGTATGATCACGTTGACGTCAGCACTAGATCAACCGAGTCGAGTTGCGAGTCCAAGACCATTGAGTCCTGAGACTGATGCTGTGGCGACGACCAGTGCCGCCGTTGTGGCTGCTTCTACCGAGAAGGCAAAGGACGAAGTTGTCGACCCGGAAGCTATAAAGGAGCAGGGACTTGTGATTACGGACTATTTCCAGTCTGCAGCGAGAGGCCCGGAAGCCGGTGGAATAGACGGCTCTGAAACACCCTGGGCTACGGGCCCAGAGACCACGCCAGCTGTCGGGGACGGCGGGGKGAAAGGAAGCAACGATACAGCGCCGAGTACACCACGAATCATCGTTGACGGGGCCGCTGGTAACCTCGCGCGGCCACCATTGGAGACATTCGTTACAGCTCAGGAGGATCTACCTATCACAAAATAATTTTATCTTTCAGCAGTTGGGGGTTCAGCGGGAAGACGGAACACAGCAATATACCCAGATTATATCTCATTTGTTGGGCCAAGGATAGTGTTATTTATCTACTATTTATTTTTACTTAGCTTATATACCCTCGTTAGGAATTAGTTATAGGATTTGGAATTTAATATGTTGCAACATTGGAACTGAAGTCACAGGTCTGGATTGTGAACGCTTGGTTTTACCTGTTTTATAGATGTATGTGTGTATATGATTGGTATGGTACAAATTCTACATGTCTACCAACAGTCATGACCTTCGTGCCAGTACTTTCATTATACTTCCGGAGTGCAAAGGCCTTAGGAGAAGACATCCTACCGCGGTTCTCGTAACTCTAGATTGGCTCAATCTTAAGTGATGAGCCGCGGGTCTACCTCTTGCCGTTCATCTAGGTAGTCTCCTCAATACCCATCAACTTGATATTTGCTTCATTCAAAATTATGGACACTTCAATCCAGCCCGTTCTCAGCCTTCCATCGACCCAGGTATAGTTCCGGGCTCTTGGGTCCCAATGCGTAGCCTTCGTACCGACCTCTTGCTGGAGGTACTTTCCTCGTCACGAAGGGGGTCAACTATAACGAAGACTCTATTAGCTTCCACGTTCTCTTCGAGTCCAGAGAGGGAGTAGAAAGTACCTTGAAGGTGTCCAATCCGGCGGGCACGACGTACGTCCGCACCTTGTCCCATTCGATGACGTAGCCTCCAAACCTGGTATGCCGACCCATGCTTCCCGTCCGCGTTCCCTTGTAGAAGCCCTTCTTGATGTCCTTGGTCGTCAGCGGCAGCTTGCGGAAGCGCTTCAGGAGCGCTTGTGTAGGCTGCATCGCGGCGGCTTTGGTGTGAGTCGGGAATTGGCTTCCGTATAGTCAAGGGCTTCGATCTGTTGGCTGCTGTTTATATTCCCCGTGTACCAAGGCCAATCGGTCAATATCGTGGCCGGTGTTGTGTGAACGGCTTTGGGGACTTGTGAAGTTCGCGATCTTGAAAATCGTCGAATTGAGCGGGTCCAGTACTTACATGTAGGTACTGGTGGGGGCCGCCGCAGTTTAACTGGACCCTGGGAAAATCCAACCACTTGGGGCGCCTATAGCCACCTAACCGTTACATAGATGTACCCCAACCCCACTATCGTTATCGCGGCAGAAAAAAGGTCCAGACACCGCCCAAATTTTATGAGATTTCGAATTGTAGATTCTGCAAAGCAGCTAAGACCAGGCTCCAAATCAACCCTGCATATTCAGAGCTTGAGGGGGTATTTTGGCTCTAGGATCAATTATAATCTGTCTAGAGACTCCTATAGTTCTACGACGTCGCAGCCATAAACAGTATTATCCACCATGCCCGGCCGACAAGCCCACGGACGACCCGTCGGCGCCGCCCCGAGCACCAGCGGCAAAAGCAAGAAGCGATCGAAGTCTAAGGCCAGCAAAAAGGCCCTGAACGCCTTCGCGATCGCATCAGAAGAATACGCCGACCGTCAGAAGCGCACCCCGCGCAACCGCGAGCTGGATGCACCGCGGAGCGGGGCCGGCAAGCATGCGAGGGACGAGGACGAAGACGACGAGGACGAGGATGAAGATGAGGGCCCACCGAGAAAGATGCGCCGCGGTGGTGCTGATCGCGACGAGGATGTCGAGTACGGCAGCGATAGCAGTGGGAACGAGTGGCGCATTGGTGTTGATGAGGACGACGACTCCGAAATTGACAGCGATGAAGCCTTTGGAGAGAGCGATGAGGAGAGGTTTGAAGATTACACATTCCGTGGAAGCAAGAAGAAGGGGGAAAAGGAGGTAATGAAACCAGATTGAGAGCCTCTACTACAGCTATAACTAATGCTCCTGGTAGGATGATGACGAGGACGACAGCGATGAAGACGTTGGGGACGCCGACGGCGCTTCTCTCGGGTCGGATGCCATTGATCTTGCCCAGGCTCTAGATATGTCCATGTCAGAAGACGATGGAGAACCGGAAGCTGACGACGAGTCTAACTCTGACGAAGAGTCCGATGAAGACGAAGCATCTGGCGATGAGTCTTCTGACGTCGAGGACGACGAAGATGATGTTTCGGAGTCTGGCATTAATGCATGGGTTTCCAAGTTCTCTGGAGTAAAAGATGCGGATGAGGAAGAGGCTGCACCAACAAGCAAGAAGCCTAAGCTTGGGTTGAAAGATCTGGGCTTACTAGGAATTAAAGACCCTCAGCTCAAGAAGTCTCTGAAGCTCATGACGAAAGAGGAGAAATCCAGTAAACCGCAGAAGCTTGAGGTGCCGCTTGCAAGACGCCAGCAGGCCAAATTGGATCGTACCGTCGCGTATGAGAAGACAAATGAGTCTTTAGACCGATGGACCGAGACCGTGAAGCACAACAGAAGAGCAGATCATCTAGTGTTCCCACTGCCACAGACTGAAACCGGTCTTGCCAGGCATGACAACAGCGAAATCCAACCCCTGAACCATAAAGCGCCAGGAACTGAATTAGAACGAACCATTCTAGCAATTATGGAAGAAAGTGGGCTAGGTCCAAGTGCCAAGAAGGAGGCCAAGGAAATAGAAGACTTGGATGGAGATGCTCAAGGCCTCTCCCGAAACAACATAAAAGAGTTGTGGCAGCAAAAACGTCGTGAGAGAGAGCTCAAGTCTCGAGAAGATGCGAGAGCAAAGCGTATCAAGAAAATCAAGAGTAAAGCATATCACCGAGTGCACCGGAAACAGAAAGAAAGAGATGAAATTAAGGAGCGCGAAATCATGGCCGCATCTGGAGAAATCGACTCGGAAGAGGAACGCGAAGCTCAGGATCGCCAGCGAGCCATGGAAAGAATGGGAGCTCGGCACCGGGAGAGCAAGTGGGCTAAAATGACTAACAAAAATGGTCGTGCCGCTTGGGATGACGACGTTCGAGTAGGCATCGCTGATATGGCCAGACGGGACGAGGAGTTGCGCCGCCGTATTGAAGGAAAGGCGTCTAGAGCAAACGATGAGTCTGATGATGATTCCGATTACTCGGGTAACTCAGATGATGTCGATGAGCGAAAGAGACTTCTCCAACAACTTGACGAGGTTTCTGACACTGACGACGCGGGACCAAAGTCGAAGTTGATGAACATGCAGTTCATGAAAAAGGCCGAAGCGGCGAAAAAGAAAGCCAATGATGACCTGGTGGCTCAAATAAGACGGGAGTTAGCTTCCGATGACGAGGACGGCGAAAATTCCGACGAAGGGCCTGAGGACGTTGGCCGACGGAAGTTCGGGCAGCCATCAGGGGACAAGTTAGTTAAGGCGAGCGAACAGCTCGTCAAAGCCAGCAAGAAAGGCAAAGCAGAGAAGGCAGACCTCCAAGCTGCTAGGGATAACATCGCAGCCGCGTCAGTTGGTCGCTCGAAAGGTCTTTCGGCCCCAGTCTCGCAAGACGTAAACGCAGACTCAATAGCGGGTGCTTGGAGCCAACCGTCAACAGCCGGACCTCCCAGGAAGCAAAGGGGCAAGAAGACAGGCTCTGGTGCAGAAGTACTGGAACTTGGCTTAGAATCAGTGGCTGTGGCCGCCTCTGCTGTTCCAGCGAAGAAGCCCAAGCCGAGCAAGAAGCAAACCGTCGTCAATGCGGATGACTCGTCAGATGATGAGACAAGCCACTTGCCGATCCAATTCCGCGAACAAGACCTCATCGAGAAAGCTTTTGGTGGCTTAGACGTCGTGGCTGAGTTCGAGCAAGAAAAGGCAGAGGCCGAAGATGACGATGACGATAAGATCATTGACAACACACTCCCCGGATGGGGCAGCTGGGTCGGCGACGGAGTTAGCAATCGCGAGAAGAAGCGGCACCAGGGGCGATTCCTCACCAAGAAGGAGGGTATTAAAAAGAAGGATCGCAAGGACGCTGGACTGCAGAACGTTATTATTAACGAGAAGCGCACCAAGAAGGTATGCTCTACCCACCAACCATTCTATACTGAAACCATGACTAACAATTGACTATAGAACGACAAGTTTTTGGCTTCTCAGCTGCCGCACCCGTATGAGTCTAAGATGCAGTACGAGCGCGCCCTGCGCTTGCCGGTGGGCCCCGAGTGGATGACCAAGGAGACGTTCCAAGAGGCGACCAAGCCGAGAGTCTTGATCAAGCAGGGCATTATTGCGCCTATTGCGAAGCCTACTCACTAAGCTAAGTATGTGTGGTGGTATATAGCTGTAGTACGGGCCTAGCTCTGCGTACATGGCATTATAGGTAGAAATAGAAAAATCATTGTGTTGTGTAGCTTCGACATGGAAACTTGTAAAAGTCATGTTTCTCTTGCCCCTTTTTATCCATCAATCTCCTGATCACCCAGAAAGGCGACCGGGTCGAAGTATCCAAGAATTCCAAAAAAAAAAAAAAAACAGCCTCGATTTACAATCTAACATAGTCAATTTCAGTTGTCACACACCACAGCATTAGCATACATAGTGCCTGGAAATTTGATATTGATATTCAATGGGGGTATAATTATCAATCGTCTGACCTGCTTCGTACTCATCCTAATCCTCGTCGTCACTACTATCGCCAAATATAGCCTTCAGGACATCTTCCTGCGCTCGCTTGCCCTCCAACGCCTCGTTTACCTCCGCATTAACCACTACTTCCTCCTTGGCTTGTTGCGACGGTGCTTCTAATGTTTTCAGTACCGATGTATCACCACCATCCTTCGCCACCGAACTAGATGCCTGCGTTTGCGCCGACCTGAGCAGCTCATCCAGCGT
Source organism: Hypoxylon sp. E7406B (assembly GCA_000931505.1). Classification (NCBI taxonomy): domain Eukaryota; kingdom Fungi; phylum Ascomycota; class Sordariomycetes; order Xylariales; family Hypoxylaceae; genus Hypoxylon; species Hypoxylon sp. E7406B. Next base: position 50,236 of record JYCQ01000071.1, read on the forward strand.
CATCGCGGTCTCGGAGTACACACCACCACCAGAGCTAAACCCACTAAACGGGTCCTTAGCCTTCGGTTTCGCTGCGCTGGCTTCAGACTGCATGTCCTGGTCGGGCTGCACATGCGCGGGGGGCCGGACATTGAACCTCTTGCACAGCAGCCTCGTGGGATAGAAATCCGTCACCGCCCGCGTCATCGAGCCGTACATGCCCATCCTCGCGGCCTCCTCGACGGGGTCGACCGGCTTCTGCGCTGGTCTCGAGAGTAGTTCTTGGTCCGAGGAGACGGCGCCTGATGACCCGCCCACGAATCTGGAAGAGGGTGAGGAGGACGAGGTGGTGAAGCGCGACGCCATAGCGCCCGTCATGGGCTTGAAGATGCGCGCGCAGCTGCGGAACTCTTGCAGCTCGCGCAGCCAGTCCTCGGTGCTGACGCCGGGCGCTTTCGGGGGCGGCGACGGCGAGAATCCCGCGGCGTACTCCAGGTACGCCCTGTACCGCCCGCGCTTCGCCTCATCGTCGGCGTAGGGCGCGGCGCCGCCGCTCGCGCCTCGCGCTATGGCTGCTGCGGCTGTGGCTTTGTCCAATTCCGGGATTTGGCGGAGGAGCTCTTGTTGCTTCTCTGCCTCGCTTAGGGCGTAGCCCTCGGGGATCTCGCCTAGAGCCGGTGGAAGATTGGACTTTCCGGTCGCGGCGGCGAGCCGGTCGCGCGCGGATGCAGAGAGGAAGTCGAAGACGGATTTGCCCGGCAGCTGGGCCTCGCCTAGGAGGGCGGCGCGGGATTTGGGGTCGAGTTTGGAGGCTTTTGCCGCGTCGGCGGTGGATACGTAGTCTGATGCTGGGGTCTCGGATTTGCGCTGCTTGCTAGATTTCCAGTCTGGTGGTATTTCGGGTGGCGGGTATTTGTTGACTTCTGAATTGATGGTAGACATCAGGTCGTCTGTTTCCACGCCGAACACGAAGCCGTCGAGTGGTAGGCGGCCGTCGTGGCATTTTCGTAGGTTCTTGCCTGCTTGCGCGAGTGCGTTTTTCCGTGATATGAATTTTGGCGCTGACCGTAACGCTGGATTTGCTGTTGTCGTTGCATTCGCAGCCTTTTTCTTCTTTTTGTCGCCCCCTATTACCCGGTTGTATGATATACGAGGTCCGATCTCGTACGGGTCTTCGTCATCGGATCCGGTGTCGTTTAGGACGCCAATACCTATACCCCCTTTTCCGAATTTACTTGGTTTCTTCTTTTTTAGCGCGTTGGGGCGTATTAAAGGCCCGTTGTGTGAGTCTTCATCGGAGCTCGAGCCAGCTTCTTCTTGCCTGCTGGTTTGCATCGGCGTTAACCGCGATTCGCCCTCGTAGCCTAGTCCCTTACGATCTAGCTTCTTGACCAAAGAAATCATGGGCACGTTATCCGGCGCGAAGAGATACGTATCGCCTCCATCCTGAACTGCGCCGTCCGGCTTGCCGCCACCAACATCTAGTCGAGCTTTCCGACGGACCTTAGGACCAATTCCTTGCCCATCTTTCCAGCCCATCCTTCTCAGAAGTTTGATGCCCATAGTCTCCCCTTGGGCGCGGAATAGATCCGCAAGTCCACCACCACGTCGCATAAGACCGTCTTCATCCATAGATCCTAATCCAGCGAAGCCCTGCGCGGTTTGTAGTTTCTGCGCCTCAGCCGCATCTGCCAGGTCCTCCTCGTCCATAAAGTCCTCGGGCCGTTGTTGCTTGGCGGCGGAGTCATCTTTGCGGCGGTTCGAGCGCGACGAGACGAAGGTTGAGGGTGTCCATCCTTCCTTGGATCCAACAGTGTTGAAATATCCCGCGCTCCAGCCGCCGGTGAAGGCGCCGTGGAGGCGTTTGCGCCCCCGCTCATCCCGCACCTCCTGCTTCCATACCGGCACGTAGGAGCCGTCGTCGCGGACGTCGGGGTCGAGGGGCGGGAGAGGAGTCCCGAAGAGCACGTACGGCGACTGCTGGGCTTGGAGGTCGGCTTCGAAGGTCGCGCGGGATCGCTTGAATGACATGGGCGGTGTATGGTAAGTCCTGAAGTGGAAGAATGGTCTCTAGCACGGTTCCTGGGTTTGTTGGACTCTGGTATGCTAGAGAATGTGCCATGTATTGTGTCTAAATCGTCCGAGACGTGGACAATGATGATGCTGTTGATACATACATGTAGGTACATGCATCACTTATCGATAAAAAATAGCTACATACATGTATGTACCTCGAGATAAGGATGTATCGAGGTATGAGCTTGGCTCCACAGTAGACTGCTGACTAATCTCGCTTTATACAAGGATAGATGCATGTGGCTCCCAATGCCTCCTACATAGTATATGTACGTCTAATCCAACAACTCCCGGCTTCAATTGTATAATCAGTCACGACTTTGATTACGTATTTTGCTTACTTGACTGTCTTCCGACGTTGAGAGCACTAAGAGCTTTCATATGACTAAGTCTAAGAAATTTTGTCATATCAATGCTTCTCAAGACAAAACCTCCAACTCAACAAAAATGAACATCAAAAAAGCAAAACATGTCCCATGACATACGACCTGTCAGAAACTGCGTGGGGTTAGCTTCCTTTTCAGCTTTTCTGAAATATAGTTACATAAGCGTGGCTGCGTGGATAGGATCTGTGACGGGCGTTGCCGTTGAAGAGCTCATCACCCGACCAAGGATGAAGTTATCAGTAGAATCGAGCCTCAAGGCGGGATCGGCAATTTGACTGATCACATCTAGATTGCTTAAAGCGGGTTGAGATCCGGCTATTGGTCTAGAACTTACGTCAATGAGCCGGTTTTAAAACTACTCGGCGACCCTCCAAGGTGCTCCCCGCGGTAGAGCCATTGGGAATGTAACGGACGAGAGAAGGCTGTGTGTGACGCTGCAACCTTTCTGCAAAGTGATAGATCGCGATCGTTGCATCTCAGTCCACTCGATCCCACGATTCTTATATACGTGGGTTATCTTCCCCGCCTGAATCAACCCAACAGCCCACCCAGGTTACACACCTATGCTCGGCATTCCAGCTTGAATCCTTCCCCGGAGTCGTAATCATCGTCATAGTGTCTAGGAGCAGGTTCCCCGGTTAAGAGGATATAATGAAATCTCGTAAAGGAGCGTATGTCTCTCAACATCTAACGAAGCCTCGCTACATCCTACCAATAGCATGAAATGGTCGTACATGATATACATGTATGTTACGTTTGTAGTTGGTGGGTGTGGACCAGACGATGGCTGTCTACCCCTCTAGACTGTTACTCTGAGTGCGCCTATATGAATCGCCATTCCCTTTCGATGTTGTAAGCTGAGCCTAGTTACCATAACGGATCATATAGTCTTTTTCTACGTTAGATTTTGTCATAGGCTAAAAGAAAGCGACCATGGATTTACTCAAGTGCTCAGGTCTTACAGCTCTTGAGGTCTTTGCCATTGCCAGAGTGGCAGCTCAACTTCATATCGACTTGCCAACTAGTATACAGACCGGGKATATTCTCTTTATTATACAGTATCTGTTGCTAAAGTACTACCGGGTGTTTTTATATCCCAGATACTTCTCACCCTTCCGACACCTGCCCGGTCCGACTGTGAGTTGATATTTCGTTAAGTTATACTGCACTCTGGCCTGCCCAATGTCTAATAGGGGTCTTCCATAGGACAACCAGTTTTTCTTCGGTCAGTTTTTCAACTTACTAAAAGCCGAGACACCTATAAGTCTATATACCAAATGGATGCGAGAATATCCCGACGCACCCTTCATCCGATACCTCTCCTTTGCGAACCAGGAGATTATAGTCCCCAATAGCGTCGAGTCGTTCAAGGAAATACTCCAGACGCAATGCTACTCCTTTCAGAAAGCTGCCCACTGGCGACGAATAATGAAGGAGATAGCCGGCGAAGGCGTAATCATCATGGAGTTTGACCGACATCGAACACATCGGAAGATGCTCAACGGTCCCTTTTCTGTGACCAATGTACGCAAACTGGAGCCTGTGTTTAAGTCCAAGGCCCTGGAAGTGACCCAGGTCTTCGACCGCGCTATTGCGGCCAACAAACATGGGAGCACTGGGGTCATCGAATGCACCGATTGCTTCTCCAAGACTACGCTTGACGTAATGGGCATTGCCATTCTCGGAATTGACCTTGGTAACTTGGCGGCTATTACCTTTGATGGTGAAAGCAAGGCCAACGACCAGAACTCAGAGTACACTTTCCACAATGCCTACAACGTCATCTTTGCGCAGGAGTCGTTGGGGAAAATTCTCTTGTATCTTAACGGCGTCGTCCCAACGCGGTGGCTTCCCTTACAGGCAAATCGTGACTTTCTCTTCGCTACTTCGTTCTTAGAAAACTACTTGACTGAGCTCGTCCGAGAACGGCGTGCTGAGATCATGGCTTCCATGGCTGCTGGTAAATACGAGCGTGGCGACTCACGCGACCTGATAACTTTCCTTATCGAGGAGAATCTTCCTGGTGGAGTAGCCGAGGGAGTTAAGGAGATAGAGATAGTTGGCCATGTAAGTTGTTTGAAGAGCCGCAATATCTATGTCATCGGTCATACGTCGCGCATGCTGACGGACGGTATCCCTTCCTTAGCTTATCCAATTCATGGCTGCTGGCCATGAAACGTCAGCGAATCTGCTATCGTGGAGTTTGTACACCTTAGCCACAAGGCCCGATATCCAAGATAAGCTCTACGAGGAGCTGTCAGTACTAGACGATGATCCTGTTTTCGCGGCCCTGGATAAGTTATCATATCTTGATAACTTCATCAAGGAGGTTCTCAGGCTGTATGCGCCTGGTAAGTGTCACTCTGCCCCCTCTCCCTAATGACGCTATAGCTCACATCTCCCGCAGCGGTTGGCTTGTTCCGCGAGACTGCCGTTGACGTAACAATCGAAGGAGTTCTGTTTCCAAAGGGCACTACGTTTGATATTATACCTTCAGTACCCATGCTTAACCCACATATATGGGGAGAGGATGTCGACGAGTTTGATCCGGCGCGATGGGACCGTCTGGCCGGTGACCAGGCCTCGCCGTACGCATTCGTGGCGTTCTCTCAAGGACCACGGATATGTATCGGACGTCCACTCGCCTTAATGGAGATGAAAATCATTTTTGCTGAGATTGTCCGGAACTTTAGGATCTTGAATGTCGAAAAGGAATTCAGGGTTGAGAATCCCAGTCCTGTGATGCGCCCGAATGGCCTTGAGGTCCGATTCGAAAGGATTACTCCTTGATTTCTGATTTTCAACACAGACCTGAAGTCCGTGAGTAAAATTTCCTATGGACATCCCAACTTTCCTTACGTCGGGCGGGAGCTGTGCAATGCGAGGGATAACAATAGCGGTCTCAAACTTCAACAGCCTTTTTCTATTAATAATGCATAGTCGGTTTGGATTCCTATAATTGGTTAATTGGCTGAGAATGAATTCATCAACACTACTTTCCCCCAAGTCAGGACCTCCTAGCAAAACACATCAGAAGGGTCTTCTAGGAAGAATGGAACCATCTGCAGCACACTCGTGCTACCCGGAAGTTTCATTAGCTGGATTCACTCTGAAACCTAAAATGGCCAGAATACCACTACTCTGAGGCTTGCGGATGCGATTAAGAGCTGAGACCCCTGCGAGATGAAGGGAAGGGKCTAAGTCAAGGTGGCCTCTTTTGAGAAGCAAGGGGTTTGGATGTAGAGCATCTCTGTGGTGTAGAGTGGCGCCTAGGTTAAAATCATGCTTCCTAGATACACCCAACCACCTTAGCCAGCTGCATGTATGGATCTTTCGACCAACAAACTCAGATTGAGTTCAAGCAACGATATGGCATTGAGCAGTGAGGATAAGGAGACATGAGAATTTGTTGAGGGATATATCGAAGCTCGACAAGGAGGAAATTCCCGTGTAATAAGAGAACGAGATGGTAATACATCCTAATGCCGTTGAACAGCGTGATGTTTTCCCACGGTTGCTTCTTTAGGATCTTGTTCGCTTCACGGTCCAATCAAGACGCAGTACCATGTCTCTATTCAATAGGACGACAGAAACGGGATAGCCACGGATATTTGGCCTATCATGGTGCCTGGCTGACCGAAGAAGAATAGAAGCAAAATTAAACCAAGCCCGTTATTTTCCTGATCGGTTAAGCTTCGATTCTGCAATACAACCTTGTTAGCCAGTTGGTGGGAGCATTTTCGCTGCTGTCGTCATACCCCTCCAAGTCATCACATATGCACAAGTCAACCTCTTTGGGATTTGTTCCTGTGAGATATCATGGATGGATGGAAACGGAGGAGGATCTAACAACTTGAAACGCAGTACGTGGCTGAGCGATTTTGTTTGGGAATTCTTTGTTTGTTGTGTTATAGCGTATCATGTCTATTCATACGTGGTCGACTTTTGAATACCATAAAGAGATGTTATTCATGGTTGAGTTGTGAAGGTTGTGAAGGTGGTGCAAATGGTGCACATATTATTATCCCAAAGTATAAGGAATTGGTATGAGTTTCCCAGGGGCCGTCCGAAATTTCGTCATTTGTTCAAGCCCGAAGCCACATCACCCACCAACCGGGCTACGTAAGGTGTACACTAAGCCGTGTCTTGTGGATGGCTTGGATAGCATAGATGGCAGCGACATGCGGCTAACGTAGCTCAACTCACTAAGAAAGAGACTTGTTTAGGTGGAAAGGGCATTCATTAAAGGAAGGCCCAGTCAGCTTTGTGACACTTAGCATCGGGATATCCACTATCCACCGTCGACCATCCACCTGCCACCTGCTGAGAATGTTGAATGTTCTTTTTTTTTTTTGTCTCTTTTCTTTTTCCTTACATGTACATACTACATAGGGAAGCATTCGCACCCGGTATAATTTCAGCTCCAACAATTATACCTACATGTAGGTAGAGTCGCTTTGCCGGACCTTCGATGTTTAGTACATATATTCATGGATGGCTGCGGGGTGAATTCAATTGTGATCTTCCCTTTTCCTTCGCCACTGTATCGTCAGATGTCGTCCGCTCTCGTGTTCTGGGCACACGGGACTAATTACATGTACATGGAGTAGATGGTCGCCGGTACATACTGAATTCCCGTGGTGGAGGTGGTCCCTTATTATTAGGCCGTCGCTATTACTACACGTAGCGCACAGTAGCTACCGCCTACGTGTAACCACCTGTATTCCGTACCAGCCCAAGCCTGGAGGGCAACAACAAGATTGAACCAAGGAACGAGCATTGGAACTTCCCAGCTCACCATCTCCCCCAGCTCCTGGAGTCCCCGCCGCTATCACTCCAACATTGAAGTACATACATGTATCTTAGGTACCCCTGCTAGTGACCAAAATTGGCCAAAACTGACCAAATTGCCCGTGGTAATTACGGCGTCCCAGCTCCTCGTCAATAAGCTTGCAGTACCTCGCAGTACTCGCTCGCCAGACGCTAGCGCATCCCGGTCCAATTAACAACCTCCTTAAGGGGGTAAAAGGGAAAAAGAGCGACGAGGCTCCCGCCCGCGACTTGCGACTTACAACCTGGAAGACTGTAACAGTTACTAACGGTACCACTCTTCTCTACAAGCCCCGGGCTGTCGCTCTCACTGCCCAAATCTCTGGAAACTGCCCAGCGCTGCCAATCTCTTAATTTTGACTTTTATGGATCAGAAGCATCGGCCCTGAACGAGGCCTGGTCACCTCAGCTGGCTCCCCCCCTTGCTACTCGATAGATAGTCGTACTGCACAGGATTGCTGTAGCAATACCAAGCAAGCGATGTCAACTTCAGCAACCGAGCAACAACACCAACATCATCAGCATCATCACCACCATCATCACCATTCGTCGTCTTCATCGCCGAGATCCCACCAGAGCCAGCCCCCCGTGCGAGCGCACTCGACCCGCTCACGCCCGACCAGTTCCACCGCTGCTTCACCTTCCCAACACAACGCGGGCCCACCTCCAAACTCCCATCCTACCTCGACCTCTCACCATCACCGCCATCACAGCCGACAGACCTCGTCTTCCGGCCGTCCTCTCCAAGACATCCTACCCCAGCAAGACTATGAAACGTCGAACGTAGTCGCTGCCCACCATCAGCCTAAGCGAAGTTCCAGCAAAGACCGCCCTCCCCCGGTCTCGCGTGGGACCGACTCCAAAGGCGTCCACCGTCGAAGCAGCACTCGATCAACTCACTCACAAAGCGAAATGGCTGGTCCTACTGCCGTCGCGAACAACGCCGGTCCAGCTGCTATCCCGCCCGTCATGCAAGCCGCAGCAGATGCCCGCGCGAGCGGTGCTAAGCAAAGGACCACTAGAACGTCCATCCCGACGCAGTCTGGGAAATGGATTCTGGGCAAGACAATTGGTGCTGGTAGCATGGGCAAGGTAAAGCTCGCTCGTAAAGAGGACGGAACAGAACAAGTCAGTTGCTTCTCCCTTGCTCAATCAGTCGCTAATTCCTAGTGCTCTTTGCTAACCCCGATCATTTAGGTCGCTTGTAAAATCATCCCTCGAGGTTCCACCGAAGATGGCCACCACAGTCGAGCTGATAAGGAGCGAGCCGACCAATCGAAAGAAATACGAACCGCGCGAGAGGCAGCCATCGTGACTCTTCTCCAGCACCCACATATCTGCGGCATGCGAGATGTGGTTCGAACGAATTATCATTGGTACATGCTTTTCGAATATGTCAATGGCGGTCAAATGCTAGACTACATCATCTCTCATGGGAAGTTAAAGGAAAAGCAAGCGAGGAAATTCAGCAGGCAGATCGCAAGCGCTCTCGACTATTGCCATCGGAACAGCATAGTCCACCGCGACCTGAAAATTGAAAACATACTGATCAGTAAGACTGGTGATATCAAGATCATCGACTTTGGTCTCAGCAACCTTTTCGCTCCCCGTGGCCATCTGAAAACATTCTGCGGTAGTTTGTATTTTGCGGCCCCCGAGCTCCTTCAGGCGCGAGCGTATACTGGCCCTGAGGTTGACGTCTGGAGTTTTGGTATTGTCTTATACGTGCTGGTTTGTGGTAAAGTTCCCTTCGATGATCAGAGTATGCCCGCCCTGCATGCGAAGATCAAGAAGGGGCTTGTGGACTATCCTAGTTGGCTATCTAATGGTAACCCTTCCGGCCTCTTAAGTAGCTTGGCTTCTTACTAACATACAGCTAGAATGTCGCCATCTTCTATCCCGCATGCTTGTCACCGATCCGAGACAACGAGCAACAATGCACGAAGTCATGAACCACCCCTGGATGATCAAGGGTTATGGCGGCCCACCCGACAACTATTTACCTGCTCGCGAACCTCTGACGCTTCCCCTAGAACCAGAAGTCATCAACGCGATGACTGGCTTCAACTTTGGCCCACCGGAGGKGATCAAGGCCCAGCTCACAAAAGTGATTGAATCGGAAGACTACAAGCGTGCTGTTGCACTCTTACAGAAGGAAAAGGAACAACCACCTGCACCCAAGGACGTGGAGAAGAAACGAGGATTCGGATTCGATTTCTATAAGCGACGTAACTCTGGGAGTAGCCGTGATAACTTGTCGGCCCCAAGCACAGACGCTTTACAGATTGGTGCCGATCCACTCAACGCCTTTAGTCCTCTAATCTCTATCTATTACTTGGTGAAGGAGAAACAAGAGCGAGACAAGGTAGATGCAGTGCCAAAATCTCATACTCCGAAGAATGTTGCGGACTCCCCCATGCCCGAAATCGTGCCTCCTCCCGAGGCACACACGAATACGGCGACGTATGAGATGGCTGGAGAGAAGGCGACTGGAGGTAGGTCGAGACCTCGTGCCAGGACCCATGGGGAAGACGATGCCCCAGAGGATCTCAAGAAGCCCCAACCGTCTCCTGCACTCGCTCCTCCAGAGACTCCTGCGGATTTACCACCGAAGAAGGAGAGCACTGCTGCTGGCATTCTCAGGAGGTTTAGCACTAGGCGCCGTAAGGAACCGGAGAGGCTTGATAAAGACCGCTCTCACCCGCCTATGGTCCACGTTCATTCCCCAGCCGAGACCCCAACGACACCTCGGAAAAGCTTTAGCATACGCAGGTCAAGGCGCGACCGTGATGAAGATCCTCAACCTAGTAGGTTACGATCAGGAAGTAGTCAGCCACAACATCGAGACCTACTTAGCCCGCCGCTCTCTGCTGGTGGTAACTTGTCCGGAACTAGCAACAAGGGTTTGGGACGGTCGACCAGTGTGAGTTCAGCGGAATTTAGGAGACGACCTTTTGGATCTGCCAACAGGATTACCAAAGAGCCGCCACCGACCAGCGGGTCTGATCAGTCGGCAGCTACCGATAAACTCCCACCAGAACCGAAGAGTGCTCTGAACCCTCGCGCTGCCTCTATGAGAGCGAGACCACTTGGTCATGCACGTCGAGAGAGCATTCAAGCCAGGAGAATGCGTAGGGAAGGAGCTCGTGCTGCCGATGTACCCGAGGAAACGGATCAAGAACTTGGTGAAGCAAGTGGAAACTCGGCCGAGCGCCTAGACGACTCGGAATTAGCCAAGCCCGTATTCCTGAAGGGTCTCTTCAGCGTTTCCACCACGTCGACGAAGTCTGTGCCTGCTATTCGTGCGGATGTTAAGAGGGTGTTGAAACAGCTAGGGGTTGACTATACGGAAATTCGTGGAGGTTTCTCCTGCCGCCACACTCCTAGCATCGATCTCAAAAAGGGGACAGACATGCCCGGCAGCCCTGTCCCTACTCCTGGTCACCGTCGTAGGTTCAGCTTTGGTATCAGGACGGAAAGGGATCGCGAGGAGCTCCGAGAGATAGATCGAGTGCCACCCACGCCACGGACACCCGGAAGGGCACCTGCTGATAGAAGTGACTCGACGTCGGAGCTTTCTGACCCGGAAAGCATTCCCCGAGATCCGACTAGCTCATCGAGGAGGGTGCCGGGCGAAACTACCACGCATGTACAAAGCGACTTGGGCGGAAACATGGTGCTAGAATTCGAGATTTTCATTGTGAAGGTTCCTTTGCTCTCGCTGCATGGAATCCAGTTTAAGCGCATGGAGGGAAATACTTGGCAATTCAAGAATATGGCGGATCACATCCTGAAAGAGCTTCGCCTATGATCCGGAACCACATCGCAATTAGTCGAGTCAAGTTGGAAAAGGAGGATCTCTGGGGGCAAGGATGGGTGGACCTAGCTGAGGACACCGGATACAAGACTTTTTTTTCCTATTACAATCCTGTTGTCTCCCATATCTGACGGTGTTGATGGTATAAACATGGGCCCTCTATTATTGTTGAATAGTTGTTGTTGATTCTCAGACCCCTTTCTTGGAGGGCATGTTGGTTCGTTGTGTTGTTGAGATGGGTTCCTCGAGGTCAGGCCGTGCCTGGAGCCTACTGTTGTAAGGATATGATGGAATTGGCAGGTTTGGCGAACGGACTTCACGACGATTGATGTTTCCTAATAGCAGATACTAGCAGTAATGTAAAAAAGTACATCCCTCGTGACGGTGGAAGGTTGCTTCGGTCTTCATCATCGCGTTCTTCAAGGTCATGATGGGCCTATGTATGGCCTATGTACATGCTTGGACAGACTCCTTTACAATTCAGCGCGCATATAGCTTACATCCTTTAATGATATAATTCTCAATGTTGTCAACTTCATCTCCTATTGCCATTGCGATGGCTTGATTGCTTGTCAATATACCGTCGTGGATTGAGTTATTATTATACCTGAGTTTTACGAAGGCTATTGTGCACCAGTTGAGGATTCTTATCAAAAATYTCCTATTAGGGAGATTTCTCTTGTCGATCCTGAAATTTTAACCTGATGTTACACGAAAATAGGAAATATTAGATTTGATTGGTGCGATAAGGAGCTGTGGCAAGAGCTATGTGGCAAGAGCTGTGTGGCAGGAGCTGTGGCAGGAGCTGTGGCA
>JYCQ01000072.1:0-89864 GCA_000931505.1 Hypoxylon sp. E7406B
ATATTATTTATATTATTTATATTATTTATATTATTTATATTATTTATATAACTTTTTAATTTACGATGTTTTTATAATTACTGTTAAAAAGTAAGTTACTTATATAAAATGATTACTTACTTACGTGATATTAAAACATTAAAACAAAAGGTGGTAAGGAAAAGGAGAATAAAGGGAGGACCTTGACGTCTCATGCAGCCACGGTATCCAGGCCGCCACACAAGCATTTTGGTGCCCCCCACGGCAAGCACCACCTGGAGCTGATAGATTAAATGTGGCTCGTGCGTGACCCCGCTGCGGCGTAGGCAGGTGGGATTGAACAGGTGGGCAAGCTGCCCAGGTGGCAGGTGGGATGTATCGGACCTCAATGTTTCCTGTTTGAATTCAACATTGAAGCTAGGGCTGATAAAGGGTACGTACCCAGCTGCTGTAACGCAATCGGCCGCATGTGGTCAGTGCTTCCCCTTGGACCCCATTCGACCCCATTCCAGTCGGCAAATTAGGATGCGATGCTTCCTCCACGGCTGCTGGCGAACCCTGCATAGACTTCACTTCTTCAACTTCGCCGGATACCCAGACTTGCAGCCTTGACTTCTGTCTCCCTATCCMCCTGCCACTATTGAGCTGCACTCAACCTAGTAGTGCGCCCTCTGGCCTGAACCTCGACATATCCAGTTTTCGACGCGCCCGAAGCTCCCCTTAGACAACTCTAGTGATAATTAGGGCGTCTCTCAGCCCAATCCTAGTACGACTTGGACGAGTACTCTCCCGTCAGCTACCCGATAGAAAGACTTACTCGAACGTCCTCCCACTGTACCGACTAGCTCTATCCGAGGGGCTCAATACTGCGCCGAACTACCGCGTAAGGGAAGAGCATTTTGTCAAAGATCAACTATCGCGACAGAGCAGGCAGATACCAAGTAGGAGCGCATATTTCTTGCGCACGGTTTGGCCTCTACGAACCCGCCACCTGTCTTCTCAAAAAATATTGAGAACTGTTCTGCTCTACCATCCTCGGCATTACAGTCGATCCGACGATTTCCAACTTGTCCTGTCGCATACACACACTCAATCCTACACCGATAAGAATTTAGACAGTCTTCCAAGTCTCTGAAGATTGCTGGTCTCCCTCACGAGAGCTCAAGCAAAGGGGACGTGGTAGAACGACGCAGTTAATACTTGTCTTACTAGACGAGTTACAATCACATCGCCTTCCATCATATTTGCCTTCCTCGGTATCTCGCCGTCAACGGGATACGCAACCAGAGCAGACGTGGCGCAACAGCCTATTCGCAGTCAGCCACCGGACTCACAACTATAACTGTAAGGACATTGAGTTTTATGGGAGAGAGTCTAGTGGAGAGCGTAAACTAATCGCGCACCAAATTTAGGTTCTGAATAAGCCTCGCCGAGGTAGACCGAAGAGGCAAAACTGGGCGAAGTACAGCAACCTATCGGGATCGTACATGCAATAACTTGAGCGACCGTAGCCACAAAGCCCATCATGTTGCCGAATCCGAACCTCTACGGTCACCACCAGCAGTACAACCCACACGCCGACCAGCCATGGATGCACCAACAGCCCAGCCACCAACACCAAGCTCAACAGGCTGCCGCAGTTGTTGCTGCTCAACACTACAACCGAATGGCTGGTGCTCACAACAATGTCACGAATAATATCGGTGCTTCTGTGGCTAGCCATGTTCAGGACAACGGTATGGAGAACGTTTCGGAGGACAATCGCAGAACTTTGACCTATGTCGCCGACCTGCTAAACGAGAACACGCGCGAGGCTGCCCTCCTCGAACTGAGCAAGAAGCGTGAACAAGTGCCTGAACTGGCGCTTATCCTGTGGCACTCGTTTGGTTCGTGGTCGCCTCTGAAGCTATATTAGGAATTGAGTAAGCTAACTGAATATCCAGGTGTAATGACTTCTCTGATGCAAGAGATTATCTCGGTCTACAATCTCCTCAACCCCTCTCAACTCACTGCCGCAGCCTCGAACAGAGTCTGTAATGCGCTCGCACTTCTCCAATGCGTAGCATCACACAATGACACGAGAACTCTGTTCCTGAATGGTATGTTTGCCTTCCGTACCGGGAGTGATTGTAACGCGCTAACTAAGCAAACACAGCTCACATCCCTCTATTCCTCTATCCCTTCTTGAACACGACGTCTAAGTCGCGCCCGTTTGAGTATCTCCGCTTGACCTCGCTCGGTGTTATTGGTGCGTTAGTTAAGAACGACTCTAGCGAGGTTATTAACTTCCTTCTCACCACCGAGATCATTCCTCTCTGCTTGCGGATCATGGAAACTGGATCGGAACTCAGCAAGACCGTTGCCATCTTCATTGTGCAGAAGATACTGTTAGATGACAACGGTCTCAACTACATCTGCGCCACATACGAGCGCTTCTACGCCGTAGGAACGGTGCTGAGCAATATGGTGGCTCAACTGGTTGAGCAGCAGACAGCACGCCTTCTTAAGCACGTTGTGCGTTGTTTCCTTCGTCTGAGCGACAACGCCCGTGCCCGAGAGGCCCTTCGTCAGTGCCTCCCAGAGCCGCTCCGCGACGCCACCTTTAGTTCGGTTCTGCGCGATGATGCTGCAACCAAGCGTTGCCTAGCTCAGCTATTAATCAACCTGTCCGATAACGTCGTGGAGGCTAACGCCAACCATGCAGGCCTATAAGGCATTTCTGGGCCACCAAAGGGCGTGGGCTGCGGCTAATATTGAGATACCCAGACCCGGAGAATACTGCCCTAAAGTAGCCTCCCCAAGTCGTCGAAAGCTCTTCAATAATCGATATACCTTCTTGTCAATAATGAGAGCTGTGTTGAATAATGCTCTATCCTACCTCGAGGCACTTTACCAACGAGAACTTGGAGCCTCTAACCTCTCAAATACTATCCAACTTATTACTACTGTTGTGGCGAGGGGKCGTTGACCTACTATTTGGGTGGGATATTAATGATTTTGAAGTTACACCGACATCTAGCTTATACTGGTCCACGACAAGCATTACGATCCCGTTTCTCGGGTATTACGCTTCTTGATGATACCGAGAGCTCTCTTTGGAAGTCGGATGAAATTAGGCATTGCTCACTGACGATGGCTTTCTACCGAATCCATCCGAAAGTTTTTCATTGGCGGTTTCGACAAACCCAACGGAGACAGTCCGTTTCCGTGAAACATTCCCCTTTCCCAAACTTGGGAATTGACAACAACCCCCGCAGGAGACTATCAACAGGGTTCTCCTAGTACTTACAATATTGACTAATACGACCTGTCCTCCTTTATCCCCCGCCGATTTGCCCCTGGCTCAAGCCTCATTGTTGTAAGGAGCATCCTTTACGACTTCAGGGGCTTCGGAGTTAGCTTTATCATGAGCTTTGTCCAGTACAGACTCTACACTCAATACTCTCCCAGCCTCATACAATACTCACTGCACTTGAGATGTACTTATGGCACTTTTTGCTTGCCATGGAATCCTACCGATATATTCTGCCATTGACCTTGTTTCGATCTATCGCGCTTTTTATCGCTCACATCCATTTACTGGTCTATCGCCATGCCAATAAGGAACTGTGTTTAGCTTAACTGACGATGACATGAGCATGGGCTCTCATATGAGGTCTAATGGATAAGACAGCTACGCATAAGCTGCGTTCACGGCGACTGAGTCTATCATACATGCCAGTGGTAATATTCTTGGCTTTACGTCATTCGATGTTGAACTCCTTTCAGATCGCCGGCATCATTCGACAAATGCTAGTATCATGATCACCCAGATGTTAGGCAATCTTACTTATCAGAACTGCCGGGAGTCTCCGTGTCTCGTCTCTATGCCCTTTATAGAGTCATGATCGGTATATATACTCGCTTCCTCTCGAGAGCCTTTTCCTAACCAACGCCTCCGGGATGCAATATTCCTTCTGTAACAGTTTCTAGGCTGTTTTAGTCTGGCTACCCTCTGCATGGGCTCAGACAAATAGGCAGGATATATCCTCGATCAGCTCTGCGAGCTTCTCTTTTACTACTATTGATCCCTAGTAGTAAAGAAAATATCGAACAAGAACTCGCTTCTACCAAGGGCATTGACAGAAGGCTGGGACTTGGAGGCCGACCCGCAGATCAACGGTGTATACGCGCACAAGTCAATTATTACCGGCAAACTATACCAAACCCTTCTAATTATTTTCTCGTCACGTTAAAAGTCATGTTATACCCCATGTTTCCTTACGATCACACATCGACTCCGACACCACGACACACCTACATCCTACACAGACATACATTGCACATAGGCGGCGTTTAGGGCATGGACTCATGCGAACAAAACAACCCTTTAGAGTGAGGCGGTGGCGTTCCCTTGTTTCTATTACAGTTCTACCCGTGAGGTTCTTCTTAACCTCATCCCCCATTTCACGATGGACGGCGACGGACTTTGTGGTCGGAAGGATTGCGGCATTTGAGCAGGCGTCGGAATTTTGCGTTTTCAGGGGATTTGTCCGCCTGCCTAACCTCTCTTAGGTACTTCTTAGGAAGGGAGGCGGCCGGCATCAATCTGCTTCGGCATTGTCTTATGCTATACCCGTTGGTCCAACCTGAGCTCGGATCATGGCCTCTTTGCTTCCTCAGGGTTGCGACGTTGTTGGCCGGTCTTGTAGATTATTACGTGTATATAAGAAAACGAAGAGAAAAGTAATGCTTTGCTGATAATTACCTCGTTGTTGCCTTGTCTTCTGTGGAGTTGATGATGGTGTTTCTGTTGGTACTAGGGGGGTAGGTTTCATAGATCTCTTCAAGTTTTCTCGATTAGTTCAAGCCAGGTCAACACTTAACTGAAGGCCTTAAGCTGGGCTGTAGTGTTCTATGTTGATATCTATCATCCAAGATATAGATATAGGCCTTGGTTACTTGGGTAGGTACCTCTCTTCTTGCTATGGACGATGGAGGTACGAATCACGATATAGCGTATTACGCCCGTTGCATCTTAGCTAAGAATGATAGCCTACTAAACGAAGATGAAATAAGCAACACAATTAAAGGCGCTGAGAGCAGACCTACGGCTTATTTGGCCACATCCTCTAAGCCTTCCGCGACGCTTATTATGTGGCCTATCAATGGTATCCTTCGTGACAAGATATACTACTTCGACGTCCATACCACCTTTGATGGTAGGCTCGATAGCATTGAAGAACACGCTTTTTTCAAGTTGAATGCTGACTGACTCATATTATCTTAGCAGTATACATGAGAAGAGCTAACTTTGTTAGGTTGAGATAAATTTATTTCGAGTTGGCTTGAAGCCACTTAGTCGATCTAACGACTGTCAGTCTATTCAAGAACCGATTTGTTTAAGAGCTTGGCAGCCAGATCAAAAACGCGGAAGCCAGTAATCCTACTGCGATAGATAGGTCTAGGTGTTAACGCGACGTTTCTTCGCCATTATAAGTAACGAAACACGTGGTTACGTAAAATATAGTCCGAACAAGGCTATATGACAAATAGGTGCTTATGATMCCTATTCGCCTGCCTATGTCGCCTCGAGCATAAATCTCTGGGCATTGTCTCAGCATCCCGCGGCTTCACGGGGATCAGTTTCAGGAGAATGCCAAGCTCTAAGCACTACGCCCGCGGAAGCATTGCTGCCCATCCGCTTCGAACGGCGACTCCAGTCTCAAGCAGCCCAGCGGTAATTCCACGCGGTACAGACACTCCCTCCAGTCTTCTCTCAGGTTTGGATTTTTGATCTCGCTCTTTTTATTATTCGCACTCGTAAGCTATCGTGACTATGTAGTGATGTTAGGTATCGTATGTACCTCTGAAGGCCCCAATATGAACACGCACTATTGTACAAGGAGCAATCTTCAGCTTTCCATCCGCACACTCGTAGTAGACTCGCACTAGTGATACAATATCAACTCAGTAGCAAGAACCTGGTCTCCCATTCCCTCTCCATATCTCGCGCACTCTGGTGATCGGACCAAATTATTTCCTCGGGCAGAACCTCCCCATCTTCGTGTTCTTCGTAGGATATTCGCGCAGAGGTTCGGTATTTCGGTCGATCGGCGCAGCGATTCGGCAGAGGTTCCCCTATCTCCGGGTCGGGGTTTTCCTACGGGGAGTACGTTTCGCTCTCTAAGTTGAAGGTAGAAGGTAGGAGAATTCGCGCGCTCTGCCTAGGAACCCTGGTTTAGGCGGTCCCCCCTTTGTTGCTCTCAAACTGACGAAAGGGCCTGCGTTGAGGCATCTGGATGAGATGCTTTAATGCCGGTGATTGCGGTAAGGACTGTGTTGTAAAATTACACTCTCCATATATGGAAATCAACTCGTGGTTATTTGATAAAGGGGAGCCTTTTTTTTTCCATATAGCCCAGCGATGCCCTGGTTCCCTGCCATAGCCGCCACCACCATTATTTCCTGCCCATTTCGTCATTCGCAGCCGCCCTTCTCGGTTTGAGTGGCGCTGCTGGAGCAGTACACCGTGCTGCCGTGATGTTGCGGTCTCGTATTATTATTTTCTTCGGTCGACTCGCACTTCATAAGATCGTAACTCGCGCACCCTTTAAGCGAAGGCTCCGACGATGGACATGCCAGTAGCTTTTTACTGTTAGCCAAATACCTGAGAAACGTAGAGATAAAAACTCACCTCCGAGAAGAACGTATAGGAAAGCGATCTTCTTGTCTTTCATGGTCAATGTGTGCTTGGATTCCTCAGAAAGGAAGTCCTCGGCGAGCAGGTCTACCAGAGCCGCGTAGATGAGGAGACCAGAAGAGCTTAAAGATGTTAGTGAACACTGCTTTGAATGGGTTTGATTGAACATTGAAAACGTACATTGAGTTGAAGACACCGACGATGATGAGACCGAAAGCGCTGTTAGGGTCGTAGGTGTTGCGTGCGGCTAAGCCAATAGCTTGTCCGATGGGCGCGGTGGTTCCGAAAGCAAAGACTAACAGCCAGGGTCGAATGCTGCCCTTGGGGTAAGGCACAGCAGCGATACGAGAGCCGAGACCGAGACCTTCGAACATTTGGTGGAAGAGAATGGCAATCAGGAGAACGATGAATCCTTCGATGGTGATCGAAACAGTCATACCGACGAAAACCGAGTGGAAAAGGATACCACCTTCTAGCAGGGTAATGTTCATCGACATTCTCTTGTAGACTAGGGGGTCCACGGGTTGACCCTCTTCGTCCATCATGCTTTTCTCCGCAACAACGACTTCTTGCTTGGGCTGGGGTTGAGGTTGCACACTGCTGTTCGCTCTGATCATGTTGATTAGCTCGAGTCGTTGGCGAACGTATTGCTCATAGAAGACGATGAACCACGGAGGCATCTCAGATTGGGGGAGATCTAGCTCGGAGCCATCAGGGTACGGGTACTGTGTCTGCTCGTACATGTTCTTGGCCATCTCCTTCTCGTAGGAGACATCGTCGGAAACAATGGTGGTTTGAGTGTCGGCTCGTGGGCGTTGAGGGGCGGCACCCGCAGCCATGGGAGCCGGGGCGTGTTGCTCGAATCCTGTAGCGCCGCCGTGGGAGTGGCCGCCCATTTTGTTGTTCATCCACATCTCAATGATGAATAGAATAAATAGAGAGCCCATCATGATGACACCAGGGAGCGGCGGGTAGTCCTCGGTGAAGATATCCGGAAGACATGGGTCCGAAAGACTGAACCAGGCAGTAGGAAGAAGCTGAGACATTCATTATTAGATGGGATAGGGGATGGGACGACTCATAGGCCACATACATGGACAAAAGCAGTTGCTATTAAAACACCTGTACCAAAGTGCTTGCAAGCAAAGAACACCTTCTCCGGCACCTTAAGCCAGCTAATCTTCTTTGCGGCTACAGGAAACCCAGCTCCTACAACTTATCAGTATCATTCTAAGGGCGGCAGCGCGTAGGATGTTCGTACCGAAGATAGATGCACCCAAAACAAGGACTAGAAGAAGTTAGTTGACCGGCTTTTGCGATTTTACCAGTCTTGGCCACTTACAAAGTCCAACGGTGTGGAGAGCAACATCGTACTCTCCGGCCTCCTTGCCGCTGCCACAAGCGGGCTTCATATCTCCCATATCATCAGCCATGATGTCCAGACACCCTCTGAGTTATTTCCTTATAATAAGATTAAAGAGTGAACCGAAAAGCTACAGTCGGGAGCCCGGCGACTGGTAACCTGATCGAAGAAAAAAAATACAAAGATCGAAAGGGACAATACGAAGCCGTCCCGCGACTCCTGAGTGTAGAATAGAATAACAGACGAAAAGGCTTCAATCCTCACGCCAAGAGAAGGGAAGGTGGAAATAGAAAAAAAGGAAACGGAAGAGAATGTAAAAGAGAAAGACCCCTAACACTCAACCTGGACAAGGCACATAAAGAATAGAATGATAATCAAAAGTCTTGGAAGATCTGGCAAGCTCATTGCTTTAGTATGCATTGCTATGACAAGACTTGTCCGACGATCCTCGGCTAATCTTGAGACGAATACCCATGATGCTCGATGTTGACATTCGAAGTATGCATGGAGTCATCCTCGAAAATAGATCTGCTCGACTATACTTGACGTTTGCCGCTTGTTCGAACGATGATAAGATGGGCAACTCGACGCTTGCGAGCTAGGAACCTTGTCTTAGCCGAGTCGATAATCTGTAAAGAACCAGAGATCAACCTCAATCAATACCACCAGGCTGTTTCACTGCCGCTTTCTGGATCGTAAGGAAGCCTGTAACACAGCAATCTCTACCGGACTCGGCATCACGATGTCGAAGATCATGCTTGTGCTTCTAAGGGCTTGGCAGAGCCTCACCCAAGGTACCCACCACTGCCGGTAAGCTCCATCTTCTCAGTTGACAAATTGGCCGTGGATAGGGCGAGTTGGTTACATTCTATCTCACCCTGTTGTTACTGCAATGTCATTCTCAGACAGAGAACCCAGAATTTCTGTGTTAAAAGCCAAGCGACTGCCGAACATAGTGTAAACTTTGGAGGTTAAAGGCTTGAAACAAGTTCCACTCGTGCCAGGTAGTTTACTTAACAGTAAACAATGTAGCCACCCACGACGGCCGCTTTTCCGGTTAACCTCCACAGTACGAGAAGAAACGTAGATGGGCTGTAGTTGTCAAACCTTCAGCGAGTCGGGGGATTTGTGTGATATTTGCCTTTGCCATGTTAGGAATAAGTCTCTTGAATCGCACGGGGAAACAACAACGTTCTTGGCAGTATCAATAATTGTGGACTAAGATAATGCGGCTTTGGGCATTTATTATGGGAATGTTGGAGGTTGGACGCTGCTCAAAACAGCATAGGGCTTGGCATATAGAGTCCGGGGTAGGCTGGGCGGCTTTTAGCCAATATATTTGGCTCGCTGCTGTGGGTGAGGAGCTTAACAGCTAGCCTAGCTGTGACAGGTAGGACATGATAGGCACGGCAGTCCTAAATCCCGCTTGAATCGAAACATTTTTGGACCAATCGAGCATACCGTATTTGATAAAGATCGGCTCTTTACCGATGTTAGCTATCCCTTGCCAAGAGCCTCATCGTTTGAGGCGGAAAAAAACTATGGTCTAAGCGGAGCTTGTTATGACCCGGGGCCGGCATACGAACCCCTGTCCGATTTTTTTTCTGAGGGGATAGGTATGCCAAGAAAGCATAGGCCTTCCAGATACAGAGAATCAACTTGGGGGCATCTTGTCTTCCGTCATTGCGTAAGTGGAGTGTAATGGAGTGTGACGGAGTGCAATGCAACCTATGACCACGGTTGGCTCCCTCACATTTGCCTTTCGAGCCAGGTTTGGATATAATACGAATCTTCTGTGCATGCGATCGACCTTCCCACTTCATTTGGAAACAATTTCTGTATTGCACCCTTCAAGGCTTCCCGAGCATGAATCCCAAGATGGCGAATCAGGAATCGCAAAACACGGCTCAGCCATCAGGTCAGTCGTTTTCATCCTTCTGTTCTCGTCTGATCTTGTCATGAGGCTCCATGGAAACATCCACATCCGGCATACGCAAGCGTTTTGAAATGTTTTTGCCCCCAAACCAATGTGCGGCGAGAACTTTTGAGATACGGACCGACTGACTAAAGGTGAAGACAACGCTGCTCCAGCAGCCGCTGGTCCTGTAGTCTCCACGCCAGCTGCAGCTGTGCCTGGTGAATCAAGTTCATCTAAGAAGGATAATAAACCTCCTTCAATAGTAATCGAGGAGTCGTCCAAGCCTCAGGTACCTGCAGGAGCGTCGCCTGCAGCTGCAGCAACATCCTCCGCGGCAGAAGTCAACCCATCCGACCCTTTGAACTTCGGTCGGCATCGCCGCGAAAATGTTACCCAACGGCAGATGAAAATTGAACATCCGAATGGGAATAAAAGAGCTCTTAAGAAGTTCTACTCCCGGCAGAACGAACTGATCGATCAATTCCTAGGTGCTGACGATGAAGAGCGACTGCAGGTGGAAGAAGATGCTCGGGTGGCCCCGAAGATCAAGTTCGCAGTTAATGCGTCCTTTACGGTCAACTTTTGCCTTTTCGTAATCCAGCTTTATGCTGCCGTCTCGACTGGGTCGCTATCGGTAAATGACCCTGGGTGCGAATATTCTTGTCTCGTGAACATAGTTGACACTTTTGATAGCTCTTCGCCACTGCTGCTGATGCTTTTGTTTGTAACCTCTTGACTTGTTGATGAAGTGCTGCTGGTTGACCACAGAATAGATGGACCTCGTGTCATCTTTTGTAATGCTAATAACTTCGCGCATGGCGGCCAGAGCCAGCGTTTACAAGTACCCAGTAGTGAGTATCCAATGATAGCCCGGCCGTCAAGGTCGTATGCTCATAGCCATGTAGGGCCGCACAAGGATCGAGACCATCGGGATTATCCTTTTCTGCGCGCTGATGACTACGGTAGCCATCGAACTGCTTGTGAGTCCACTCCACGATGTTTCAGCCTGTTGACATCAATGGCTCTCTAATTCTTGGCCTTTAGGTTGAGTCAGCACGTACCCTTGGTGGAGGGCCATCTGAATCTGATGACCTCCAAATCATTCCCATAATCTTCGTGGGCGTTGCCAGTAAGGTATCCCGATTCGGTTCCAGTCCCCTGTGGTTAACAAGGATGCAGTCTTTGCAAAGGGTAGTCTCATGCTTTACTGCCTGGCCTATCGGAAGTATCCATCGGTCCATGTCTTCTTCGTAAGTAAAACCTTGACGGTGGTCGATATGCCGCAGCTAACAGGGGTAGGTTGACCACCGCAATGATATCGTTGTGAACATCTTCGGCTTAGTCATGTCGGTGGTCGGTGACCGATTTGTTTGGTACCTGGATCCTATTGGTGCCATGTGCATCGCGCTCCTGATCCTCTTCTCCTGGATTTCCAATGCATTCGAACAGGTGTGGCTACTCGTGGGCAAGTCGGCTCCAAAGGAATTCGTGTCCAAGCTCATCTACATGAGCATGACCCATGATCCCTTGGTCTTAAAAGTGGACACAGTGAGTGAAGTCTGAACATAGCCACGTAGGGGCAGTACTGATACAAGGACCAGTGCCGAGCGTATCACGCAGGGCAGAAATACTACGTCGAAGTCGACATTGTCATGGACCCGGATATCCCTCTGAGGATCTCACATGATGTGAGCCAGTCTCTCCAGAGGAAGCTTGAAGGTACGTATAAATGGAATGATACAACCAATCGATCGAGGTACTGAACAGTCTCTAGGCTTGGGCGACGTCGAGCGAGCGTTCGTCCACGTTGACTACAACGACGACCACGATATCCACCAGGAGCACAAGCCCCTGTACGAGGAGAAGAAGTCAAGCCGAAGCCTCAAAGACATACTGCTCTTCCGAAAGAAGGAAGGCGAAGAGATAATTCGAAGGCAGACATCAAGATGACACTTCCTCGTCAACCTCTTCCACTGACCTTCAGTTTTGGCGAGAGCCGAGTCCGAGAATAATGGACAGTAAGAGAAAAGTGGCAAGTCGCGAACGAACACTTATCCGCAGTGTTCGTTCGCAGAAAGAGGAGCCGCGGATTTCTGCCACCACTAAGCAAAGGCGTGGTGATGCGATTCCAAGTTACGACCGACAGTATACGAATAATATGTGCGATCTGCGATTTCGTTTCTGCAAAATAGACCGACGAGCGATGCATTTACATACCTAATGTTTTGGCCGACCAAGACACCTTTGTGCGAGAAATAGACCACATTCATTTGATCAACGTCCAATTGCTATGAATTTATGGACTCGAACTTGAATCTAAACGGGTGCGAGATGACATAATGCTAGCGCCA
Source organism: Hypoxylon sp. E7406B (assembly GCA_000931505.1). Lineage (NCBI taxonomy): Eukaryota > Fungi > Ascomycota > Sordariomycetes > Xylariales > Hypoxylaceae > Hypoxylon > Hypoxylon sp. E7406B. The sequence goes on from JYCQ01000072.1 coordinate 12,294, forward strand.
TTGTCGCACAAGGTTAGTGTAACTTTAGATCGACAAACGGGTACGAATACAATTGTGGCTAGTGTAGTGGCTCGGGTWGCTATAGATTATCGTATGATTGGAAATGAAAACCTCCCCATTTGTGTCCTCGACTTCTTTCCCCCGAGGGACTTTTTCCTCACCACGACACCGAAAATGTCGTTGTTGATCCCGGGGCTCCGTAGGGCAGCGCCCAGGCTGGCTTCTAGCCAGTTCGTCTGCCGCCAATGCCTCCGCCAGCAGCCGCGAGCAGCTCCGTCGCGGATCCTCCAGTCCCTCCAGAAGCGGTATGCCAGCAGCGAGTCGCAAGCCCGGTTCGCCCGCTACTTCACCTCGACCGCTGTTCCTACGGCTACCGCGGCAGCAGATGCGTCCTCACAGGCGGCAAAGAGGGCGTTCCCCGAGACAAGCTCGAAATCGGTAGCCTACTGGCTGATCGGCAGCGCAGCGAGCGTCTTCGGTATTGTAGTCTTCGGAGGTCTCACACGGTTGACCGAGTCAGGGTACGGCTACTGCCTCCTGTACCTCTACACGGCTAACCAAAAACTCAAAACAGACTTAGCATAACAGAATGGAAACCCGTAACCGGCTCCCTGCCCCCCCTCACGCAAGCCGACTGGGAATCCGAATTCGAGAAGTACCGCGCATCGCCGGAATTCCAGCTGCTAAACTCGCACATGGACCTGGAGGAGTTCAAGAAGATCTACTACATGGAGTGGACGCACCGGCTATGGGGGCGGTTCATCGGGCTGTCCTTCGTGCTGCCGACCATCTACTTCATCGCGCGGCGCCGTGTCACCCCGCGCGTCGCCGCCCACCTCGTCGGCATATCGGGGCTGATCGGGTTCCAGGGGTTCATCGGGTGGTGGATGGTCAAGTCGGGGCTCAAGGACGATTTATTCGCGCCCGGCTCGCACCCCCGCGTCTCGCAATACCGCCTCGCCGCGCACCTGGCCACCGCCTTCGTCTGCTACTCGTGGATGCTGCTCGTGGGCCTGCGCATCCTGCGCACGAAGCGGCTCCTCGCGGACGCCGCCGCGGCCAGCAAGCTCGTCGCCGCGCTCAAGAACCCAGCCATCGCGCCGTTCCGGCGCTCCGTCTCCGCGCTCACAGTTCTCGTCTTCACAACCGTGCTCTCGGGCGCGCTAGTCGCCGGCCTCGACGCCGGGCTGATCTACAACGAGTTCCCGAAGATGGGGGTGGGTCTGACGCCGCCCAAGACGGAGCTCTGGGACAAGTTCTACTGCCGCAAGGAGGACGGGTCCGATCTGTGGTGGCGCAACATGCTGGAGAACCCGAGTCTGGTGCAATTGGACCACCGGATCCTCGCCACGACCACGTTCTGCGCCATCCTTGCCTTGTTCGCGTACTCGAGGACCGGGCGTGTTGCTGCTGCGCTGCCTAGGAATGTGAAGAAGGGCACGATGGGAGTCGTGCACCTGGTGTCGCTGCAGGTCGCTCTCGGCATTAGTACGCTCATCTACATGGTACCTATTTCGCTGGCTGCCGCGCACCAGGCGGGTAGCTTAGCGCTACTCACTGGTGTTCTTGTCCTTGGTCATCGTCTACGGGTGCCGAAGTCGACGCTCGCATTGGTTCAAAAGAGGATATCGTCGGTAACGAAGCCGCGATAGCCCTTCTACACTTAGACCATGTACGATTATCACGACGCATTGACTAGACAGATACCATGTACTCTATGTAGAACTTATCACTTCTCAATTGTTCGTGTCCTATGATGCCAAGCATAGCATGGCCTTGACAGGATTCTTTTTTTTTTTTTATCTAGCTACTGTACAGACGCCGTAGACAGTATGCAACCGGTGCTACCCTAAACCGAATTAACACTCGTTCTTACCAGGGTCAAAGGTACCTACTCTATTTGTGGGCTAGGATGATCTAGTTAGCATGCTGATCGCTGGGAGAGACATGATTGCGTCACTTACGAATCTCCTCAATGTGTACCTGGGGTTCCTCTCCGCCATCGTGGAGAGGCTTCTCCTTCTTCTGCTCCGGGTTCATGAATGGGAATAGCAGGACTTCCTTGATGCTGTAGTTGTTGGTCAAGAACATGACCAGTCGGTCGATACCTAGACCCCAGCCAGCGGTGGGAGGCAGACCGTATTCCAGAGCGTTGAGGAATGTCTCGTCAATCATCTGGGCCTCGTCGTCTCCCTGGGCCTTCTGGCGCGCCTGCTCCTCAAAGCGCAGTCGCTGCTCGAATGGCTGGTTCAACTCGGTGTAGGCGTTGGCGATCTCCTTCTTGCAAACGAATGCCTCGAAACGCTCTGTCAGACCAGGCTTGCTACGGTGGTCCTTGGCGAGCGGAGACATGATCTTGGGGTGCTCGGTGATGAAAGTCGGGTTGACGGCAGTCTCTTCAATGAACTCGCCAGTCAATCGGTCCAGCATCCTAGCAGTGGTCTGGGGTTCGGGGCAGATGACGTTGACCTTCTTGCAGACTCCCTTGAGCCATTCCCTCGTCTCATCAGTGTGTAGTTGGTCACCAGGAGGGAACTTTTCTCCGGTAGCTTCCTCCAAGGCTGGAATCATCTCTACTCGTCTCCACGGTGCCTCCCAGTTGACTGTGTACGTCTCGCCGTGCTGAGTGGTGAACTCAGTCGTGTAACCGCCGGTAAGCTGCTTAACTAGACCAGAAACAAGCTCTTCGGTTCTCGTCATGAGGTCGTTGAAGTCGGCATAGGCTTCGTAGAATTCACAGGTGGTGAATTCCGGGTTGTGAGTTAGATCAGCACCCTCATTTCTGAACAGGCGTCCAATCTCGTACACCTTGTCATACTCTCCGACGATCAACATCTTGAGAGGCAATTCGGGTGCAATTCGCAAGAAGACGTCCATGTTATAGTCGTTAAGGTGAGACTCGAACGGCTTGGCTGTGGCACCACCTGCAATCATGTTGAGAATAGGTGTTTCGACCTCTTCAAATCCAGCATTGTCGAGGTAGCTGCGGATGTACTTGATGATCTTGGTACGAGTGCGGTAGGTGTGGGCGGTCTTGGGGTTCATGATCAGGTCGAGATAGCGCTTGCGGTAACGCTGTTCCTGGTCCTTGAAGCCATAGTACTCGTCGGGCAATTGGTGCAGACACGGTGAGAGTAGGATGACTTCGGTTGCGAAGATGGAGAGCTCTCCTTCCTCGCCCTTCTCGATCTTGGTCTTGGGAGCAGTTCGTCCAGCGTAGCCGATAACTCCAATGATATCACCACGTCTTATGTGGTCATGCTGCTTCTCAAAAGAGGGGGCACCTTCGCGAACTTCTTGGGCCTGACACATAATCTGGGCCTTGACGCCATTGTTACCACGGATATCGTAGAATAGCAACTTGCTACCCGATGCGCGCTTGTTGTATATTCTACCAGCGACGTGTAGAATCCGGGACTTGTCATGCTCTCCAGACTTGAGGTGGCCATACTCCTTGACTAGATTGTTGAGGTCGTAATCTCGGTGGAACTTGTGAGGGTATGGGTAGGGGTCCTTGGTCTCGATGAGCTTAGAGATGGCGCGAGATCGAATCTCGAAGTATTGCTAGGGTCCAATTAGTATGTAATTGATCGTTGTAAGATATGCAATGCGGATTGGCTCACGTTAGGAGTTAGTTCCTTCTCGTCGGCTTCGGCATTCGTCTTCTTCGCAGCCTTGGGCGGTGCTGCAGCGGCCTTCTCCTGCTTCTTAGCATCGCGCTCGCGCTGCTTCTGTCGCTTCTTCAACTCCGACTTGGACACTCTCTCGCCGGTGACTTCGTCCAGGTGCAGGTTAGCAACCTGCTCGGTTGGCGCTTGGTCTGCCATTGCGACTTGTGGTTGAGGAGGTCAGGAGATGTGTAGTTGGGAGAATATTGCCTGTCGGGTTGGCGGCGCACAAACCGAAATTGTATATTGTGAATTAGATGACTCCCCGCCGTAGATTTTTGTGACCCGATCGCGGGGTAATTTTTTTCGAATTGAGTCACTGCGCAAAGTCGCACTCGCGTCCGACGCGGGGCACTCCTGTCACGTGCCTGTCAGATGACGGCAGCTGTACTCATCTGTCGCTTATGCCAATTCCGGGGCAGAATGGGTCGGAAACAGTGCCCCATGTGCAAACCGCACTGTAGCATACAGTACATCCTAGTCAGACCAGTAGTAAGCCACCATCTTCAGCTCAACCCCTTCGGTCATCCTTACCGAAACCCAGCCTACCTGAGATTCGTCACCTTTACGCCGTATAATTCTACTTACCAACACTTTGATTACGTTGCTCCATGCATGGCGCTCGCAGCCAAGGGGTGTTTAGATTACCGAACGTGCCTTGAGTCCTACCAAGAAGCACAAGCTCTGCATCTGCAGATATGCTGACCCTGTCCCCCAGCCTTCTTTCATCATCACTACATAAATGCAGTATGCACCGCCCCCACCGAGCTGAACATCCTATGTAATGCCCTGGTCAATGACTAGGATAACCAGCCGGGGTGATAGGGGCTAGAATTTGGAAATATGGTCGCCGGAAATTTGGGAAGCCCCAGACCCGTGGACATTTCGCGTCCGGAGCAAGGCTCATTGGTGATCGTTTACAGCTCAAGTGTCTAAAGCTCTCATGACTACTGGCTCGTCATAGTCACCTCGAGTTTGATAAACACGTAGACATAGTTGAGTTGCGATCATTTCTTTCGAGAGCCGTGTGTAGCAAGAGCAATTCGAGTGCATCGAGTCTATCCGTATGAAGACTAACTCTACATTTGGTGGAAGGATATCTGGTTTTCTAGTTCAATCCCTCTTCAAGCCCGCTAGCCCGACTCTGCGTTCGATGCTGCACGGAAAATGCCTTGTCACCAGACTAGGCCATACGCGTTAGCGACTTTCTGCAGGAATATCTAGAATTACTGCCAAATGGGCGCCACGGTGATAAGCAAGCCACCATGCCGCTGTACGGGCCTCCAATATGTGATAACCTCAACTCGTTTCCCCCCGGCAGGCTGCCAAGCGGCTGAGAGCTAAGATTGGCTGGCTCTACCTCGTGAGGTAGGGGGGAAACTAGGAGGCGTTCGTCACCTGTTATATTCACTTGTTTGCTTGATACCTCTTGGTTGACATATATCGTTTCTGTTCAAAATAAGTGTTGGAGAATGTATGCTAGCGAGTTAGTGACGATCAAACCCAATCTACACTTTAGCTGGCTTGTAGGCCATCAGAACCAGCATGAGTTTTGGCGTAGGCTTCGGTGATTTGGTCCTCGCCTCGAAGCTGGCCTGGACCGTTTATAAGGCGTGCAAAGATTCGGGCGAAAACTTCAAGCGTCTATCGAGCGAAGTCGCTTCCTTGCACGTCGTCCTTAAAGAAACCGAAGACTACCTCAACGAATTTTCGGAGATTGATACGTCTCGGAAGAATCGATTGACCATCCTGACCGATGGATGTAATGCGACACTGCAAGATCTGGATAAGCTGCTTAGCTCATACGATCGTCTGGGTACGCAAGCTCAGAGAGCTTGGGACCGAATGCGCTTCGGACTAGAAGACTTTGCTGATATCAGGTCACGATTGGTGAGCAACGCGACGCTTCTAACAGCGTTTAACAGCTCACTAGCCAAGTTCGTATCATGAACGAGGATACCGTCTAGTAGCACTAACATAGCTTGTAAGCTCATCGACGACAAGGATCGAGAAACGACTAAATAAGTTCATCTGCGAAGTACGCGCTGGATACCGAGAGGGCTCGGTCGTTACCACGCCGGATGTCGTCGAGACGATCGAATCACCCGATGTTTGGGCACAGCTGCGAAGAGAGCTAGAAGACGTCGGCATCTCCCCTGCGATTATGGAAGAAAACCATGAATACATATCGACCTGGATGAAGTCAGCCCTTGCTCAGGGCCTGGCAAACGAAGACGATCCTGCCGAGCCTCCCGATGTGTTCTCCCCAGATTCCGGCTACGGTGGCAGTGTCGCGTTTTCGTGTGCCGACATGAACACCGCGAATGAAGAATTCGAGCTGGAGATGCGAAGGAAGCAAACCGAGAGGCCCTTGGAAGAGATATTCAAACCCCTTACTATTGAATCTACCATTCCATCGGTAAGGAAGAAGTCAATCACAGACCCTTCCAGGCTTATCCGGAAATTGTTTGTGAAAGAGGATGCGCTCGTGCAGGCGGCTAGCGATGGTGATATCGACAAAGTTGCAAAGTTACTCAGCATCGGGTGTAACGTAAATGCAAGGGATCGATGGGGGTTCGTGAGCCTCGAGACGCGTCCTGTGATGTACGCTGACATTCATTATGCAGTTGGTCAGCCCTTAGCATGTGTGCCTATGGAGGGCATCTTGCCATTGCCCGGCTTCTCCTCGAGCATGGCGCCGACTTGTACAACGTTGACGTCGACGGTGACACCCCAATGCAGATAGCTTCGACCCGCGGCCATTCAGAAGTTGCTATTTTATTCGACGAGGCTCAGGCGGAGAGAGATCGCTTGGCTAGGGAGCTAGATGCCGAACCAACAGCAAAATGAGCCATCCAGGGTTGGGATATCCTTGTGGTATGTTGTGGCATGTAGGACTAAAAGTTTATTTTCATGATTTATGAGGCAGCGCAGCGCATCTGGGATTTATTTGTGACAGAATAGCATCAGAAAACCCTATCCCTTTCGGCATCAGCAAAAATACGCTTTTCTAACGCCATGTTGCGTCAACTAGTTACACAAACCGGCACATGTTATGATCTTAAGGAGTTCGTCGACGGAGGGATGATGGTTGTATTACCGGAATTGAGACTTTCACCTTGACTGCGACTTTTCTCTAACACGCGGCGAATCCCTGTGACAGAACTCTGATTTGATAGAAATCCGAGGGATGTTGAGCTTGATTACCGGACCCTGGTCTCAATATCCACCTATTTCCAGTCTTATTTTTCAAAGGGGGTGTGTCGCAGCCTAGACTAATACCACACACCGTCTGCTATAATCAGCAATTCCTTACGTAGGACTCCATTAATAGGACCCACGAGCTCAGCATTGCCAAGCCATTCTATTCCATTGCAGAATATGATTTCTGGGTACGAGAGCCGCTAGTGCTGAGGAGGAGCCGGGACAGCTGTAGGGCTGTCCTGGGCTGCTAGTAGTAACTTGGTTGTGATCTACGTAGTGCTGATGGGGCGGACTCGACATCCGAGTACCTGAGCTGCGCCAACGCAATCCTTCGTCTCATTCATCGCCATGCGCAGCCACGATATGTCATTTCCTGATGAAGGAGAACTTTTGTAACTCGCGAAGCCGCAGCGCAGCACGGGCCCTACGGCTCTTACGCACTGGGTCCTTTATGTATAATGTCGTGTCCGCCCATACCGCCTCCCGACGTGTTCGGGATGCTTGTCAGAAATGCGCGGCTTTCTCTTAGTCCTGAGTGGAAGAAGTGGTTACGTCCTAAGAGCCGCACTCCTTAGGTAATATAACAAGCGAAGCGAAACCGCCAGAATGTCGAGCCAGAAGCTTGGGTTTGCCGTCCCGCAGGACCCCTTCTGGCCTCAAGAAGAAATCTTAGGGCCGGCTTTTCTCGATACGCAGGCTTGCCTCTGTGCTTTGCGAGGAACGGATCATGTACGCAGCGGCGAGGGAAAATGGCAATGCATCGGGAACCAGACGCAGGGTGTCTACGCGGTGACGACTGGGAAATGGTTCAACAACGTGGGCGGCGGTAACTTACAAGATAATCTCGCCATATCAGACGCTACGAATACCCCCGATATCAGCACACCATTAATGTATAGTAATAACACGGGATCTCTGGTTAACGTCGTCCCCAGTGACCTCAGCGTCTGGGACCAAGCATGCACTGGCGAGAACCGCACGGCCTTCTCGACATCTTATTACAGGGCAGCAGATGAACTCAGCAGAAACAATACTCCTGTCGATGCCGCTCCCTGCTGGCGACCCGGTGCATATCCGATACAGATGCAGAACGTGACGAGTTGGGAGGTTCAGGGATGCAATGAAGGATTTCTATGTAAGTCGAGAGCCTAGAGAAACCTAACACAGAAGATTGTGCTGATGGACGAACTAGGTGCTAACAATACGGTAAACTCGTTACCGCAATTCTGCCCTCCCATCACGGAGTGCCAAATAGCGAGGTTGGGAGGCTTCACCTGCGTGTTCAATGGCAAGAACTTCGGAATGGGCCCTTTCGAGCCTGTGGTCTGCCAGCAAGGGTACTATTGTCCGACCTCATCGAACGGCACAGAAATGATTCCTTGTCCAGCTGGTACATACTGCCAGCCTGGCGCCCCTACACCTACACCATGTAGCATTGGAAGTCACTGCCCGGAAGGTTCGACTTTCGAGACATTCTTAATACCAGTCGCCGTCCTAATTCTCGCCGACGTCCTCCTCGCGATCGCATTTCTCTGGTACTTCATCCGCAAGCGCTTCCTGAGGAGCCGCGAGCAGACAATCAACGGTATACGCAAAGGACGGAGTACCTTCAAGGTGGCCACGACCGGCTACAAAGAGATTCCTGTAGAGTCAGACAGCGAGATGCTTCATATGCAAGCTACCTACATGCCGACCCGAGATGCGTGGACCGGCTTCGAAGCAGCGCTTGAATTCCCAACGCCGGAGAGCTCAACATTAGATGTTAGCGACAGTAATTTCTCGCCCCAACTGAGAGCCTTCATCGAATCCATGCGAAGAGCGACCGACGGCGCTCGTTTCGGTTTATCGTTTGCGTACTCCAATCTCAGCTTCCAGCCTAAAGGAAGCGCGCGACCGATCCTTCAAAACGTCACGGGCTCCATAGAACGCGGATCCCTAACGGCAGTCATGGGTGGATCGGGCGCTGGCAAGAGTACATTTGTCAACGTGCTTATGGGCAAGGTGACCAACACCGGCGGCACAGTCATGATCAACAACGTCCCCGGGAAGATCAAGCGGTACAAGAAGCTCATTGGCTACGTGCCGCAGGACGACATCGTGCTGCCCGAGCTGACGGTCTACGAGAATATCCTCCATTCGGCAAGGATACGCCTGCCGAGGGCGTGGAAGGATGTCGATATTCAAGCTCATGTCAACTCGGTCATCGATTGTCTGGAACTGTCTCACGTCCGCGACTCCCTGGTTGGCAGCGTGGGGAAGCCCGTCATCAGCGGTGGCCAGAGGAAACGAGTCAGCATCGGCATGGAGCTCGCCGCAGCGCCCATGGCCATCTTCCTCGACGAGCCGACCAGCGGTCTCGACGCGACCGCCGCATCCTCCATCATGCGCACGCTCAAGGCCATCGCGCGCCTCGGCATCTCGGTCATCGTCATCATCCACCAGCCGCGCATGGAGATCTTCGAGATGCTCGACGACCTGATCCTGCTGGCCAACGGGCAGATCATCTACGAGGGCCCGGAAGCCGAGGTGCAGGAGTTCTTCGAGGGCGTCGGCTTCCACTTCCCCAAGCACAGCAACTACGGCGACGTCGTCACGGACATCGTGACCGGGAACGGAAGGGCGTATAAGCCCGCCGGTGACATATCGAAGGATGCGCTGATTGCGAATTGGGTGCAGTCCAGCCAGCAGGCGTCGATCAAGGAGAAGCACGCTTCGATACGGTACTCGCGGACCTCCATCGCGGAAAACAACCACAAGCACCGCGAGCTACTGCGGAAACGGGGCGCGCCGCGCTGGAAGCAGCTCTGGCTATGTCTCAAGCGTGCGATGCTGCAGCAGTGGCGCACTAGGACCGCCTTCTGCTTCGAGATGGCGTTGGCCTCGATTGCGGGCTTACTGCTCGGTCTAGCCGAGAACTCGAAAAAGGGCGTCCTGTTCACTGGCACCTACAACACGCCGTACGAAGTCATATCCCTTGCGACGGACTACAAGTCCGTGCCCGAACTGGCGCTTCTCACTGCAATCGCCATTGGTCTTGTCTCCGCGGCGCCTGGCGTCAAGGTCTTCTCCGAGGAGATGCTGCTGTACAGGCGTGAAGCCGAGGCGGGACATTCGCGCATTGCTTACTTCTTGGCCAAGAATATCTCGGTCATTCCGCGCATGATATTCGGATGCATGCACTTCTCTACACTGATTCTTCTACTCGCGGTGCCTATCATTAACTGGGGCACTGCGTTCCTGGCCAACCTCGTGTATTTCTACTGCATCTACGGCTTAGCGAGCTGCGTGAGCATGATTGTTCGGAGGGAAGACGCGCCGCTATTCGCGACGATGATTAGCTTAATCGTGGGCATCCTGTCGGGCGCCGCGCCGCCACTGTCCAGTGTCAAGGATTGGCATATGGAGTGGCTGTGGCGCGCGTCGCCGGGGACCTGGCTCGCGGAACTGTACTTCGGACAGCTCGTCGAGCCGTTCCGGTACCTGTATAATGTGGATTTGGCTGCACAGGCAAGTGGCTACCATCTGGACTGGCATTGGAGGAACATGTTGTTTTTGCTGGTTATTGGCACTGTATACCGCATCCTTGCGTACTTTGGCTTGCTGGTGGGAAACCGGCTGCGCATATAGAATGGTGTTTAGACAGGATTGTATCGCATCGCATCGCATCGCATCGCATTGCATGGATAGAAGGATAGCGTTCATGGTTCATTGCCTGGGTACATTATTGGAGAGGCCTACGTGTACATGTATTTAATCCGTCCAAGCTAGGATCCTTGTATACATCATCATATTCAATGGAATACGTTGAATAGTACCTGACGGTTCAAACTGATGAAACAAATGTGTGAGTGACTTGTTTCAAACCCAGCCTACATACCTCCTAAAGGTCCTAGAAGGAGGCACACGCATAATAAGGTTACAGTACCTAGAGTAAGCTGTGGCGGTCAGGTCTAGGAAGGATGTAGGAGCTGAATGTGAATGTCACGAAGTATACATAGGACAGCCAAGGATTGGTGGCGCTCTATCACTGCAGAGTCCAAACAAGCGTCAGCGTTTTAGTCCTGTAGGCCGGCCACCTCCGTTTGCGGCTTGCAGACCAGCACAATCTGCCTTGCAAGCCGCCTCAATGATTGCTCATGCTAATCATCGGCTTACCCAACCCGATAATTACCTGTGTTTACCGAGTAATCGAGCTGGATAGATAAAAATCTATCATGAATTGCCCAGCAACTGTTCGCTTGGGCTACCGTGTATTTGATTCGCTCTACATCAAGTTACATAACAGAGAGAATCATCGATATCTGGTAGCTTGAAGCGATTGATGACACACGACCCTAAAATATGGATGAGAAGAGCCTCACTGACAAGAAACGTCATGTAGGCATCGTAGGCGCAGGTGTCTCTGGGCTCCGATGTGCCGACATTCTCTTGTCACATGGCTTCAAGGTAACGATACTCGAAGCTAGGGATAGAGAAGGGGGTAGAGTAGGTAAGCTTTCTAGCTCGACAGAGTAGGAGACTAATAAGTGATCTAGATTTGCCAGTCCGATGAGCTGGGCTACACGGTTGACATGTAATTTTACCATGCCTTCTAACAGACTTTCATAAAAGAAGACTCAGGCTAAGGCATTGGTAACACATCTATAGTGGCCCAAATTGGATTCACGCCTCCGACGGCGAAAATCCGATCCTAAAGCTCGCCAACGAGACTCACACGCCTCTGCATCGCTGGAATACGAAGCAGCTCATCTACGACTCGGCGGGCAACAAACTTCCAGATGAGAAGGCTGACAGACTCTCTACGGTCCTGTGGAATATTATCGAGGAGGCCGTGCAGTTTAGCAAAGCGGCGCGTGATAAGAATAGGGGGAAGAGTATCCCGCGGGAAAAGTCTCTGCACGACTTCATCAAGAAGAAAGCTTCAGAGAAGTTACCAGATAAGGACGAGCAACGGCTTCTGATTCAGATGAGTGAGATGTGGGGAGCCTATGTTGGAGAGCCTGTCTGGAAGCAGAGTCTGAGATTTGCTTGGATGGAGGAGTGCTGCGGTGGTGGTAAGGTCGTCTAGAACATGGAGGATGAGTAGCAATATCACTAACAAGGCTGTTAGATGAGGTTTTCGTGACTTCAAGTTTTGCCGCGATTCTATCCAATATCTCGAGCACCGCTCGCAGATGGGGTGATGTGATACTCAACACCAAAGTTGTCTCAGTCACTACTTCTCGCCAAATACACAATGAACAGTCAGTAACCCTAACGACAGAAGACGGCAAGGAATACTCCTTCGACCAGGTCGTCATGACGACACCGCTAGGTTGGCTCCAAAAGAACACAGACTGCTTCAATCCTCCTCTACCGCCTCGACTCAGCTCCGCCATCCACAGCCTGAAGCTCTCGCAGCTCGAAAAAGTCTTCATCACCTTCCCATCCGCGTTCTGGATCACCAATCCAAACCCGTACAACGATACATTCCCATCATACACGAACTGGCTGACGCCATGTTACGCATGCGACACAAACCCGCACCTCTGGCCCCAGGAGATGTGGAACCTGGCCGCTTTCAAGGGTTTCGACAAGCACCCTACCCTCCTATTCTACCTGTACGGAGACTGCTCGCGGTATATCGTCAACAACATCCACGGCAAGTCTAAATCCGATAAATATGACTTCCTGCAAGAATTCTTCTTCCCGTATTACTCACGGCTGCCAGGCTACGACATCAGAAGCAAGGACTGCGTCCCGAAAGCGATCCTGGCTACCGAGTGGCTCAAAGACGACCTGTGCGGCAACGCCAGCTACTGCAACTTCCAGGTCGGCGTCGAGGAAGCGGACGTGGATATCCAAACCATTCGGAAGGGCTGCAGGGACCGTGCCTTGTGGTTCTGCGGCGAGCACGCTGCTCCGTTCGAGGAGTGTGGGACTGTTGCTGGCGCGTACCTGTCTGGGGAGTCGGTTGCTAAGGACATTATTGAATTTTACAAGGAAGACGACACTGCAAAAGAGGGCGTTACTTGCGCAAGCATTTAAGAAAGGGAGGGAGGAGAGGGAACAATAAATATATTTCTCTCTGAAGAACGCGCTCGTGCAAACCAGGGTATCAAGGTAGTATCTACATGGAATGAAACAAAATGCGATAAAATGAAGTAAAATGAGGTAAAATGAAAGCCCAAGATATCATGCCACATAATAACTCTATCTAGTGCTCATCCTCCCTGGCGTTATTGGTACAATATGTGAATTAGAAATCTAATTTGCGGCAGCGAGGATATCTTCCGCTGCCTTCTCGGCGAGCATATAAATAGCCACCGCTGGAAACGTGCCGCTACAAATATCTGTTGTTAGCTGATATGTAAAACGCCTAGGTGAAAGGGGGCAAGAGAGGTACTTTTGGGAACCACTTACGGAATCTTTGGAAACGCTGACGCATCTACAACTCTTAGACCTTCCACACCACGCACACGGAGCTGCCCGTCTAGAACAGCCATGGGGTCATCATCCGCCCCGATAGGGCAAGTGCACGAAGCATGGTGTCCCCACGCCTCGTCCCTCACCCACTGCTCCAGCTGCTCGTCCGTGCTGACGTCCTTCGGCGGCCACACACGCTCGAAGGCATCACTCTCCACAATCGGCTCAATACCATCAAAAACCTTAATCCCCCACTTCATGCCCTCCACCGCAGCCTTTAGATCCAGATCCGCATCGGCCTGGCGTCTCGCATCGCCCTCTCCGAAGCTATGGAACGTGATCGCGGGCGTATCGCGGGGATCCGCACTCGTCAGGTTCACGGCGCCGGCGTTGTTGCGCGAGCGCGCCTTGAGCACCAGCCACGTGAAGTAGTTCTTGTCGGCGGGCGTGACGACCGTGCGCGACATGCCAGGGAAGTAGCCCTGGAACAGGCCCGGCACTCCACCGATCCACAGATCGTGGTCCGGTCCCGCGGCGCTGGATCGCGCGAACAGGCCAATGGCGATCCCGTTCGTGGCGTACGCCCCGCGCGCCAGCATCGAGGCGTTGGGCGCGGCCCATGCGGCGTAGCAGGGGTCGTCCGCGGTCGTGATGAAGGTGCAGTTCGCGAAGAGCGTGAAGTTGCTCGATGCTGCGACGGATACGCCGACTTCGTACCGGTCTTGCAGGTTGCCGCCTACGCCCGGGAGGTCTTTCACTAGCGGGATGTTGAACTGGGCTAGCTCGTCGGCGGGGCCGATGCCAGAGAGCTTTAGGATCTGAGGGGTGTTGAAAGTGCCCCCTGCTACAATTACCTCACGGGTTGCGAAGACGGAGCCAGGGGTGCCTGAGTCTCCTGTGGAGTTGGCTCGGGGATCGGCTCGGTATACTGACTCGCCATAGAGGKAGTTGATACCAGTGGCCTTGGGCTTAGCACCCTCAGGGGTATCGAAGTTTACCTTTGTTACGAGGGTGTGGAGGGCGACATCTAGGGGATATTTCTTGGAACCGTCAGCGTTGGTGGCGGTGGCTATATCATAGATCCAATCTCGGGGTGAGGAACGCTTCCCGTCTGGTGAGCTAATCGCTAGAGGAATTCGACTAAGCGCCTCGGTGCTGTCGCGGTCCAGCGAATCATTATTGATGTCGTACTCGAAGAACTGTTCGTCCAAGTCAGTGTCTATGCAGCCCCTGAGATAAGTTAAGGGATGAGGCGGCTGTGTATATGTATGCGTACAAGAACGCGCGTACACTAGGGATTAAGAGGCCAAGACAATGATGGGGTGTAGATAAAATGTCGCACTTTAGAGAGCTGGTCCGCAATTCCCTGCACGTAACTGGATGGTAACACCTGATTGAAGACATTAGTCTTCAAGCCACCTTGCCCAGGCCGCGTACTCACTTTATCGGCAGCGCCACTGACGTATTTCCGGATAGTATTTAGGAGGTCGCCCGTTTGGTTACCCATCGCCGACGCAGCGGAGAGGAAAATGGAAACCATCTTCAAATCCGGTACATACAGCGCCATCGGCTCCATACTAGTTGCCATCCACCCAGCGAACCCATGGGCTTTAGTGACATCGTCCCTAGAGGATAGGTATTCGTTCTTTTCGAGCTTCTTGAAGTACCCCCTCATGTTCTGCGCGTCCCAGTTTTGATCGCCAGTCAGGTTCTTAATGAGATCCCAGTCATCGTTGGCCGGCAAGATTGGCAGTAGAGCGAAATGCTCTGTACAGCCCCCTAGTCCGCCTACACGAGGATAATAGTTCCCGAGCATCTGGGAGCCCTCTGGGGGATTCACGCCACTGTAATAATCGCCATCAGGGGTAAGATACGTCAGTTTTCTATCTCGCTTGGCTTGCGTCTCGTTAGCGTAGTGCCGCGTGATGTATCCCCAGTTCAACTCGTTTCTTTCCGAAGCTCCGATATAGAGGGACGGGACTTCGACCTCGCGGAGCGTGCCATGGTCGCCTCCAGCGTCGACTAACAAGACTATGACAGGAGTCAGTTATCATTATCTTAAAGTGTCAAGTGTCAATTTGAGGTAGAGCATCTCAAAAGTTAATGCTTTTCAAGATCCAAGGACCATTCATACTCTCGAAGGAAGGGCGGAGGAAACAGACGATGTATACACATACCACTGTGACCAGCGAGGGCCAAACGGGCCGCAAGGGGAGCACCACCAGCCCCTGAGCCAACGACTATATATTCATACGACTTATTTCCCGGAGGATCTGCTGGCAGTTGAGGACCATTCGGTGGGTAGTCGTTTTGAGCAGGAGTACGAGGAACCGTGACGTTTATCTCGGCATTGTTATAGACTGAATCAGCTACAACAGAGACCACTGCGCCAAGCAGCGCAAGAGTTGTCATTGATCTCATCCTGTCTTGACGCTGATCGCGTTTAGCAAGGTTCACTTAGGTTTCAAAAGAGCCGGGTTTCTGGGCCCTTTTAAAATGATAATACTGAGAGAGCACACCGAGTTTCAAAGGGATMCTCTCTCCCCAGTAGATGACCTCGAGCCGGACGTATCCATCTGTTATCCCCAAGCTGGGTCCACGGGGATCCAACAGGAAGGAAGACGCCATGGTTGTTATCATCTAAGGTGTCGGTTCAGATGATGGATCTCAAGTCAGAAATCTTCTTTGACGGATCTCGAATTCTCCCCTGTTATTACAGGTGGCTTTCATCATGAGACAGGACATCAAGCAACTGGAATGGCAAGTTCGTGCTCACCAGGCGGCGTCCGTGATGTTGGGCTGCCCCTCATGATGAAATTGGGATTTGGTGTGCTTGAAGTTGCATGCGACCGATCCAACGCACCGCAACCCCAGCTTTCTTCGGGGAAACTGAATTTAGCAGGTGACAGCCCTGTTCGGATTCGAGTTACACTTTCTTGTAGGCTTCTCCAATCGCATACGCTCGCTTTATGTAACATAGGATCGTGGGATTAATGTGGTATTTTACTAAATTTAAACGATATATATTCGTGGTTCTGGGAATATCCTATACTATCAAATCATCGGTCACGCTGAAGGATCAGCGTCTCATGGGACTTAGTTGAGTTACACATTACCTACATATATTATTTGCCTGTCCTCCAGTCAAAATGTTGGAAACACCCAACGATTATTATTGGCTAGCGATGTAGATCATTCGCCAAGGCGTCCTGATACAGCAATATGTTTCACTCCCTGTGGCTCCAATAAGTTTAAGAAAGATATCATAAGGCTGAAGTTCGCACTTATCACGAAATTGTTGTTGGAAGGGGCTCCGGGTAGCCTCGGGGTGCCCCCTGGACGGGAGGCGGATTAGGCTATGGAGGACCGAGATTGTTCGATAGAATTGTACTGAGGAGTCTCATTTCCTTATATGACATTTATAGAATAGGATCTATCTCTTAGCCAGACCCGAGCAGAAAGGTGAGTTGGTCCTCCTTGACATTATCGCCAGGTGATTTCCGGAGCACACATGAGGTGCTCTTGATAATTTTAGCTCATGGGAAAAGTCTAGTACATGGTATTCTTCACCAGGAATCGGGGTACTCGAAAGAGTGCATATACCTCCTTTACTGAGACTGGAGGCCTGACTTTGCTCGAGAGATGCTCGATATCAGGGAAAGTGGCAAGCAAGCGAAATGAAGGATCTCATTAAAAACCATGGCGATGATTGCATGGCTCCAACAGTTGCGCCTAAATGAAGGACACACCATCTCAAAGCTTGTGAGCACAATGGGTAAATTACCTCTAATCCTTAGAAGCCTTATAGGAATAGTTTGAGTTATACCATCTGTAGATCGTCAGTGTTGAGGCAATCTAGTTCGTACGTACCGTGGAAGTAAGTCGTCTATGTTAGAGTGGGAAGATGGAAAGTTAGATTGCTATCGCCCAAGAACAAAACATAAGACGTAGGGCTCTGACGATTCGCGGGAGAAACATAAGAAAAGAAAAAATGAGGCAAAAATACAAGAAATCGAACTCATGCCTTACACGGAGAGGCCCGCTTGTGGCGAAGCTTGTACATCCCGGGGTGCTCCGCATTTAACTTCACGCCTCACCACGGATCAGTTCGGGATCCTCGCTGCTGAATGGAGAAAATGTGGCAGTTGATCAAATCTGGAAATAGATTGAGTTGGAAAAGCACGAACTTCCTACGATGGAAATGAAATCTAGATGGAATGTTTAAAATACGATGTATAATGGTATAGGGGAATATTTGACTAAACCTTCGACGAGATGCCAACCTCTGAGATTAGCGAATAGGCAAACAGGCTGAACTCACCCAGCTACCGAATTTGTAAAATCACCTAAGCTATTTCCATGGATGAACACTATGATGATAGTGGAATGAAAGACTGTGAGGCTGATAAAGAAGGATATGATGGAATATGATGGACGATAAGAAGTTAAAATTAGAGTTCACACATGGCTTCCCGTGTTGTCGGCCAAAGCGGTTAGAGCGAGATACCCCAGCTTCTCATTCGCCGGGATTCGTGTAAGCTCTAGGTACCTAAGTACTGTAGAATCTGGAATTCAGCAGAAATCAAATAAAATCCGTGATGACGGACCCTCCGAAACCGTGTTCCAGCTCAACCAGCCGAAATTCGGTCATGTGAGCAAGGGAATACGAACTTTTCCCTCAGTCATCGAATGACTGCTTGCCCTTGCGAAACGTACATACGGTATGTCTCTTGTTAGTCTGTTGCTTGGTGGCTAGATCATACGCCACTTGGCCGAATAACCAGTAATTCCAGAATTAGAGGGAAGGACGAAAAAATTTGTTCTGTTCCCTTTTATTGTGTTCCAAGTTGGTTCTATACTGGTGGAAATTAAGAGGCTGTGCGTACCTACATGTAGTACTGTTTGACTCCTGACGGCGTTTGAAGTTGGCCGACCGACGGCGCTCCTCCTGGTGGAAACACCGAGCGGGAGTCGGCGGATTGGTAGGTTGATACAATCGGGTTGTTTCAACCAGAGTGTTGGAGCGTTGCACAAAATGCACAAAATGCCATTATAGGGAGGACGGTTGCTGGGCTTGGTGCGTCATCTTTGACGCACGACCGATATAGTGTGTATCTGTGGTGGAACTCGAGAAGGGCTGGAGGGCTGGGATTTTTGGGTTCTTGGGATCTTCAGGCGGCTGGGGCTGCTTGTGTTCGACAAGATGTCGCTTACAACCACACTACATGTACATCAGCTCGCTGACAACACGAAATTCACCGCCCGACGGATATTGAATGGATACCACGGTAATTGGGCGTTACGAGATTTTGGATAGCCTATGTATGCAGTCATATCGCCGTCTTCTAGCATGGTCCTTCTCTCCATTACGGTTTACCACAACCAGACGGTTGCAGGGCGCGCTGTCTCCTTCCAAAAAAAATTAATGCGCTAGTTCATTCGGTTAGTTCGCTGCGCAATCCCTGCTTCTTTCGCGCATTTCCTTCGTACCTGGCATAAATTACCACTGAACGCGGCCACTAGAAAAAGACCCTTATGCAGCCTGAGGGGTTGGCGCGCGAAATGGGAGCCGAGTAGGAACCTGCCGTATATCCGTAAAGCGGCCAAAAATACGCTTTGAGCGTAGCTTGTCAGGGTCTGGAAAGAGCCATGTCCTCGGTATGAAGCGAACAAGCGAAGGAAATATTGAAGCGACTCCACATGAGTAGAAACATTGAATGATTTAGGCATCTACCCCATAGCAACGAGAAGCGAGGACAATGTGTACAGATTAGAAAGTGAACAAGGCTTTGTTATCTGGAGTTCAGATGGGTTTAGATGGGGTGATGGAGCAGATTTCTGCTTGGCACCTGACACCTGGTCTTATTCGGTCCAGTTAATTAATTAGCCCAAGATGACTCTTTCCAAAGATGCCTATTATTCGCTTCGCGACGAAGAATCAATGGTTTTGTCCCATTCACCAAATGAGCGGCACAGCACTATTGCCTGTCAACGCGCATGGGATAGTCCTAGCGTGCCGAACGACTGAGGAGGCCAACCCCAATTCCCCTTATTTATTTGATTTGTCTCTTTATTGGGTTAGGCCTATACACAACGGCTGCACCTGTTGTGACCGTCTCCGATAGAATGGTACACCAAAAATGCGCATCATAATTGAGTTATGTCATCTGTTGTTTGCTCCTAATCTTTTTCTTCTTTATCATCCCTAACAATGTCCACTTATTGATTGTCCATTATCCACTGTGCACGAGCACCGAAAGTCACGATCATCGGTTAATCGCGAAAATTGCTAGACGTGCAACGTCACTTTCTTGGGGAAGATGGTCAATGGGGTGATACGATCTCCCATTTTTACTGTGGTCCATTGATGGCCCCTAGGATACGAACAGGGGACTATCACGATGAGAGATGACGGGGCGCAGCTCAGGGTGACCCTTGTTCCCTGCTAAGACCACTAACGTTCTGTAATGACTGATTGGACAGGCGCTTCAGCAGAGCCACAAATCTGGAGCACTCCCTGTTCGGCCGTCTCGGATCTAACTGCCTGTGGGCTAGCGACAGTGTCGAGTCTGGACTTCCCTGACAGGGGTACCAGGGACCTGACCTACCCAAACGAGCAGGTTCGGCGCACAGGATTGGTAGGCCGCGGCAAGAACGAGTAACGATGTTCGATGGAAAGCGCTGGTTACTCGGCGGTTGGCTCGTAAATAAAATCGTAGATGCTCCCTCTTCCCTGCAGAGCGTCCCCTTTCTTTCTATTATTCCCACACCTTCGTTTTCCACCAACACGCATTCCTCTCCTCACTGTGTTTGTCTTACGTATCCAGCGTGGTCCGACCTCTTTCGTTTATCCACTGTTTCTGTCTCTCGTTAAAAACAGAACAACCCTTACTTGATACAGACCTTTAATAATTCCCCTCCTGCCCACTTGCCTCACGGTCTTCCCCTCACTCCTATAGACAAGAGATAGAAGAGCAATCCATAGCTATCCACTCGCTTCAAACGCACACAAAAAAAATGTTTGCCAAGTTCCTATCTACCACTGCGGTGGTCCTGGCAGCCAGTCAGCTAGTTGCCGGCCAGACTCACACTGACTGCGACCCCACCAAGAAGAGTGAGTATTATCTGAATTTAGCAAACCCCTCCATGGTCAAATCGCTAACATCTGATGTTAGAGTGCCCTGACGACACTGCTTTCGGCACAACTGTTTCTGTCGACTTCTCCAAGGGAGCAAGCGACCTTTTCAAGGCCGCTGATGGCACCAAGCTTACCTACGACAGCAACGGCGCTGTCTTCACCATCAACAAGGAGACAGATGCCCCGACCATTACTAGCACAAAGTATATCTTCTTCGGCAAGATCGATGTGCAGGTTCAGGCCGCTCCGGGTACAGGTGTAGTTACTAGCTTCGTCCTGCAATCCGATGACCTCGACGAGATTGATTGGGAGTGGCTCGGKGGKGACAAGGCTCAGGTCCAAACCAACTACTTCGGCAAGGGAGACACGACCACCTACGACCGTGGTGCCTACCACCCGGTCTCCGACCCTCAGGACAACGTTTACACGTACTCGATCGACTGGACCAAGGACTATGTTCGCTGGTACATCAACGGTGCCCAGGTTAGAGAATTGAAGTATGCCGATGCTAAGGGTGGCACTCGATTCCCCCAGACTCCCATGCAGATCAAGCTTGGTACCTGGGTTGCTGGCCGCTCTGATGCTCCTGAGGGCACCGTCCAATGGGCTGGAGGCAAGACCGACTTCAGCCAGGCTCCTTTCATCGCTCATTACAAGTCCATCACCATCAACGACTATAGCAACGGCGTTAAGGGCGCTGAGAAGTACGTTTGGGCTGACGGCTCGGACGGTTCCTACCAGAGCATCAAGGTCGTTACTGGAGACGGCAGCAGCGACGATACTTCCTCCTCCTCTTCCAGCACTGCTACCAGCACCGCTACCAAGTCGACCGGATCTTCCTCTGCTACTAAGACTTCTGAGAGCTCCAAGACTACCCTAGCGACCTCGACTGTCTCTTCCACCGCCAGCGCTTCGGTTTCTTCCAGCTCTAGCTCCGCTTCCGAGACTGCTTCGCCGAGCGGTACTAACGGCACCTCCTCTCCTAGCTCCAGCGGCAGTGCCCCGGTTGCCGAAACCAGCGCTCCTGGCACCAACGGTGCTTTTAAGGCTGGCTTCAGCGGCGCTGCTCTAGGCGCCTGCCTGTTGGCTGCTTTCATGCTGTAAAATGCATCTGATGTGGGACTTTGGGGATGGCGTTTTTTTTTTCTTGGCATTGGCAATCGGTGATCTGTGGTTTCCACGTAGATGAACCGGCTATATTCACTTCTTCTTGACGATCCCTTGAACATATGATGAACTCGACGACCATTTACGTTGATTCGCCCCTTTACGTCCATACTATTGCTTATAATTACGGTTCATGGTTACCCGATCGCCTAGGGGCTTGACGTCCGACAGCCTGCCAATTTACGTGGTGCTCTGGCGAATGAGTCTGGTCAGTCATCGGAACGATTAATTGCATGTACAGGGAAGCGGGAGAGATGAGATCCGAGCAAAGGTTGTTTGAGGAACGAGTGATATATATATGGGATTGGGAGGGATCTTGTACGCCTTGTGGCTTAGCTGCCATTCAATGCATGATACCAGTACGTAGATAAAAATTTACACCTGCAATTTTGTAGTTACATTTTGGTTTATGTCTCTTATGATGTGAAGTTATTTAGACTCAAGGTTTAGCGCAACAGTCAAATGGATATTTGCCTCATAGTTTCATCGCTGAGGATTGCTGTGAAACTCTTTTAGCACCGACAAGATGTGGCAGTATCGGTAACGATCCGGCCGTTCTCTTGGCTGACACGCAGGTGAATCGTCCAGTTCAGCTAGCTCAGCACAGACTTAGCTCATAGGGCTGTAATTTTCTACATCGTTCGATAGTTTCATTGCCTGCGCTCTCAAAAGGGGGCGCTTACTACCCAACCGGGGTTAGCCCCGGCGTCTTGGCTCAAAACCGCATCGCTTCATCTGATGCGTCGACCAGGGGCGCTGGCGCCAGTCGCATTTCGCCCGGGGGGCAATCCTGGGCTAATAATATGTTAGTCGAGGTAGGCAGGTAATAATAATGTTGGAACGTGGAGGAATCATTCGGTAGAAGAAGAAGGATGGATGGATGGATGGGTGGGTGGGTGGTTAGTTGATTTGACTTGACTTGGGTTTGCTGGGCTTGTTGTCGGGTGAGCTGTCCGACTCGAGTTGATGAGGTAGTTTAATGTCGCGCGCATAGCGCAGGTAAGACTTCACGACTTTATGGCTGAGATGAGTCAGACTAAACGAGAGGAAAACTTGGTGCTGCGTATTCCATTCGTCTAGCTGCTCGGTGACGGCGTAGCACAAGTGCGCTCTCACTTGCTTTTAATCTTATTCATGCATTGACTGGACTTGGGCTAGCATGCTTTGGAGTCTAGACTCTGCGCCGGCTTTAGAGGCTCAACTTTCGGAGCCGAAATAAGCCGTGGTGAATTGGTATCCCGGATGCGACTGGTCAGCTTAGACAGATGTGCTACTGAGTACTTGTGCGCATCGAAGTCTTTGTTTCCTGTTTGCTGTAGAGGGCGCTGCATACGTAGGTGTCTATCATTGTGCTCCCAATCCTGGTCCTACAAAGGGCTCTAGAGAAAAACAATAACTTGTTGGCCTTAAATAAAACCACGGCCGCCGCGGCTGTAGGTTTTAACTAGTCCCTGTACATATATTTAAGGCATGAGCGAAGGGTTACGGTGAAATGATATATATAATTTGCTATGTAGTACATGTGGTAGGACATAAATTCTCTTCGAGTGAAGAATGGTAGTGTGGCCTGATATAATTAAAAATATCTAAGCCCTTAGAGCGAATTCTCCCTTACGCACCCCTAAAATCTTTTATTATCTCATCGCTGTCCTAACCGCCTTGGCTAGAGGAGGCTTTAGGCATACTCCTGGTTCCGACAGGTTCCTGACAACTGCTTTCTGAGAGACCGTCAGTGTCTAGGATCAAATATCGTAAGTAACTCATGGAGAATGCACTGTGCTGACCTCAACCCCTTACTAATTGGTAAATCTTGGATATACTTAACCCTACATGTGTGAAGCTTGACGTCGCACGAGATTTTGATGAGCGCGAACCCCCTTTAAAGAAGTGGTGCATGTTACTCGATGACGTAGTAGCGAAGATCCCTATGACGGAAGACTTCTAGAGAGTATCTAGATGCTGAATGAGTTAAGGATTGTCCGTTACTTATTCAAAGCTAAGGAACAGGGCGTGGATAAGAGAAATAGATGGTCGAAGTTAACGTAAATTGCGGCGTTGCCCTACCTTAGGTAGGTACTTTGTTAATAAGCCGCCATATCCAAACTACATACAACTCCACGTTCTTTTATTCCATAGTCACCGCAGTTGAGTATTGATTACTTCAGCTTGAACTCTCGAATCGCCCCGTGTCTCATCTTCTTGGAGTCCTATTTGTATTCCTCCACAGACAGTCAACTTGAAGCCAGCTAGCTTTCCAAACGCTCCGATATCAAAGTGAGACTTTTAATACCGAATTCAGCAATAAATCGAGAAGGTCGTTACGGCTGTATGTGACAAGGTCCCGCGACGGATGGGACCTAAGACAGCAGCATGATAATAAGGAGACTAGGCCCATACAGAGTTTTTGAAAAAGATATATGATATGACCCCAAACTTTGTGAGGCCATTTATCCCTGGCTGACGGGATGTTAGCGTGAGTGGTACGCCCAGGCAAGTGCTCTTGTTCTGACCTGGGTACGATTGGCTCTGAGAATAGGGGTAAGGGACATGACCCACGAGGATTCTTCAAAACGGTACGTGATACTCGCGCGAATAATCCTATAATTGGACTTGAATGCAACAGTACCTAGACCAAGACTTAGGAGATTTTTTTGGTTTCCGAGTCGAATGTAAATAGAAAGATTCTCGAGAACTAAACAACTTCAAGCCCTCTAAGCACACCGCTTCAAGGCATATTCTCTTTCAAACTAGCTGCCCAGACTGCACCAAATGAGGCCGTCAACAGCATCGAACACGCCGAGAAAACCTTGGTGAAGTGTTTGCTATCACCGGCGATTGCCAATGACACCACGACAAAGATATTTAATGGAATCCGTAGAATGCTGTAAACCTTGGCACGAATATCGTCTTCTACCAAGTGACCCTTCAGATAACCGGTACAAGGCCAATACATACCGACACAAGCTTCGAAGAGACAGAAGAGCCAGAAAGTGGCATCCTCCGTTTTGGGACCAGCAAGCTTAACGAAGCAGAAGTTGGCAGCAAGTAGGATGCCAACTAGAAGACGAGAGTACTTGAATGGTCGTTTCTGCATGACAATGTTGAATATCAACGCAGCCGCCATTGATGACGCCATGAAGCTTGAGAAAATGTATCCATAGGGAAGCTCCCCTGTAGATTTCTGAACGGATTTAATGGTCGGCGTCCAGAAGAACACGAAAAGATACATCGATCCTTCGAACATGGTTGATGCAAACCCAAGGGCTAAGATTGACGGTTGCTTTAGAGTTGACCAGAGATCGGATTGCTTGGAATCTTCCGATGGTTCAGCGGCCTTGGTGCCATAATTCTCGACCTATTTCTCATTAGCATGGGATTTCTAGCTAGAGGAGAGAACAATCACGTACCCAATGAGCCCAGATAATCTGAAGGGCACACCATAAGAGACCGGCACTTAAAAAGAAAGGGGCTTTTTTGGTACCAGTCATCCTGACAAGCCATTCACTAACAACTCCACTTACAATGGCCGAAAGGCTGTTGACGATACTAGTAGTGGCGTAAGTCCTGGACAAGTCACATCCATCCTCGACGAGTTTCCGCTCCCGGAAATTGGTCACCATCCAGCTATCAAAAATACTGAAGAGAATGCTGGTGCTAATGCCGCCGAGAATGCGACCCAAGAAAAGCAGAGGGACAGCTGGAATAACAGTAAAAAAGCAGGACATTGCGTAAAGCAGGCAAAAGACCATGCAAACAGCTTTCCTGCCATGCTTGTCCGCCAATGCCCCGATGAAGTAGGCACTGACGGCGCCGGACAAGAAACCCGTGGCGAAGAGAGTAGAGACTAGCCGCTCAGAAAGGCCATGCTCATCGCGATATAGGGAGTACAGGTACGGGCCCTATAGAGGCACCAGTCAGCTCATTCAGTATGACAGAATGTCACCTCGTCTATGTTCTAACTCACTTGAACCCAGTCAGCACCCATAACGAGCGCGTAAACCTTGTACCAGTCCGCCTCGGGATGCTTGTCATCCCGTGATACTGGCTTGCGCGAGTCTGCTTGCTTTTTCAATTCATTTCGTCGTGTTGGCTGAGAAGCAAGCAGGCCCGCGCAAACGACGAGTAAGGCGTAGAAGCTAGTTTCGTAATAGCCCATGTCGAGGGTACCTGAATATTCAGACCGCCAAGAGGCTTGTTAATAAGTTAATTGCAACTAGACTTTAATTCAAGACACCGAGATCTGAGATAGAACATCGAGAAGTGATGCTCTAAGCACTCTTTTATCTAAAAAAAAACATGAGCGAATTCTACTACCGAAATTGACACTTGTCGTTTAGAATTACCCGGACATGAGGGTCGAGCGCAGCGTGCTGCGACGAGACGTGTTCGAGAGATTTGAGAGTATGTTCCATATTGACGGAGACGCTGGATCAGGATTTACAGGCAATATAGGTACTATACCCGTGACCATGCCCGTGGGAGGAATAGATGTGTAGATCGTATAAGATGAGGCTCTATTCAGCCGGCTGCACGTGTGTGGTCGTGAAAACAGGCAGCATTGCTAAAATACATAATGGGATTTGACGAAGGAAACCTGAAATCGAGGCTTGGTGAGCCGAAAAAGGAAATACGGGGTAGCCCTCGGGTAGACCCCACAAAGTCGGTACATTAGGGGCGTACCAATCATGTCCCCTGTTCACGTTTCTTCCTGGATGTGTTTGATGTTTTAATCTAGGGCAAGAGCGCACCACCTGAGAATAAGTTTATGACAGCCTGGAGAACAGATGAAGGAGGAGCAGCCAATGCATTAGTGTTAGTGTAGATATTCAGTTTGCATTGTAGTGCAAMCCCCGCCTTGCTCGCGAGACCTGCTCACGCTCACGCTCACGACTTTGCGCTCGGAGTAACCCGGACTGCCACCTTATCAAACATGGGAATTCAGAAACATTATGTACCAATCCGGTGTCCCGAGATGCAAATCTCACCGCCACTTAGCGAAAACCTGTGATACCTTCTGGCGACACTCTCTTCGACTACCGAGGTGTTTGATTGCGTTCTCGTTATGCTACACTTTATGTCGTCACTACTCCGTACACAATTTAGACGCTGGACACAGAGTGGACATGGATAAGTTATACAATGGATTGCAAATGGATTGCACATTGATTGCTTCGCCAGAATCCTACGTAAGGAAGGCCCTGAGTTTGTGGACGCTACTACCGGATCCGACGATCGGGCCGGATAGGAAAATGCCTTAGTCTACCCAAGGTAGGAACAGCTCGAAGCTTAACTCAGTCGCTGCTGTGAACAGTGCGCCACTACATACTAGACCTCGTTAGACCTCGTAGACATCAATCTTAGGTAATTCGCTATCCTCTTCATTTCTTTTCCGGCGATCACCAACTCCTTCACATCCTCTTGCGCCTACCGGGATTCTTAATTCTCCTTTTTGCGCGACATCGTTGGCAGCTACCGTAGTAGTGGGCATAAGGGCTACCTACCTCACTAACAGAGCTGCATTGCATGCGCTGCACGTTACTTGATCTTCCATTCCACATATTAATACTACCATCTCGTAATAGCTACCTCCATCCAGACGAGCTGGGATCATCGGCAGCCCAGTCAGAAAGACACCTGAGACAAGCTTTCAAGCCACTCGACCATTCCCCCGCCGACACATATTATTTTTGTCATACAGTGCAGTACGTTCCTCGCGTCGTATTGTATGTACAACGCCTCCAGGATTCTACAGGGCGATACCTAGCACGCCACAATATTCAGCCGTCCAGCTTCTCCTCCAACCCATCTTACTCCAAAAATACCTACAGACCGAGACCTTATCCCCGGGGGACCCCTCACCCTAGCCGTCTGGCTGTACACCGACGGAGACGCCCACGCCCACTCGGGCAGCTGAAACTGCTCTGGCTGACGGACGAATTCTTGTAATAGGCGTGAAATAAGCAAAATTACACGTATTATGGCTAAGGGTAGCGACAATTCCGCCGCCAATGCTACCCAATCAAAACGACCGCCCGTCAACCGCCATGACAGCGACTCCCAAGTTAGCGACCATGCATCCCACCAACACCATCGATCCAAACCACAAAAACACGTTGTAGGTGGAGGAGCCACCGGACGTTTCCACCCCCGCGTACCTTCATCTAAAGGCTTACACAACAAACATCACGTCTCTTCCACTTCCAAGCTGACACGACGAGTCGCCTCTCCGTCCCCTGAACGCACGCCTATGGTCGCCCAATCACACCGTCGCGCGACTTCCGACGTTAAGCTCCAGCGCGACCCATCGCCCTCCAACATCAAGAAGAACTCTTCCCAGTCGAGTTTGAAGCGTAACCGATCTCATGTAGAAATAGGAAAGCGAACTAAATCAGCCACAAACCTCAAGCGATCCTCGTCCCACAAAGACGTCAACAAATTAAAAGGCGCAAAAGGACAGGTCCATTTCGATCTTGGCAGCGACCAAGAAGACGAGTGGGTGGACGCAAGCGCATCTGCCTCGCCCTACCTATCAAGACGCGGCTCAGCCGTGAGTAGTGAACAGTCTGCAGGAAAGGCGCCGCATAGTCGGGATAATTCGCGGCCTCAGACCCCCCACGAAGACCCGAAGACCCGCAAACAAGAATCCTCGCCGGACCGTGAGACAGCCCAACATAACCAGTACTTAACATCTCGATTATTACAACGTACGCCGTCGTCTAGCGCGCCGCCCCAGATGTCCACCGAGACAGTGTCGGTGCGCCACCACTCGGGTTCGCCTGAGTCTCAAGCGAGCCGCGATCCGTCAAGCCTATATGGGACACCCAAAAATACCGCGTTGGTAGGCAGTGGGCAGGAAGAGCTTATTTCTCGCTTCGTTAATGGCTCTGGGCCCGGCTCCGGTCCAAATACCAATAGTGGGTCGTTCTATGCGCCGCCGCGAACGCCCGGCCACCGATCCGAGGGTGTACGACGGCCTCAATCACTCGGTAACCTGAACCAAAACTATCGAGCATCGATAAGCGATGATGAGAGTGATAGCGCTTTAGCTCCCCGGACAAGAAGATCGGTGTACAAGGCAGCACCGGCAGAAAAGTCTCGCACACAGCAAAAACTGAATCTCCAACGCGCGAGCTCGTCTATCGAGCCAACCCAACCAGTCAATGGGGTCGGGGTTGTGGGCGCGAGTCCCTTGGTCGGCGGTAGTGGTTATGACAATAGGGATCCGCGTATAGGAAAACTGCTCGAGCGCACGGGTATGGAATATCTCGTAGTTCGGCGATATCAGAACCCCATCGCTCGTTCAATAGCAAGGCTATCACAATTACCCGGCGCAAATAAGAGCCAACATATACCCAACCAGAATGGAAGTAATGGGCCGGCAAATGGGAAGAGGATGTCAGCCCTAGGCGGCACAAGTCGCCTCGGTCTAAGCCAGAGCCTCACGGAGCGGGCGAGATCGAGGCCCACAACGCCACGGCACGGAACGTCAATACGAGCAAATGGAGCAAGCTCTAGCTTCGAGGGTGAGGAGGAAAGGCTCCATGACCGGATAAGCGGGTCTAGTTACGCTGACGGGGAAGACGATGGTGTTGCTGCGGTTTTACGAAATCTTTGGGATAAGAGCATGGATCTCAGTGCAAGTCAGGAGTGAGTTAGATTCATGTCGAGGCGTTCGTGTTGAGGGCATAACCCGAGTCCGTGGGAATCTCGAAGGGGACCACATACAGATATTAATGGTACAGTACAACGACAGCAAATAGTAATTGGTAATGTTTTTCCATGAATCCTTCGAATGGGACCGGCTGTTATTACACATTTCTTTGATACCTTTACTTTACATCTCATTTTACATTTTCCTGAAGCGTTTTTTCCACGTCGGGTACGAATCCCAGCACATGCTCGTCACGTGGATGTTACCGAGGCTGAAGCCTCAACATGAAACAACATGACGAGAGGAAGATAAACAAGGGCAATGACAGGTAGACAATTGGTTTAAAATGAGTGCCAACATGTGGCGGAAAATGATAGAGGCTTTCGTTTACTAGCTACCTACCTATCCAGGTAAGTACCTGGACAGAGACATAAGAAATTATATGTGATAGAGACGTTGAAGTTATCCGCAAGGCAGCCCTAAGAGTTCTATTAGTTCCTCTTGCCGTTGCTAGCCTTTTGGGCTGAATATAACTTCACCTCGCTCTACTAAGGAGGCACGTTACTATACCAACATAGATAGCTAGGCTGGGGCAAACCATCAGGATAGGATAAACTATTGCGACATCTATTAATACGATATATCACTATCTCCATTCCTTCGAGAATGATTTCCCCTGAGGTCCTAATATCCTAATAACGCAACCCTATAGTCTACCCCATCTGACTTGGGGCGTAACCAGGTAGCCACCTATCACCAACCCCCCTTTAACCCTACATTTTAGTCTTGCCGTTTTAGTTATTGAAGCATCCTAATCGCGCCGTCCAGTTATTTGATCGGGCCTCAAATTGCGGTATAGATCAATGTTCCTAATATAACAGAATCTCGTATTATATATAAGTTGACCTTTGACCAATAGTCGACAATATAGTTATTCCCGTTAGACTTAGAGATTGACGTCTTGGTGAAATGAAGACGAACTTGAGTCTTTTGTTCTGAGAATGCTGTCGCCATCTTTAGTCGAATAACTTTTGCGTATGTGCCTTCGATATGCAGCTCGAGTCCAAATGCAAAAAGAAGCTATGGAGACATATAACTGGTGTTGCGATAGAAGTCTTCGACGTAGGCCAATACTAAGGAAGGTATATGGCTAATTCAAGTTATAAGGAGTAATAGTGTGATTAGGTTCACAAAAGGAATGAAGGAAGGTACGTCGCTAGAAAGGCCGGATATGCCTCAAAGGATGCTACCTGAGCAATGAGAAAAGGTGTTGTAATCACACGAAGGCAGAAGATTTTGGTAGCTGATCAATGTAGGTAGGTGGGCGAGGAGACAACATCTCTGGCGAGGCTTGGATCAGCTTCAATCACCCGTATGCCTTGAAATGTAAAGACAAATACGATGGAGCTACTAACTAAGGTGGGCTAAAAACCTAAGAGCCGACAGATATAACACTTGTAGCACTTATATATCTGTCCGCGTCATGATAACCAAGCGTCGTCCCCAGCGAGGTGTTAATATAGCGGCTCCTCCACAAAGTCGTCATGCAAAATAAATGTTACAACCCGAGCGAAGATATAACAATAGCTCAACTTCCACTCTAGCTCGAACCCAGTCTAATACCACAACAGCCCCAGTGCTATCTTCTCCCCGGGATAGTAGTCCCCCTGGCCTGAGATGGCCTTGACGGCGGCCTGATCGTACAGGTAGGATGACAAATAGATGCCGCCGATGCAGATCAGATGTGCTAAGACGGCGAAAGACCGAGAACGACGCACGTCTCATCGTCTTGGGTGGGGTATGTGACTGTCGACATGGCTTTCTTTGTTTGCTTGAGCTCAGTGGTGTGTGTATCAACTGTGTAGAGAGATAGTATGATATCTCACGGATGCCTTTTGACGATGTAAGAGATTATTGTAGGAACACCTGCTACCTAAGTAGATAGTGTCATCGAGTTCGGAGCGCGTGTCGACGAGGTGGGATATACAATAGTCCACGAATAGCCAGGTATCGATTGTGTATCAGGTGTTCTTCGATGATGTTCGGCCATCAACTGTGGGATCGAATGTCAATATTTATAAGGTAAACAAAGCTTTCATAAGGTTCTGGTTGCTGCTTTCTAGTAACAATACTACATCAAATTAACGTCAAGCCGTCGAAACGTTGGTTCCACCTTCGTGACAAGCGGCTAAGGTTCCGAACTCTAGGCATACCTATTTCCGGAGAATACTTGGTTTGATAGCTCATACGGAATTCGAACTAATAACGATCTCCCGTCAACAAGCTCTCTATCTTTCATCGTCTATTTAACCACGGCAAACCGACGAAGTGTATGACCTACAAGCCTCTATACACCTTGACTGCACCTATGAACATACCAATTACCAGCGTAGCTCAACATGGTGCCGGCAGACAGAGCCAGAGGAGTGTTACGTTGTCCCGGAGATGGCTTGCCCTTGCCCGAAGTGAGGTGTCACTGCCTTGGACTCTTCAGCGGCTTTCACGTTTTCTGCATTGGTGTTTTACTCTGCCACTCTCTACCCAACGATGCTGAAACAAGCAGGATTATTCCACGGGCACACGAGGTTTTCAAACTTCTGGCTTAGAACACGATGATCCAGTTGTTCTTCCAAACGTCGGGTAGGGGTGCTTTGTTGGAGGTACTCTTGTGGTCGTCCTTCCTTATTATCGTTGGGGCGTCGAGGGCCGAGTTTGTAAATAAGCTGCTCGCAATACCGGTGTGGCTGTCGCGTGGATGATGACTTTCTTCTGCGTCGGCTACGAACTCGAATACGGGGTATCAGTCCACTAGTCCTTGGTCGGCGTCTTCCTCCTGCCAGCGATAGAAGAGAGGATCCAGGTGAAACTGCGATATTGTCGGTATAAGCGTCATCGGGACTCGGTTCGTTTGTGGACGAGGTATCGTGGTCTCGATATTCGAGGGGGCTATTTGGATGTCCGGATGTCTTAGACGCCGAAGGGTCCCAGGGGGTTTGGATGGATATTTATTGGAGACGCGGGATCTAGGATATAGTTGTCTGCTAACTCATCAGCTATGATTCCCCGGTATACGAACATTTAGGTAGGCAACTAAATACCCTACCAAACCAAGGAAGTTAGATATCCAAGGTAGACGATTACCTCTCGTCCTAACTACCTTATTCAAGGATACTAAAAAGACGATTCTTACCGTTGATCTCACAGTCGTAATCGTAGTAAGACGTCCCCATTTTTACTGAAGAAATAGTTATGCCTTAGAGGTACGCTGGTCTCCCTGGAGATGTTGGTTCCAAGTAAAATCAGATAATTCGATGATTACTAGTTCCCTCCAAGGGAAATCGTGGGAACAAGTCACGGGTGGGACAGACAGCCCAACGCAATTTATGAAGATGGAACAGCTGTCACGATAAGGTTGAGTACTACTTTGAAATAAACTCCTCGATTCGCTCTGATACTCGTACAAAGTGATCGTCCTGATAAGGAATATTTTCCATGCCGGGGGACAAGACCCCATTCGATATTCTGATCAAATGATAGGCTCCCCTTTGACCTTATCTATCCTGCTGAGATACGCGTGAAATGAGATCTCCCGCTTCAGGACTGTCTTATCGCGTCGTCTCCTCTTCCTTCTAGCTCTGTGTGTGTAATTCGGAGTTAGTGAACGCTCATTTGTCAATTCAGAGGAACGCAGTCAAATTTCCCATTCTATTTGAGAGAATGATTTGCTGCTCTCTGGCCGTTTATCTTAGAGCCTCCCTGAGGGCGCTGGGGCCTATTTTCTTAGCCAAGACATAGTGATAGTACCGGCTTATCTAGCACCCTGTAGCCAGTGATATCACTGATTGTCCAAAAATAGTGTACACTCCTTTTCACGAGGCATCTCATGTATTATCGGAATGAACTAAAACCTTGATGGTGAATATTTGTATTCTCTTGACTGATAGATAAATTTTGAAGTGTGACGATAACTATTCTCACGATAATTCCTACGGCTTTCAGCTGTCTCTGAGTAATCATCGTGTCCTTGGCTCTGATCCCGCGCAAAGTTTCTGAACGAGGGACTAGAATATTACGAAACAGGTTTTCCCGGCGATTTAGACAAAATGACCAGTTTTGGAGGCGATAGGACTTCAACAACAAAAGCCACACGTAATCGTTAGGTAAAAAGGCGGGAGAGAAGACGTATTATCGTAGGATAATGATATACATCATATTCTCAAGCCGGCTGTGCCGACTTCTGTTACACATGCTCGATTTATACTGCCCGAAGAGTTACGTACTATCAATATGTAGTTAAATTAATGTGTCTTCATTCGATGATACTTAGCAAACTGAGACGTAATGAAAAAATATTGCTGCTGGTGAACGCGTGTCTGGTAAGTATCTTCCAATCCTCCCCGCCAAGGCTAGCAGAGAGAGGTCGTTTTTCTGTTCTCTTTTATATCGAGTCCTATTTTAATGGTTTAGTCATGACACTAACATAGTATCTGTCAAAATAAATTAAGTTAGAGAGGTGATGTCTGAGATAGATTAATAACGAAGGCTATCCTTTCGTTTCGCAAATGGGGAGCGATTCATTCCCCGTACGGTTAATCGAGGAGAGGCCTTATCGTGGCTCAGTTTTGATATTCACACATATGGTTCGATTTGGGATTGGAGCCGGCTTCCCGTGTTAACATCTCATTGCCGAGGAGAAGCCAAGAAGTTCAAGAGATGGCCCAGCCGTCGCTCTGTAGACATGGGTGAAAGACGCGTTGCTGAAGAGGTTGGCATGTTGAAATGATTATGTCCGATGATTTGGAGACGCGAGAATATTGGAACCTTATAGGCTGGCCTCAACCAAGGTTAATATGCAACCCCACGAACATGACCATCGGAAGCCCAGCAATGGGTCGACAGTGGACGCATTCTTACAATGTGATAAAGAGGTACTATAAGAACCTTACCTATGTAGAAGGTCGCCGCTGTCAATGCGGGAATGACAAGCCGGCCGAGATTCCTATAGGATGTTGTCATCAGCGCTAACTCATCTTGCACCAACTCACAGATGTGCCAATGTTGCACATGTGTGTTGCACATGTGAGCCTCCTTTACTAATTCAACATGCCTGCATGGAGTCACTGATCGCGTTCGCTTGGTCCGTTCCATAGAACTGAGGCTTTTCTGAATCTCCACAACATCGCTGCATCGGTACCTTAGCGCCAAGAGGCTCTACTGTGCGGACTTCTGCGGGCATGGGTAGAGGATAAAGTCCGGGGCCGTGCCTCTCTCTTTCACCCAACGTCGAGTCAGCCATAGTAACAGCGCATCACGAGACAGCGCTGCGCTGTCCTGTATTTCGAGGGCGATGCAAGGAGATGGAGTCGGCAGCTGCTTTGGGCATCTACGTCGCATGTCGAGTTAACCCTACGCTGACGTCTCTGGTCCTGCGGCAGGGGKAGGTTAAAAGCAATTCTGCATCGGTCCTCGCAAGCCACAGCGGGATCGCACGCTGGCCGGACTAGGTAGACTGGGTTCTGGCACGCGGGGAGCGAGATCATAGGCGGGAGATAGATGGTGGCTGATGTGGATCGTGGGGGACCCAGAAATAGGTAAATAGGTGCAGAGGGTTGGTTGCAGGGGATGTCAGATCAATATTAGGGCGAGTTTTCTGAAGGTGTCCATGGTGTCCATGGTGTCTTAATTTTTCCCTCTTTTACCGACGATGCGGTGACGTCCCAAGAAATGCCATGCCCTATTAGGCCCGAGACGGTGACATAATTCATTCTGCTTGTGAGACGCTAACGCTAGGTTCATTGGCCGTTCCGATAATGCAACCGAATCCTCCGGAACGCTGCTTGCTGACTTGCAGCCGGGATCAGCTCGTGATGCGTAGGGACGAGTCCCTACCAAAATAAATTTTTTGAATGTGAATAAAAAAAAAAGAGAGATAAGTTTTGTGTGTGTAGGACATGCATCTGTCTGGGTATATCGATTTCATAAGCACCAGCTGTTTACATTGGAGTAGATAAGGTTATTAAGCTTTTTTTTTTCGTCTAATGCTACCTTTGTAAGCTTCCAAGGTTGTTACTTGTATCATCCTTCAGCACTGTCTCTTTTCGCTTGCTAAATGAGAATCGCATGGAATTGTCGCTTCCTACCTACATGTACCCTACTTAGGTACTTACCTCATACCGAGAAATAGGTAAGGCGACTAGAGTTACCCTTACCCAATGTTTCAACAATAAAGATCTCTCATCCCACCATGTACCAAAATCTCTTTATATAGCCACCCCGGGTATAACAGATAAGCAACCACATCTGCACATCTGGACATCTGCACTTTTCGAACAGCTCCTATACCGTGCCCGTCCTGCGAGGCCATTGCGATTTGTAATAGAGACAAAATAACGAACAGAAATGCGCAGGACTCCGTATCCGGATGACTGAGTTGTCCTACATGGAACACGGCCCTCTTTGTTATACCCGAGATTGACAAGACCTCGCTCTCTTCTCAGATGCCATTCTCATTCCTGTACCTAATTGTTCCCATCCTGTCCCACTTCTCTGTCCTTCTTCTCGCCCAAGGAACCCTGCACGATTCGGGATAGTCGAACGATTACGTTAAATGTATTCGCGCTACTAGCCGTATTCCACCAAGGGCATCTTTTCTATTTGGTAATGGCTGCCGTTCTGAACAGGCTTTGGCCTGTCCCTGAATCCCCTAATTTATCGTTCGCAACCTAAAGTCAGAGATTAGATCAGACCGCATAAGTACCCGGTACGGCGCCGGTACCCCAGGCTCCGATCCCATGTGCGCTTTGTCATTTAGCTTGCTCTGCGCAATCCGCCGCACCCCATTAGTCACCAATCCCTAACCATCCCGCCTAATCCCTCCTAAACCCTACCAGTCCCTCACTACATCTAGTATCCCCCATCGCAGGTTTGAGGCTGTCTTGCAACCCCTCCCCCCCCCCTTCCCAGGTTCCCCCAAAGTATCGTCAACATCGCACGAGCTAACACGGGTAAGGTGCATACTCTGATCTAACTTCATGGAAGTCTTTCCCGAAACTCTCGTTATTACAATTAATTTTCTGTCATTCTATCAAAGATAATCTTATCTCTGGGTTATCAATTGCTCCATTATAATTCGCTCGTTTGTTTTCGTTTCCCAAGCCAAATGACATGTCATTTGCTTTCCTCGACCACGAGTCCCTGGCCTTTTTACGTGCTGACTCTGAATAACATCACACTGCGGATATCCTGTGCAACTTCAATTGGTATAGCGAAGTTCTAGCGGTAAAGCTCGACCAACAACCGACTTCGATCGGCAAGCCCCTGGGAAAAGGAAGCACATCAGCGTTAGCCGCAGAGCCATCTCTTCAACTAACGCCTGTCTGACCCGCCCTGTCCGGCTTATCGCCATCGCCCTTCGAGTTCTACCTGGTCTCAAGTCCCTCTGCGTCTTACTTAACTTGCATGTGCTCTATTACCTCACTCCCACCTCTCCTGTAGATATACTTCATATCATATTATATTACCATATATCCTTAGCTGGTGCTTCAATGACGAAGATAAGCCAAGCTTATCTGATACTCGCTTCTATCATTACTTAGTATTCCCAGCGTCGGCACCCGGAACAATTATATTGTCATTAGTCTGGCCTATCGCAAGGTGGCTTTGCGATTCTAGGCCTGTCCCATAACCGGAAGAACCACGAGCGCATGCGCCATTTGGGTCTGCATGCGCCCTGTATCCAACGGTTATTTTACCAGAAACCGGCAGGACCCAGCATTAAGGTATATTTGATTTCCCCGGTCTCATAAACCCAGATCCCGCCAGACTGGACTGGTCATCAAGCACGCGGCAACTCGCGTGGGTTTTATCTGTGCTCGCCCTGACGCCCTGACGCCCTCCCGCGCCAGCGCCACTCAACAGCCTTATCTTCCCAAGCCCTCCTTATCAACCACCCCTTAGGGATTTCCTGGACGCCAGTGGAGGGTACAGAGATCAGCGCTTCTCTGCTACGATTCGAGGTCGTATTGCGGCGGGCGGACCCTGTTCCTTCAGAGGTCATTCCAGGCTCTTCATTCGACTACCCCATCATCAACCCCCCCCCTCTGCCCGGAAACAGGCCATTACATCACCTCGTAGCTCGGCCCTAGAGGTGAGCCGACATTTGGCACCCACCTAAGCGGACCCCGATAGGGACACGGCAAGACAGACCTCAGCGAGGAAGCGGATAGCTTGTACTGGGTTCAATCTGCCTAATATTTTCAGTCATGTCCAACCTTAGCACTCTTTCCCGGACGGCTCCCATTGCCATTGCCCCCAAACCCTCGCAGCTATTTTCTAGCCGCCAGCATAGCCACGACGCATCCTTGAATAGTATGAACAGTAATGATTCAACGGACTCAGATTCTGCTGTAAGTGGCGGTGGATCCCCTTGTGAATCTTGTCTGAGAAGGCGACTTAAGTGCGTTGTCGGGGATGACGACGAGAGCTGTATATCTTGTCAAGTCCACGGAATCCCATGCTCTTTAAATCAGAGCCCTCAGCCTCGTAAAAGAAAGTTAGCGCGTGACTACTCGACCGAAGAAAGCAACGGGAAGAGAGGGTGAGTGCTCACCGATACTTTCATTCGTTGACCCCCAACCTTACGTTATCACCTTGCAGCATGGTCTACCGACTCTTGGACAGAAAAAATCGCTGACTTACGATTGGCCAATGCAGCTCGCCTGGCAGGTCTGATAACAGGAGAAGGCGGCAACGTCAAGCTAGCTTGTCAAGTACAACTGCTAGCACTTCTTTAATCGAGGAGATGGCTAATTTTGGTGGTCCTACTCTGCTCAAGCGCACGCTTGGCCTGCAAGAAGACCGGTATAGCCAGTATATCGGGCCTACTACTGACTTTGAGCCGTCTTTGATCAATCTCTCCCCATTCGACCCTCAAGATGAGAGCCTACTTGCCCGAGGAACCCTTAGAAAGGTTAGCGACAGCGACACCTTCTTGATGCTACCTGATAACACAACTCCTGGCCATGAACATCAATATGACGACGTTGACGAGATCCAACGGCTGGTCACGCCTTATGGCCGCAAGTTAATTGACCTCTACTTTGAAGTTGTCCATCCTGCCTTTCCTATCCTTCAGAAGAATGTCTTCTACGAGAAATACGATCGAAATTACCGGGAATTCTCGCCACCGCTTCTGGCTGCTGTCTACATCCTCGCCATTAATTGGTGGGACTACTCAGAGGAACTTTCCAAGTCCCAGCGACCGAACGTGCGGGAACTCGAGAGATTAATACGATCTTCTCTGGCTGATGCCATGTGGCGGCCGAAACTCTCTACCGTGCAGGCCGGCCTTCTTCTCTCGCAACGGCCTGAGGGGGATCAATGGGCCCCGACTGCTCAGCTCGTGGCAATTGCCCAAGAGCTTGGCCTCCACCTAGATTGCACACACTGGAAGATCCCGCCTTGGGAGAAAGGACTAAGGAAGAGGCTCGCTTGGGCTCTGTACATGCAGGACAAGTGGGGAGCTCTCGTTCACGGACGGCCGTCACATATCTTTAGCTCCAATTGGGTCGTTCAGCCTCTAGCGCCGAATGATTTCCCGGAGACCGAATTAGACGACCAAAATCCGGAAGAGAAGATGGATATCGAACGAGGCCGGACGCTATTCGTTCAGATGGTCTATCTTACGCAGGTCTTGGCCGAGATACTCGAGACATTCTACACGCTCGAGGCTATGCAGAATGTTAACAATGCCGGACCACAAGGTACCCACCTTGTTCTGGGTATGGCGAAACCCATCCAACTGAAGCTCAAAGAATGGTACGCTGCACTTCCATCCGTGATCCGCATGGATTCCTCTTTCCAGTCGGGCAGCACCCCGTCCACTCGGTTGTCGAGCATCGGATACCTGCACTTGGCTTACTTCGCGACGGAGATAACTCTTCATCGCCGAATCATTCGATCTCTTGAGACGGACTCGCAGGCCGTTGACCCTTACGTCCAACATATTTGCCGCAGCGCTGCGAAAGCCCGTTTGATATCAGCCATGGACTTCGTTAACCGACTGACCCCTCAACATCTCCGATCTTTCTGGTATTTTGCTTCGAAGACTAATTTCGCATTAATTGGAACATTTGGGTCTCTCCTATGGGCTACTTCTCCTGGTCGCGAGGAGGCTGACTGGTACCGACGTAGACTTGGGGAGTACCGTTGGACACTGAGTGTTAGCAGCAAGCCTGGCGAATCGAAAGGCCTGACCGAATTCGCCATGGGAATGCTCGACATATCAACCGGCCTGCTAAAAAAGCTGCCCGAGAAGCCGGAATTAAGCCGCAGCGGAAGCGCTATTGAATTTGATGCTGGCAGACGCCAGAGTATCCTCTCTATGACCATGGGTAGCACAGGAGGGGACCCGTATAGTGGAATGGCGAGTGCCGACATTAGCAACGTTCAGAGTCCGGAGAGTCCGATCGATAGTAGTGACGAAGATTACGACACGTTCGCCCCAATGGCCGGAATGGCCTCCATGGGCGACTGATGAAGTTATGCGAAGCTTTCTTTCTCTTTTCCTTTTTCGTTGTTTTGGTGTACCGGTAGAATGGGGGTCCGCGAATGAAGTAGGAATAGAAAAGACTGGGATGAGGCAAGGTCACGCCATAGGCACGAAATCTGACGACTAACCGGGACCATGGAAACTCCATTATATATCCCAAGGCATGGGCTTGTATGTCCCGGTGGAGGTTTTGGCATTCTGCTTTAATGTTTCTTTTGTCTGCTTTTCATATCCCCTCGTCTCGGATACCCTATCTAGAGAACATCTGTTTTGCACTTGTCGGGTAGTTCGATGTTGTCGCTACTGCATCTCTTGCATCGCAAATAGTGTGCGTGAACTAGGTCGGGAGTTCTGTCGTCGGAAAAGGTAAAAAGCATTGTCAGGTCGGATGGATGAATGGATGCATACCTAAAGTAGCTTTGGGAAGATTGTTATGTAGCGATGAGCAATCAATTGAACATGTTGAACCCGTACCCATCACGATCA
Organism: Hypoxylon sp. E7406B; assembly: GCA_000931505.1. NCBI lineage: Eukaryota > Fungi > Ascomycota > Sordariomycetes > Xylariales > Hypoxylaceae > Hypoxylon > Hypoxylon sp. E7406B. The sequence continues at coordinate 52,562 of JYCQ01000072.1, forward strand.
CAACAGTGTGGTGCTGACTGTGGTAAGTCCCCTTGATCCAGCCACCTATATATTCTGCTAACTTTTGCCTAAGATGACTCGGTTTATAAGGGCATATATAGGTAGCCTTTGAACACAGAAGTGACCATTCAACTCAGGCTTTCTGGCCATATGACAGTATTCGCTGTGAAGATCATACACGGCTGCAGGGTTTCGGTCAGAGATCTCCACGTGCCATTTCCGAAGCTTCCTGTTCGCCAGTAAAGTACACTTCGGGATACGATTTATCTCCTTCCAGTCATTAATAGCAAGGGACGGACTTGGAACGAACTTATCACTTTCCTAGCGGCATCGAGATGCATATGTACATTGCTTGACTGTAATTGATGGATCTGTTGCCCTAGATATATACAGGAAGTTCAAACTACGCTACTTGAAGTACAGCACACACCTCGCACACTTATTCTGCTATCTTACAGGGATCCCTGGCACATATACGCCTAGTAGTGCGCCCAGTTCGAAGCTCAACCCAAAGAATGGATGAAAGAGATGAAGGACCAAAATCAACCCAGTTCCACTCTAACCTAGGGTCCGGAGCTGAGTAGTACCGGCACACCCGGCTGCGTATCGATGTCGACGGTGCACACATTGGCGCAGTGGTTAAACGCCGACGGCTCCGCTGTGTTGTTGTAAATCAGCTCGATCCACTGGATCTGCATCTGCGCGCTCTGCCCCGATTCCATCACGCCGCTCCAGCTACCGCCATCAGACCACGTGTTGAACAGAAGCGTGGCCGGGTCCACCGGCGCCTGGTACTGGATCGACGCCACGTGCGCGCCGTCCACGTACCAGTCGCTGGACCCGGGCGTCCAGTCGTACCGGTGCACCTGCCAGTCGGACCACGAGCCCGGGATCGCCACCTGCTTCGTGGCGTCCGGCCGGCTCACCCCGCCCACCGTCGACGGCTGGTTCGTGTAGTGCACCTGGTTCGTCGCCTCCCGCGTCAGGATCTCCAGGTCCGCCTCCTGCACGTCCGCCTCCGTCGCGCCCCCCCGGTACGTGAACATGGCCGTCACGGCCCCCGCGGCCCCCCGCGTCCGCGCGTACATGCGCATCGACACGAACTGGTAGCTCGCCGACACCGACTGGATCTCCGCCGACGATTGGAAGTCTCCGGCGTTGGCCGGGTGTCGGTACGTGCGCAGCGTCAGGTAGGTGCTCGAAGCTGGGTTCGCGTCACTGTTGCTCTCGATGTACACGTCGTTCTTGGAGTACGTGTTGTACACGCTGGCGTCGGACGAGCCGCCGGCCCAGGCCTGCACCGACCAGGTGTCGGTGAAGTTGGCGCTCTCGAAGTACGCGTTGGTCGCGGGCGCGTTGGTGGCCCCGGTCCGGTCGTCGATCGGCGCCGGCACCCCCGGGTTCGCGACGGTCCGGAAGTCGAAGAACTTGTGGTGCGAGAAGTACCCCGGCGCGCTGCCGTCTGTCAGGAAGCAGTGGCACTGCGACGGGTCGATGGGCGATACGGCGATGGCGCGCTGGGATGCTAGGATGGACGCCACGGCCACGAGGGTCGCGGAGAGGGAGGGCTGCGAGGAAACCATGGCTCAGACTCTGCAGGTCCTGCGCGGCTCTTCAGGGATGGTGAAGTAATGGATGGTATAGGGAAGATAGGATACCAAGAAGAGCCGTATGAGAATGCTCAGGGCTGGTGATCAGTTCTCGAAACAGTCACCTTGAGGCTCTTATATATATAACAACTCCCATTAAGCGTGCCACCATCTAGCACCCATGTCGGTGACGTCCGTTGTTGGCCTCTAGCTGCTACGACCCTCGCCGCTACCCCCGAGCACTAGACCGAGACGTTTCGAAACAAATGACACCCTAGCTCAATTAGACCTTGCCTACACCAGCAGGTAAGACTTATTCGCTGCGGCGCTTCTCTCATTCGCCCTGTCTCTCAGCGATATAGTGATATATGCGCTTTTCGTGTAAAAGTTGAGGGATCCATGATGCAGGATGCGAGTCAGTCCCCCCGTGGCCCCATCGACGAAGCATCATGACTAACGTCGATGCGCTAGAGCTTAGCTCGTAAAGCGGCCGAACCACGGATTTTGAATTCATCATGTCTGCGGGTGCTGCGTTCGATTTGCCTGACCGTTACTGGACCCCCTGGATGTTTAAGTTCGCTATACTTCTTTAGGGCAATTTCTGCCGTATCAGGGGGTGCTGTGGGTGCTGGTGGTAAAAGGTGCGCCCGAAAAGGGGAGGTAAGTCAGAAAGACGCGCGCGACAGGCATGCCGAGCCTCATGTTGAACGTTGTCTGGGTATCTTATTAGGGATTTGACGTTCAATGCGTCCTGTTGGTAGCACGTGAAAGTCTCGAGTTTCACCTTTCGGCGTGGTGGTAAGCTAAGATTGAAATCCTTCCCCTGTCCTCCCCATCGGACCCTTTCCTTTACTCGTGCCATTTTACCCCCCTGCCCTTGTCCCTCCAATTTGGTATAGGCATGGCCTGCGGCCAATCCCAGTTGCCTGGTCGCCAATTTCGGGTGCGACCATTTACATAGGGCTTAACGTTACGTCAGGGCCAAGGTGCAAGGCTCTCACAACGTTGCGACCTGCCGTACTGGGCTACACCTGGCAAAACTAAGATCGAGTAGCATACTACTATGGGATGATCCGATTGTGCTCCCAACAGAGATTCAAGTCTATTATGAACGATCCTTCGCCCCCCTGATGGATCGCATCTGAGCACTTAAACATGGAGTAACGCACCTAAGTCACGCCCCAGATGCTAATATGTCCCTGACGATCGCGCGCCTTGTACATCATCGCGATCTTGCGCCCTTGCCACACCTGGGGAGTTCTAAGTCAGAAATGGGACCACGACGGACGAGTCGAACAGGTGGGATTCGAAGGGCCTCGTCGCCTACGCGATTACTTCGCCGAGTCTCGCCGTTCAATGACTACGCTGAAACAATTACCGAGTTGCGAGTCTAAACTGGTCTTAGTCGGCTTGGTTTGGTTTAGATTGCGGGCTCTAAAGTAGCTTCAAGATCAAGGTACTAGCTCTGGCTGATATCGCCATTGGCCTATTTTAGATAGCTTTTCTTGATCAGCCGGAAGTTGCGAACTCTACTATCGTAATATGTCATGGTCGAACCCGCGTGTGCATCAGCATTGGAAGTTGTGGATCTAGAAATCGTTAGAGGTATGATGAGCATTCCGTATGCTCCTCCCTTGCACAACCTGGGAGGGCAGGGAGGAATTGTAAAAGGGGCTTGGGGGAATAATTAAGGATAAGGTTATAATATACCGGTCCCATACAACTGGGTAGGAGGTACCAGGCACATAAGGCCGGGAGCCGGGCTGTATCAACATAATCGGTACGAGGATTTGTGTTTGAAGGCACTGGATCTCTTTGTCCTTTAGATAGGAGAACTTATAAAACTCAATTTAAACGTCGAATACCGTGACATAAGATTTCGGTACTGCTCGATTCTAGAAAATAACATGGCTCATACCTTGTTAGGAATTGAGCTCCTCACGTGATGTAAGTGACGAAGATTTTCACAGCATATTATTGTCGGTTTACATCTAGGTTTATTACTGAGATTGAAATGATATAACAGTGCCTTCGAGTCTTGAAAGGAGCATGTTGCTGCTAAGGGTTCGTTGGATCCGAAATACTCCCCGTCATGCCTCTCTACAACCATAGAAAAGGTATGAAAGGCAAGTCTTGCAGAAATTACACGCAGTGGGCTTGTCTATACAACGCTCATAGGAATTGTATGAGTCATGATAGTTACCTAGGAAGGTACCTACGTTAGCACGCAACTATGTATTTAGGTGAATGTACTATGCGTGGCAGCCGTAAGTACTATTTCTCCTAAAGAATGATGAAAGCTACAACATGGATACTTGGCAGCCTAAGCACGTTGTCCTACATACATTTTATTGGCAGTAAATATATTGCGGGCTGTGAATATGCGCTGGATGGCATAGCCACAGACGACGTCTGATATCCAACGAGGCTGGGGCATATGGAATCATCATTGATCACTTCGCAGTTTCTTGTTCGAAGCTGATGCGGATTCCACGATAGTATAACACCGCAAAGGAAATCTTATGATCTAAAACATGGCAGCGACTGAACAGCTAGTTCGTTTTGGGGTGTGTATCCTCGTGTCGCTTTTGCGGCTTTACATCAAGACCGTTATAAAGCGCTTTGTGCGTCGTATCCTTGGGGGCAAACGTTCCGCATACTCGACTCTAACATCTTCAAATTCAATTCGTGTCTTGTGTTTGGAAAGTGGGTGCGGCGATGAGCTATACGGTGAACTTATAGAAGTGCCGGTCGACGCCCAAGTTCCATACGAAGCGCTATCATATGTCTGGGGAGATCCTACAAGAACCCATCTGATACATTTACGAAACAGCTACTCTCTATCAATCMCCTCAAGCCTGTACCACGCGTTGCGCAGCCTTCGACCTACCGGAGACCTAGACTTCCTAAGACTGCTCTGGGCGGATGGGGTCTGCATCAATCAAGACGACGTGGAAGAGAGAGCCCAACAAGTCAGGATGATGTCAACCATCTACTCCAGAGCGTATCGTGTGATCACATACATCGGCGAGGACACATGTAACGTCGATTTGGCTGTCGACCTAATGAAAAAGATTGCTCGTTACGCCAACAAGGTTACTTCAGGGCAGTGTGAGGTGTCCATGTCTCACCCAGAGGAGCTCCCAGGCCATAATGATAAGTCTTGGAATTCTCTCAAGGACTTCCTCTCTCGTCCATGGTATACACGCAAATGGATTCTCCAGGAATCCGTGGTAAATCGCAACTCAGTCATGATGTGTGGCAGAAAGTACATTGACTGGTGCGATTTCTTATACATGGATGCCATCTTCGGGCAGCCAAAACTTGGTGGATTATTGTGCCTCAACGATATCCTGCCCGCTTCAAGACCAGCCATGGACGACATGGCCACCATGCGTTACGAGTTACTTGAAAAAGATGGGCCTAAGCGCGTGACGCTCTTATCCGCGCTGGGTCTAACCCGCGACTTCAATGTGACGGACCCTAAGGATTGTGTATTTGCGGTGGCATCTCTTGTTGACGATATCGAAATAGATATTGACTACAGCAAGAGCGAGCGACAAGTGTTTATTGAGGCTGCTGCTAAAATATTGGAAGGAGACTCGAACGGCGATCTCTGTATGCTGAGTACGGTTGGCATTAGGGGGAAATTCGACCTTCCTTCGTGGGTACCTGACTGGAGCATATCCCCGGGGCGCGCCCTTATAGCAGACTTTAACCGCTTCAAATGTGGTGGCAATACCAAAGCTCGTCCTGAAGTCAACCTGCAGGACGGTTCTCTAACAGTACTTGGGATCAGGAAGGGTCGCATTATCCACTTAACAGATCTCATTATCAACTGGATGAAGAACGATCGAGATGGATACAAATGGGTCCAAGAACAATTTAAGCACGTCTCAGAACTCGGAGCTTATACGACGGAAACCGATTATATGGAAGCTCTCCGGAGAATAATGACTTCTGATTTAGATGTGCCAGACGGAGATACAGCTATCTCCCCGAACTCTTACATACGCGGATTCGAGGTCAGAGTAAGGCCCCTTGCACCCGGTCCTGAGAGAAAGAAACGCCTCGAACGCGCTGAACAAATAAACGCCTCTTTGGGTTGTGACAGTAAAGACTGTGGAAATCTTGACCTCGACTGTAGCCCCAAGAACACATTTGGCAGACTACCCGGAGCATTTAGGGGTGATGCTTGGGGTGACGCAGTTGTATGCGGCTTTAAAATCGGCACCAAGGACGGCGCTGGGGGCGGATTTATCCCTCTTGAAGGGCTGCCGAAGTCTGGCAACATCCACCGCAAGCTCTGCACGACGTCGGACGGGTTTATTGGGATGGTTGAACCAGAGTCTCAGATTGGCGATGTTATTGCTTGTTTTGAGGGTGCATATGTACCTTACATCCTCCGACCTACTGGTGATGGGTCATGGTCGCTAATAGGAGACTGCTACATCCACGGGATCATGAACGGAGAGGCTTTTCGTGGAAAAGACAAGGTTCCTTCGGAGAAGTTTACTCTTGTTTAGGGGGGTTATCTGAATCGAACGAGAGATCTTTCTTGTCATGAGGTAGGATGGAAGGGTGTAACGGGGCTATGTTTCCTTGGTGCTTTCCTTAATCATGATCTTGATGGAGCACTTGTTATACTCAGGTTCCTCCGCATGATGGTTACATAGTACTACTATACAGCATATCGTTAAATGTATATCGGGCAACGCTGATCTAATACGGGTACTTTATTCAACGGAAATTTCTACCGACAGTCCCAAGTTCCACTGCTCAAATAAAAACAGTGCTACCGGGCTCCTAGACCGTCAGCTCCGTCTACTTCCAGGCACCACTGACTTAGCACTTATCATATTCTTATATAACGACATGTTGGTCCGGCACCCAGTCACTAGAGTAAGATCCATAATGCTTATGACTTTGACTGATAGAGCTACTCACACTGTAGCTGCTGAAAATTCACCCAATCTCATGAGCTACCCGCCATCGTTTTACGGAGTTATCAACCTCGCCTACCGTACTCCCTATCATGAATCCGGACGTTAAACGTGTGGTGACCTTCTGGTTCAACCGMAAGCCAATAGAATGGATAATTGCCCCTGAGGGTCTTAACGCTGAGGTGAAGTCTGAGTTCGGCGATCTCGTCCTGAAGGCCCGCAACAATGAGCTGGACGACTGGGCCGCCGAACTAGAATCCAGCCTTGCCCTCGTCGTTCTGCTGGACCAATTCTCCCGTAACATCTTCCGCGGGCCGCTAGAAGCCTTCAGCGCCGATGCGAGGGCCTGGGAGGTTGCCACAAGAGCGGTCGCACGGGACTTCGATAAGCATGTCACTGTCATCCAGGCGTCGACCTTCTACCTGTCGCTGATGCAGCAGGAAAACTTGATCTCGCTGATAGCGGCGCGCTGCTTGTTCGAAGCCCTAAAACCGAGGTGTGTGAACCCGGAAGAGCATGGCCGCCGGGGTTGATATGGGCATTGCGGCGTCGAAGAGGCACATACAGCAGCTGGAGCGGTTTGGGAGGTGCCCCACTAGGAATGCCCTCTTAGGTCGGAGGAACACTGAGGCAGAAGACGAATATCTGAAGCAGCATGTGCCTAGCCTCAAGTAGATCAGTACGGAGTCGTTACCTACCTCTAGCCAAATAGTTTAGATCTCGTGCTTCGACTAGTTGGGACGTATATTCTGGGGTATATACATTGGGTTATATACGGCGTATTTGAAGCTAGGACCTCCTGTTGGTGCTTATAGGTATGCTTAGGTAGCTTCTACGGGGGACACGTCAAAGAATTAATCAGCACTCACCTCTTCTCGTGAGAATTAGTCATTTAGCTAATCTATAAGAATTCAAGACCGAATTACCGTTGCCCGTTGTATCATGCCTTTGTAAATTATTCTATGTCCTCACGCAGACATGGAGTTTAACATTAGTTGGCGGTTGTTAGGTGTAGCGATCATCGCCTATTACGGGACCCTTGCGTTCTACCGCCTGTTTCTCCACCCTCTGGCTCGCTACCCGGGGCCTAGACTGGTAGCTATCTTGCGGTGGTACGAGGCCTACTATGATGTTATTCTAAATGGGAAATACACTTTAAAGATTGCAGAACTGCATAAAGAATATGGTAGGGTGTTTCTCACCATCTCAGTGTTTCTGTTGAAATGTGACTCTTGACGTTTAATAGGCCCTATCATCCGAATCAACCCGTATGAGCTACATGTCAGCGACCCGGCGTTCTTTGATACGCTATATCGCATGGATGGGCGGTGGGACAAGTACGCCTGGGCTACCGATGCTTTCGGCGCTAAGCGCTCAACCATCTTCGGCTCAGGTACTGTATCCCGCCTGGAACCCCCACGGGGACCTACAGCTACAGCTCACTATAAAACTCACTCATTCGGGGTTATCTTATAGATCACGACGCCCATAAGGCCCGCCGCCGTGCCATTGCCCCATTCTTTTCCAAGCAAAATGTCGTGGCTCGACAAGGTCTCCTGCGCCGGAACGTCGACAAGCTCTGCTGGCGCATTTCCAACTTTGCTGGATCTACCTTCAACCTAGGCGCGGCGATCAGCGCTTTCGCAAGAGACAATGCCAATGAATTTACTCTCGGCAAGGCGTACAATGAGCTTGACCTGGAATACTTCGGTATTGGGTTGTCTATCGCGTCGCAAGGGGCGGGCGTGTTCTGGCGCACGACCAAGCATGTACGCTGGTTTTGGCCCCGCGCTGAAGGCGATGCCTATCGAATGGGCCATGAAGGGGGCAGACGAAGGCACGAAATCGTTCCTCCGATACCTCCAGGTAAGCTGTTACTGACTACCTCTCAATGAACCTGGTGACTTGGACTGGCGCTATTGCATCGTTGTCAATCACTGACTTTGGTAGCAATCCGAAAAAGATGCGCAGGATAATCTAATCACCACCACATCTTCCTCTCTTGATAAGGAGGCCCAAAACACTTGGGTCTATGAGATTGTTCACTCTAGCCTCCCMCCCGCCGAGAAGACCTTAGATCGTGCTTTCGAGGAAGTAGGTACTATAACTGGTGCAGGATTCGAAACCACAGGTAACGTTCTAAGACTAATCCTGTACCACGTCTACACAAACGACGAGATTCTTCAACGGCCCAGGAAAGAAATCGCTTCGATTAGTACGGGATCTTCCGAGCCGATTGTGTTGAAGGATCTAGAGCAGCTCCCTTATCTCACAGCCGTAAGGGATGCGCTTAAGTCCTGCAATCGCTTCGCGATCGGCGCGTGTTACGGATAAGGACCTCTTTTACGGCGAGTGGCGCATCCCCCAGTCGGAATGACCACTTTGCTCATACACACCGAGATGTACCTACTCTTGGCTACCATAGTCCAAAAATTTGATTTTATAATCGAGGGCACCACAGCTAGTGACTTCGAGTTGGAGAGGGACAATTTCGGGATTAGCACCAAGGCAGGGTGTAACTTAGTTGTTCGTGCTGCTGCTTATGAGGGATGAGCGTATGGTCTTAATCGGTCAATTATATCGGCTCTTCTCGCTGGAGTAACCTTGTATATAATAAGTTACGTAGAGGTACCTAGGTATACGTAACTTCTATGTCGTTTTAGGAAATCCGGCAGCGTGCCGTCGAGGGACTTTCGATTGAAATGTCTTGAAAGGCGTGGTATCACGTGGTTTGGGGTAGCTGGTCGGGCGTAGGGCGTAGGGCGGCGGGCTGGGCGGTACCTAGGGCCATAAATAACCGTGTACGGAATGGGAATGTTTATCCCTTCCTTTCCTTTCTCACAGGAGAACCCAACTCCCATGAGCATGAGAGATGGCTGAACAAAAGCAAACAGCAATGGAAAATATCGAGATCCTCAAGCCTCCAGTGGCAGATGCTACACCCCCGGACAATCCCTCTGTTGTTGAGCCCGTTATTGAGCCTCTCGACGTGCTTGAAACCCGTACGAGGCTTCGTATTTACGCTATTTTGAGCGCGCTCTATGTAATCTACCACTCTTATTACTCAACCAACAGCAATCGGCTAATGAAGACTTTAGCTCGTCACTTTCACAGCGGCTCTTGATCAAACTGTCGTCGCGACATCCATTCCCACTATCTCAGCTTCTCTGCACTCCGCTTCAGGCTACATCTGGATAGGCGGCGCCTATGTCTTAGCCAATGCCGCGTCCGGTCCAATCTGGGCAAAATGCAGCGACATCTTCGGCCGTAAGCCTGCTCTCTTAGCGGCTGTCGTCGGCTTTGCCATCGCCAGCCTGATTGCGGCGCTGAGCGTGAACATGCCCATGTTAATTGCTGCACGGGCCCTGCAGGGCACCGCCGGTGGCGGCTTGCTCCAATTAGTGTCAATCGTGATCTCGGATCTCTTCAGCGTGCGAAACCGATCGCTCTATTTCGGGTTACTAGGCCTGATGTGGGCGGTTGCTGCATCCGCTGGGCCTCTAGTTGGAGGCGCGCTCACCCAGCTCGTGAATTGGCGTTGGTGCTTTTGGATTAACCTCCCGGTCTGTGGATTCGCATTTGTGCTGTTGTTATTTTTCCTGGATGTGCACAACCCGCGCACGAAGCTGCGCGACGGTATCAGGGCTCTCGACTGGTTCGGGACCATCTCCATACTAGGAGTCACGCTTCTACTCCTACTTGGCCTCGACTTCGGCGGCGCGATATTTCCTTGGAATAGTCCGAAAGTCATTTGCTTGATTGTGTTCGGAGCGGTCATGATCGGCTTCTTCCTCTTTAGCGAAAAACGCCTAGCTAAATATCCGCTGATGCCCCTAGGCGTGTTCAAGAGCCCTTCCAATGTCGCAGTCATCCTCGTTGCTCTCGCACACAACATGGCTTCTATCGGCCACGAGTACTACCTACCACTGTACTTCCAGAGCGTCAAGCAAGCCTCGCCCCTTCACAGCGGTATTCTCATCATCCCAATGATGATAACAGAAGCGATCGTAGACATTGCGGTAGGCTTTTTTATTAGCCAAACAGGTCGCTACAGGGAAGTAATCTGGGCCGGAGCTGCCTTCTTGACATTGGGCACTGGCCTGTACATTTCTTTTGGACCTGATACATCTGTTGCGAAAATTATCGGGTTCGAAATACTTTGCGGGCCCGGCCCCGGACTTCTCTTCCAAGCGCCCATGATCGCCATCCAAAACACAGTCAGCCAGGCCGACACTGCGACAGCCACATCGACTTTAGGTTTCATCCGCAACCTAGGCACAGCATTGTCAATCGTACTCGGCGGTGTGGTCTTCCAGAACAGTATGAATACCCGCCATTCTTCTCTCGTTGCTGCTGGTCTCAGTGACTCGGTCCTCCAGGCCTTATCTGGCGACCACGCTGCGGCGAATGTGGAGATCGTCCAGACTATTCAAGACGCTACTCAGCGTCGAGCGGCGGTAGATGCTTATGCATGGAGCGTAAGGAATATGTTCATCATGTACACCGCTATTGCCAGCGTTGGGCTGGTGGCCAGCGCCTTCATCAAACACCGACGTCTGAAGACGGAGCACACGGAGACGAAGACGGGAATACAGAACATGACGGAGCGAGAGAGCTAAGCGCGGGGACGGAACCGATCGCGATCCTAATAGCATGTGCTAAAGCTCATTGGTTCGGTTCCTTGATATCGACTATTGCATGGCGTTGAGTTTGAGCTGCCAGTACTTGGATGTGCTCCCACGCCATAGCCGGCGAGTGGTCTCCTACCACTGTACTAGTTCGGTCGTCCGGGCTACGCATTGTTCCATATCCTTGGAAGCGGCTTGCGTTTTGTTAGGTACATGGTTATCCACACAGCCCTGGCTGCACGTGTTGCCACCCAGTTCAGAATTCAGGTTATCATTCTCAGCAATTGGGAGAGGTCCTGGATGCTTGGCACTGGTCGACACATAAAGGAGGCTTCGCGGCCCGAGGAGTACAATGGCGACCCATCATCATATGCATCGCCCAGCACTCCGCCGCTCCCCTACCAATGCTAAGACCACGACAATTGCCAAGTCGTTCTCTAGGATTGGACTTGAATAACCCTTCACCGAACAACTCTTACCCTTCTTAACACCAGCTAAGGCTTGATTAGGAAAGCTGTATATCTGGCTTTTCCTACCCAAGTCTGCCTTTTATCAACTAACTTTAGACATTCAATGTCTGTTTTGATTATTGCGGAAGAAGAGACATGCCGTTCTTTTATGCTGATGGTGCGCAATGGCATCTTTCAAGGCGGACCCTTATGGGTGCTGCGTTTCAGTCTATCTATTACTTAGGTACACATTGTTTTCATGTAGGACGAATGCCTCTTATATGAGCAAGCTGATGGCTTCATTGGCTTGCTCGGACAGGAAAATTGTTAACGTCTAAAGTAACATTCACTATCAACTATCACCGAGTTTACGATTAGTTTAACTACAAAGGTTCTACAGTATTAGAAATACGCTCGTTTAACCAAATGCAAGATCTAGCTAGAAGCTTACAAATCAAAAACTGATGATGAGAGCTTCTTTATACTCGTTTGATATAATGTCGGGGTCGAAATGAGGAGTGTTGCCGGCCGGCACCGGCCCAAATCGTATTGCGTGATTCTCAAGCAGTTGTCGCCATCGGTCACCATCGGGGTCGTTATACCGGCGCAGCCGTATAAAGCACCACATAATATGATGAATGTTTCTAAAGCCGTCTAATTACAAGCAAATTATAACCCAAAGATCTGATAGTCAAGATGCCTACCGAATTCATCAGCTTAACGTTCCCAAACGCCTCTACGGAGATCAACCCAATCCCCAACCCGGCCATCGACCCGGATTACTTGGAACGGTATGCCCGGAACCTGGACGACTATGCCTTTAACTACACCCTCGTGCCGTACGACTCGTCGTACTTTGACCCCTGGACTATTGGCGCTACTATCGCGGCCGTGACCAAAAATCTCAAGATCATCATTGCACTTCGTCCCAACACGTTATATCCCACGGTAGCAGCTAAGGCGCTCGCCACCCTTGACCAGCTCAGCCGCGGCCGCGCCGTCGTGCACTTCATCGCCGGCGGCAACGACGTCGAGCAGGCGCGCGAAGGTGACTTCCTGAGCAAGGAGGAGCGGTACGCGCGCCTCGAGGACTACATCAAGATCCTGAAGCGCGCGTGGGCATCGCCCGACCCCTTCGACTGGGACTCCAAGTACTACCAGTTCAAGCAGTTCCGGAACCTGGTGCGCCCCGTCAACGGGACCAGCATCCCCGTCTCGGTCGGCGGGTCGTCGGACGACGCGTACCGCGTCGGCGGCAGCCTGGCGGACATCTTCGGGCTGTGGGGCGAGCCCCTAAAGGAGACCAAGGAGCAGATCGACCGCGTGTACGCGGAGGCCGCGAAGGCGGGGCGCCCCGAAACGGACCGCCCCCGCATCTGGGTCACGTTCCGGCCGATCGTCGCCGAGACCGAGGAGCTGGCGTGGGCGAAGGCGTACCGCACGCTCGAGGCGCTCAAGGCCAACCGCGCGGACGGCAAGAGCCGGATCCCCGCCGATGCCCCGCCGCCCCAGAACGTCGGGTCCCAGCGCCTGCTCGAGATCGCCAAGAAGGGCGAGGTCCAGGACCGCGCGCTGTGGTACCCCACCGTGACGGCGACGGGCGCCAGGGGCGCGTCCACGGCGCTGGTGGGCAGCGTGCAGACCATCGTCGATTCGCTGCTGGATTATGTGGATTTGGGCGCGGAGCTCATTTCTATTCGTGGGTACGATAATCTGAATGATGCGATTGACTACGGACGGTATATCCTGCCGAAGGTGCGGGAGGCGCTGAAGGAGAGGGAGGGTAAGGCTAATAATGGTGAGCATTAGGGKAGCCTGTACTGGCTACGTCTTATTTCACTGGGAACCTTGTTACTTAACTTGTTAACGCGACGCGGAAGCTTTTTCTGTTGTTGACGTGTTTGTGTTAGAGTCTGAAGCCAGGAAATAGGGGTGGAATTTCTACGCATTGTTGTGCGGGAAATTTCTACGAGATGCCTCATTGAGGGCTTTAGAATATTCTGAAACGTCCATGAAAGGAGAGTAAGATTGATCGAGCCACCTAGAAGAATTCCAGTAAAGAGATACACATCAAGGAAAGTGTTGCAAGCTCGCCTGCACCCGCTAGGTCTTAGACGTGAGCCCACATCTACCTGTTAGGCTTTCGTAGCTGATGAATCCATCATCTTTCTCCTTCGCACCGAAGGGCGCAACAGAAAGCCTTGCCTAACTGCTAGTCATACCAATACATCATAATGAAGGTACCGTAAACCATTCTCCCATGGCCGTAACCCATAAATCCGTCGTAGTCCCTCATTCGGAAACTGTGGGTGCCTCATCGTCCCCCAACCTCTTACTCTATCGGGGCTACTTGAAGTACAGTTCGTTCTAGGCTGTCGTTGGGATCTCCTGTATCGGTTGCTGGACTGACGTGGGGAATAGTAGCGTCCAATAGTGTAAGCTCTTTGCCGGCCAGTCGCTCCTCTGCGAATTTCATGAGTTCGGCTTTCCTAGACTCGTCTGGCACTTGTGCGGTGATATAAGCGACGGCTTTCATCTTCATTAGGTCCCATAGGTCCTTGCAGTCCAGGAGGTCGCGCTCGAGGATAACTACAGCGACAATGGTATAAGCAAGGAGAGCTGCTGAAATTCCAGAGCTGATGTTGCTCTTCGATATATGTGCCTCTATTTCTTGAGCCACACTAGCCAGCGAAGGCCCGAGAACAGAGCTTGCGTCGACTCTGATGCTTCCGTCGAAGTTTTGATACGTGAGGAGATCGGCCACGAATTTCTTGTGCCTCCCCAGTGCTGCGTCGTCTGGTTTCGGCGCGGGCTGGGACCGTTCATTATCATTCTGGTTCGCCTCGTCTCCACCTGCGGATTTATCACTGGAGGAAGGCGGCGGCGGTGGTGATTTTGCCAATTTCAAGCTGCGAGCTTTCATTACAAATTTCTGTATTAACGACTTGCTCGCCTCTCTAGTTCCCCGCCTTTTAGACGCTTTTGCGCTCGAGGATAGGATATGCATATGGGCGCCTGGTTGACCTGAAGACTCTTTTAAACATCGAGCTTCCGAGCTTAGTTTCATAGCATGCCCGAATTCAATGACATCGTAGTCGTGCCGACGTCTCATACGGTCGGAGGTACCTCTAGTATCGTCTTCAATGAGTGGATCATATATATCATATGAAGCGCCTGTTGACACGCCCATCCGGTCCATTGTGCTTATCCCATAAGAGCCCTTTGTTGCAAACCTTCGTGTACCTGGTCGTTGAAGTAGAACCAGACCGTGCGTGGTATCCTGCACCGAAATACTGGATGTTGGTTGACCGTCTTCTCCGAGTTGGTGCTTTTCTTCCTGGAGGAAGAAACTTGTCCATTTAGATACCAGTGAGAATCGGCAGCCCAGTTCCTCGGCTTGAGCTTGGTCGAGGGGCGGAATCACGTTTGTAGGATGTTCCGCGTCATCCAGGATGGCTCGTGCAGCAAGACTATGAATTGTCGTGTCGGGATTCTGGATCGTCGTTATGGTGACTGCCATCGCATCTTCATCGCCGTTAGGTTTGATGGTTTCGATAGTAATGTCCCTCAGTTGATCTAATGATTTGTCGGGCTTGGAGAGTAAATATATTCGGTTACCCTGGAAGGGGTTAAGATATCTAATTTCGGCTGGCGACGTCAAGTATTGGTCACATCCTTCGTTGCCGTTGACTCTGATCCTCACGGTGTCAATGTGGCTTGTGAGGGCTGCCTTTAGCATTGAAACGAGGCGGTCTTCCCAACCGCCCAGACTCGCTTTCGGAATGACCTCAGAATAACCACCGCCTCGAGAAGCTATCCCCTGAACCAGTGCGTGTGAGACATGAGCACCAATTCCTAGAGAAAAGAATCGCACATCTCCGTGGGAGACGAGTCTGGTATTCTGAACGAGCGCAAGGGTTTCGTCAAGCCGCCAGACTTCTCCATCAGTCAGTATGATCACATCGCAAGGGCATGAGGTATCTCTGCTTTGCAGCATTGCGTCAAGCGCGGGCAACAGTTCGGTCCCTCCCATGTTGGCTTTGAACTGCATTTCTACGTGATCGAGAGCTACCTGGAGAGMCTCCGAGCCGTAGGCCCGTGAGGTTGGCCAGAGCCTCTCAAAGCTAGATCCAAATGACCAGATATTGAATTTTCTGCCAACTGGGATTCCTTTGAGAAAGAATCTGAGAGACGACTTCACGGCGTCGATTTTATCATCCATGGAGCCGGATCTGTCAACTAGAAAGATGACCTCTCCTGTGGGTGGTGGACCCTTATTCTCCATGAATGAGGAAGAGATCGTTATCAGCACAGCCTTCTGATGCTTAAGAGATGGGTGGGATTCAATCCAAGCATGAACTTGGTCGCCATTGCTCGGGGAGCTTGTCTCGATGGTGAGGATGAAGTCTTGTTGCAAGTATCCAGCCTCAGGGTCCAGCTTAACCACGGAAACATCGGTATTTGACCCGCTACCTTGCCTAGAAAGGTCGTTCCAACTTGAGGCTTTGCCTTTATGGGGGCCATGGTCAAGCAGAATCTTATGAGTTTCACTTCTGATTTGAATAATCTTTTCGGCCTCCATAACCTCAAGTTGAAGGGTAAAAGTGTGAGGAGCTTTTCCCGGGACCATCCCATCAATATCTACAGGCGCATGTCCGTATCTATTTGCGATTGCCGTAGGGATGGAGAAGGTTGTAATGTTCTTGTCTTGCGAAAACTGTCGTTTCAGCAGTGTGACGTATGTAAGCTCAGCCTCGACTCTAGTATTCGCAGGTATGTTACCGAGGGAAGCTGTGAAGATCTCAGGCGTGTTTTGTTCTAGCAATGCAGCAGTATCATGCATTGCAACGGCGCTCTGAAATGCCTCTCGAGCCTCTTCTTTGGGTTTCACCTTGGCTTTGAGGACTTTGTTGCGGCCAACCCGGCAGCTGAAGCTCGCAATCGTGCATCCATTCGGCAATGGAAAGACGTAGGATGCCTGGGGTATGGGGACGTCGGCGTTATTCCAAAAGACTTGCGATACTGATACTTTTGCGGTATCTCCCACGATACGGCCATTGATTGAAATGGACAAAGGCGGTAGTACATTCCGAGTAGGTTCCCTGATAACATTGTCGGGAAATACCCTATGTGAAGTCCCTGAAGGCAGCTTGTTCCCTGGGACAGAAGCGGCCAATTGCCTGTCATGCACAGGTATGTGTGCGTGGTACGACACGCTATGATTCAGCCCCCCTAGGTGCTGGAACTCTGACGGGAGCGGCTCCCGTGGATCCCAGACGATACCTGCAGCGAAGATAGCCATAGCTGAAAATGGACAAGATGTAATTGATATGATGGGATGACACAATTCTTTCCTAAATGGAAAAGACTGCGTAATAGGGAAGAAGATGAATGGAATATTCTCATGATTTATATGAACACCTAGAAAATCATATCATCCGAATTGGATGCCTGGCCAAGTTCTGCAATGCCACCGCCACTGTAGTACAATGGATGCGACCTCACTGAGGCAGTGCTATTAATAGCCCGTAAGAACGCCTTATAAGGCAGAGTAATAGGGCAGGACTTCCCCTCCTTAAATGGAAGTCTTCTGATGAATTCGATCGCCGGGTTTCAACTCAGGCCTTACATGCCGCATCATTACTGATAATCTGCCTCAAACATGTCATTCACACCTTCTATCGGAGATGTGGTCCTGATGACCCAGATTGCTTGGAAGTTAGCCCAGGCATTTACCAAAGGACGAAAATCCGCGCCTGCTGAGTTCTGTGAGGTTGAGAGCCAGCTTTATTCGCTCACTGCCGCTTTAGAAGCCATCAGAAAGGCTCAAGAGAGAGGAGATCTTGATCTTGGGACCACACCACCCAAATTCGAATCTTCTGGAAGTGAAGAAGAGCGATATGGCCAGAATACTGTTAACAATATGCTTGAAAATTGTCTGCAGACATTGAAGCACCTCGAGGTTATTGTTAAGAAATATAGTGTGATTGTTCAGCCTACCGTGTCTTCTACCCATGGACTAGGAAGCTGGAATCAATATGTAATAAAGAATTGGAGGAAGATTGAATGGACAACAGAAAAGGGGGACCTCAGCACTCTCCGGAATCAAATAATGATGCACACTAACAGCCTTAACTTGTTGCTTGGGGTCGCCGTCAAGTATATCAGATCATGGTTGAATTTCTGAAAAATTTACTAACAATTGCTAGTTCTCAAGCCGCGGGTATCAGGAGATCCGTCGAGAAATCATCCGACATGATTAAAGAACTATATGAATGGTACGAAGATAACATCAAGGGTCTCAACAGAGATAGGAGTGACGATCGTATTGCGAGCACCAACCCCGGTCATATTCACCACATATTTGAACTTTCCATTCAAACAAGTCAAGGGAGAGAAACAGTTTGCTCCCGAGCTCATTTTAACCGCGAGTGGAGCACAAATCTCTCTGGCACCCCAGAGTATCAAGAGATAGACCATATGCTCGCTTGTGACTGTCAAAGACATGATGGTTCCGTGCTGCATCAGGCTGCAGTCCAACGATACAAACGTACGTCAACTTAGAAATAAATAGGAACCGATAGAATCTAATAGACTTGCAGTGTCCCAATTAACTTTTCCCGTTCAATTAGCGGGCAAAGAACGATCCTGGATCTTGTACAAGACGACTGATACGATCACGAATCAGCTTGTTACGCTTTACATTACCAAGATTCACCCGAGCTGTTAGTGAGAGGTCCTCATTGAGCCTTATCAAGTCCTTGCTAATGATGGATAAGATATCCATGCTTTAGAAGAGACGATTCTTCAAGATCTAGCAATTAGACGAGCAGATCTGATTCTCGGTCAAGGCTTAGGCAATAGCCTTTGTTATGTATCAGCTGATACCGAGGAAGAGCGTATTCTCGCCTCACTGGGGTAAGTGGTCACAATCTTGACGAAGTAAATTTTCATTAACCTTGGTTCATGCTGTAGAGAGCTCAAGATTGCACAGAAGTCAGTCGAGTCAGTTACCTTCGAGAGCGGCGGGAGGRCGKATTCTCGTAAATACATCGACAACATTCAGATATTACAATACCAGACTATGACTCTTGGCCCGACAACAGGAAGGCGTCAGATAGAGCCTCTACAGCCGTTAGACTATGCGGAAGTCCTGATTACTTACGACGACCAGGACGAAGAGGCACAAAATGACGTGATCAACAGCATCCTTCACTGTGAGTCTAACTCTATCGAAAGCTAGGAGGAATTATGCTCTCTAACATGGGAGCAGTGAAACGAAATACAGTGTTAAAGCTTGATGATAGTCATGCTCTCGTCAAAGTGGATTCAATCTTCACGATGGGGATATTCATGGATGAACATACAGTTAGCCTTGGAGAGGTGAACGTTACTATCCAACTTACAAGTAAAGAAGGTATGTGTTAATTGCTAGCATTTTGAGGTGAAGCTTTATATGATTAACATAAACAGCTGCGAGGGAGCTCCACAAGAAGCTTGAGGACATGCGAATGGAATTGTTCATAAGGAGCCTGCGGTACCCACGATCGGACGAGGCCGTCGCACTTCACTTGTGAGCACCCTCAACTATACCTTGCTGCGAGAAACGCGTATACTAAAATGTGTATCCCACCAGACAAGTCGCGACGGTCGAATGCGACTACATGTCCATCTCGGACGCTGACATAACCGTAACCCTGGACGATCAGGGCAGACACCGTCTCATAATCGAGAGTCGGAATAAGTGTACTCTCTTGAGCCAAGTACTCGCCGAAGATTTCTTCAGCTCCTCTTCAGGAAAACCCAATTACTCTAGGCCGACTTACGTAGTTCAGCACGAAGAGGATGGGACTCGCAATGTCTACAAATATGAGCGTGGATTCAAATATCTAAGTCTAGGGGGCAGACAAGGTATGCCAACACCCGTCCCACTAAGATTAATTTATAGCTAATATTATTTTAAAGCCAATCGAATGTTTAAGTTGGCCTGGGAGACCATGTCGAATGAGCTTAGTACATAGACGGGGATGTCGACAATAGACTGTTGAGTCAGAGTTTTCTGATTACTATAGTGGCACAAAGGCATGTGAGTCTCGATCTTAGAAAATAGGGGAAATGGCCCGCATTCGGCGTCGGGTGTTTGACAATGAAATTCTGCCTTTGTTGGGGCATAGACAATCGAGTAACAAAGGTCATTGTTTTCCCAAACCACAATGGCTTGTGAAGCAGCAAAGAAGCCCCTTCTTAGCAGAATGGCTGGCTTATAAGTCTCTCTCTATAAAAGATGGCGGGCACCTGAGTCTGCACATCTTCGAGATCTGCCAGGAAACACCTCGAAGACGCATTGTCAGCAAGCAAAACGTTAACTGTAATACTGAGAATCGTCTTCCACCGTAAAGATGCTTTGGCTCAGTCGTAATGAGACAGAGAGTAAGCCCGCCGAGCCCACGAGAGTTTGGGCGCTCGTGTTCGAGGATGACGAGAATAAGAATGTCGACCTACACTTTCCCCGGTACTTGTACTTCGCTAAGCGAGAACCGAAATGGAGCCGCGTCCGATGGCGGGACATAGTAACTGGCAGCTGTATAGTCGGTATAGGAATGAGGCTCCGTATGGTCACCGCCAGGCCGCCATCCTCTTTAGAAGTTAGCGCCGTTGACTATGCCGTAGGTGACCCTTCAGGCTCTTGTCTTACCGCCTCAACTGCCGAAATCCCGACTCCGCTGAGAACTGTCTACCTCGGCGTGGTAGAATACGAAAGTGCTGAGTATGGTTGCGCTGTTATCCAGCTCGATGCTAAGTACAACCCTTGCGAAATGGCTGGGGAAAGGATGACTGGCACAGTTTTCGATGTCGACCGCGAATGGCTGGCTGGACAAGCCATCTCGCCACAGAGCGACTTCGATAAACCTTTCCGGATGCAGAAAGCCGAGACCTCAATTTACACATCGTATCGTGAGTATGCCGTTGAGATAACGGGAGATAATCTCATCTCGCGATCCGAGAAGATCAGAGGTAACATTTCTATCCGGGCTCAAGACCGCGGAGCTCTTGTACTGAGCGGGGAAAACAAAGTGATTGGAATTGCCCTTGGACTTATAGAGCCGGAGGACGATCCCATACATCGGGAAAAAGTGTTACGGATCCTCCCGTTTAGCAAGCCCTTCTGGCAGGATGTCGTATCTCATGTTGGTCACATGAGTCTCCGTTCGCCCGTGGATGAAGTCTGGACGAAGATAAAAATAGAGAGTTGGAGGTAAGACAACTCAAATTCATGACAAGTGATATCCTTACTTCATCATATTGTTAGTATACATGAATCTATAGCGTTAAGACTATCACCGTACATTTTAGAAATAGGTACCTACCTAGGTATATTTACCCAATGTAACAATACTCATGCTACTTGTGATGATACTTCAGGAGATAGAGAAGACCATAAGAATATTGCCAAGCAGACTAAGTGTACTGTCAAATGTAATTGAGGACCGCCCAAAACAGATTGCCCATCTTTCGATAGTCCTATGTTATGGTGAATGCGAACGTAGGCTCGATGGCAAGGCCAAATATGGTACGTTCCTAACGCCGCTGCCATCAATCTGGACATGTAACTGAAGCCAGGCTCCGCGAGAATAGCAAGGCAGATTAGGTTAGTCGACAGCAGCAACCCTCCATACTGGCGTAGAATGAGCTTCGCGGCCTCGTTGCACCCAGGGAGCTGCTTATTTGGATTGAAAATGAATGACAGAGCCGCCGCCGTCTCGATGAGAGCGTGGATGGCGAACGGTAACTTGGCCAGGATCATTTTTTTTTTCTTACAAAGTCTTTAAGGTCCGTCAGTGGAAGGAATATTAATATTGTAATGACTACCAGTTCTTGTGAATTCTCCTGCGATAAGACGTCGTCCAGACGATTGAACGACGAGAAGTTTGAATTGAGGGGTCGAGAACATGCCCTTGTATCGAAGCACGATAAGCCCCGCCACCGCCCCTGGAAAAAGGCAATAATGCCATCGTCCCTTGCATAAGCCCATGCTACCGTGCGTAACTTCGTTGATAATTCTCCAGCCATATAAAAATTGTATATTGAGCTGTGTTAACGTCGTTGTGTATTTCATTTTTGGTGTGTAATGTTGCTGAGTTGTGTCCCGTCACGTTACCAGGCTTGTCCAATGTGTCGCAGTTATGATGATTCATGATTTCGCTGATGATGGAGTTGGCACCACTAAGCCACGCCCTGCAGCAGCAGATCATCCACCCTCACCTCACGCATCCGGCAAGGAGTAAGCGGATTTGCAACGGGATGGGGCATACAATGTAATATTGATGCTAAATATGGCATTTGTGTAAAAAGGTGATGCTTCAACTCATACAATGAATGTATAAGCACTACTATGTATGGGAAGTACGAGTGTTCCAATGGCATACCTCCCTAAGAGGTACAAGTAGGGCTGGAAAGAGCCTAGAAAGTCAGACTGTGACCCCTCCATCCCTCCATCCCATGCATCCTTGGCTGTTAGTAGTAAACCTAAACCGCTCGGTTCCTGAGCTAGACCACGCTAACTCCCGTTCTAGATGTACCCGTGGACATCTTCCAGCGCAAACAGGCGCAGATATTAAGGTACCCTGTCAGGCCTGTAGCGGTTCGCTTCACTGCTGTCACCTGTGTCATGATTGTTTCACACTTTCGGGCGTCATACCCCGATCAACAACACCCACACCTCCGTGACTGCACCGGATTCTGATCCATTCTTTATGGAGCACATGCTCGAAACGTAAAACGCTTTGAAGTCCCCTGCTAGTCTGTCTTCCTTACCGACTCGTCGGCTCCCTCTCCGTTCTCTTTCCACCTTATCTATTGACCATCCAGCCCATAATACAGTCTCGTTAAGTGTCTTGGCGAACTTGCATTCTCGTCTTTTCTTATTAGCCCTGTCTTAGGTACATAATCAGACCCGACTTGTTCGAGTTTCGTATCGTATACCTACAATCACGCTTTCATTACATAGCTCCCGTTGCCTCCAATAAGTGTCACTGGGCTTAGAATCTAGCCTGTATCGGTCGTTACTGCGCATTTTTATTCTTCGTTCCACAAGCGAACCCCTACTCACTTCTACCATCGCCGACTTGATTTAAAACCATTCAACTTCTCGAATATCCTTCCATGCACCTAATAGGGTAATATAATAGCTTTCGATTTATTTTCGAATATTATCTCTATAGATCCATTAGAATTATACACCACCGGGTACTATGGCATCGCTAAACACATTCGGAGAGCTGGGCCTCTCCATAGTCGGCTTGGGAGCACAATATCCCCCAAACTCACTTAAGCCAGACGAGTTACACAAACTCGCTGCCAAGTACTACCCAGACTCGCCCGCGTAGGTAACCATCTGAAGCGATTCGTCTCCTATGCTGATTAAAAGCTTGATCTAGCATGCAAAAAGTACTGGATATAAATAAGTACACAGGCATCGAGACGCGCTCATCCATTGGTACCTCGGATCACCCTGTGGTAAACCAACCAGATGCGCCGTCGATAGCGGAACTTCATAAGGTTTTTATATCAGATGGAGTCCCGCTTGCCATTGAAGCTTCTAGGAAAGCTATTTTCGAAGCTGGAATTGATCTTTCTGAGATCACCCATATTGTCTCTACAACGTGCACCGATAGCGCGAATCCTGGATTCGACCATTTCGTTGCAAAAGGATTAGGAATTGCTCATTCGGTGGAAAAAGTTCTGTTGCATGGAGTTGGTTGCGCCGGGGGGTTAGCGGTGCTGCGTACCGCCGCGAACCTGGCTTTGGGTCACGCTATGAGGAGGAAACCAGCCAGGATATTATGCGTTACTCTCGAGGTCAGCACGACCATGGTCCGCAGTGAGCTGAACAGTATCAACGAGCTGCAAGAAACGCGCATTGGAGCTGCGCTATTCTCTGATTGTGCCTCTGCCTTAATTCTCAGTAATGGGATCGGACAGCCGACAGCCGCACCGGTTTACGAGTTACTCGGGTGGGATCACAAGATCCTCCCCGAGAGCGAAGGAGATCTTGGCTTCGATGTGGACCCCGTGGGCTGGAAAGTTGTGCTCTCGCCTCGAGTTCCGAAGCTAGCAACCGAAGTCCTGAAACCGAGTTTTGGCGACTTGTTGGATAGCGTTCCTGGTCTTCCTGCAGAATGCCGAGAAGCGCCCGATTTTGACTGGGCGATGCACCCCGGCGGCCTAACCATTTTGACCGGTGCCGAGAAAGTAATGGGCATCTCTTCGGAGCACATGCGTGCAAGCTATGATCGATATATGAATCATGGAAATTCGAGTTCGGCAACTATTTTTAGTGTGATGGATCGTCTGCGGAGCAAAGACATGGACGCAATAGCTCCAGGTGGTAGGCCTCGAGATTACGTGGTTGGATGCGCATTCGGCCCCGGAATCGCCGTTGAGATGTGCATGCTTAAACGCAATATGGGACGCCTTGGAATCCAGACCCCGCCCGAGACCGATAGCGAGGCGAGTAGGAGTGAGACCGGTGAAGACGTCGACTGGGCGAGTATCGAATCTAGAGAGTCGATTCCAGGCACGCCTGGATCGGAGAGAACACACGGCGAACGGAAGCCGATATTGGGTGATGAAATGTTTATCAACGAAGCGCTTGCCAACGTGGAATTAGATTAAACGACACCGAACACTAGATCAGCATGTGACATTAGAATTATACCCAAATCGCATTTTCATTACGTCCAATGCATCGAATTCTTTACTACTGGAATCAGGTGCAATAAGGTGGCCGGTTTCATCACTCAGCGATCAAATGAACCGCTCAAAATTCGTGTTTTGCAGTGCTCCCTTAAAGCCTACCCTAATTCAAGGCGCCTTGACCATCTTTTCACAGTCAACTCCTGTCAAAATACCTAAGTCTCATGAGACGACTAAGAAATACTCACTGCAGGTGAAGAGATTGACTAATTCTAGTTTAATCTGCCTTGAAATTTGATACTACTTAGTTGACAGGCAATATTCCAAATCCAGTGTTGTGATGGAAGCGTTGAAGTAATAAGATCTTTGGTAAGCCAACTGCGGGGGATAAAACCCAGGGAGCTTCCAGGCTCTTTCTCAGCTGCCTTGGCGGGTTAGCACGGTTACAGGTACCTCCAACGTTCGCCCATCACCACCAAGTGATATGGAAGGAATTGGAGAACGTAAGGCTTGGCCGCTGGAACATCGATATCAACACTAGGAGGTACCTGTTAGATCAACACATATCAACTGGCATGCTCCAATGTCAATAACATCCTCCTCCAACGGGGCGATATCACTCATGAGACTTCGATATCTCATCCCGTTGGTTCTATTTCTCATTCTAATCATGGCGCATTTCCATAGTCTTAGACTAACTTCTTTCATCCTCTGGGCATCGACATCAATTGTCGCCAACGCCGCCAATGATACAGGCAATTCGCCAGGCTTGCCAATGGTCATAAATACATGGGGTGGCCCCTTCACCGCCGCTACAGACGCGGCGTACCTATCCCTGCTGAAGCCGGAGACGTCCGCCCTCGATGCCGTTGAGCTCGGGTGTTCCACTTGTGAGGCCAACCAATGTGACGGGAGCGTGGGCTACGGCGGCTCCCCCGATGAGAACTGCGAGGTGAGACGAAGGCCCTCGTCACAGATTTCATATCTAGGTCCTAGCATCTAGTTACCCATTAGACAGCATATCTAAACCCGCGCAGACAACCCTCGACGCCATGATCATGGACGGCACAACCATGAAATCCGGCGCCGTGGCGGCCCTGCGCCGCATCAGGCAAGCCATCTCCGTCGCGCGCGCCGTGCTCGAGCACACGACGCACACGCTGCTCGCCGGCGACTTCGCCACCGACTTCGCCGTATCGAACGGCTTCGCGCCCCAGAACCTGACCACCGACGCCTCGGCCGCGTCGTGCGCGCAGTGGCGCGCCGCCAACTGCCAGCCCAACTACCGCATCAACGTCTCGCCTGATCCGGCCACTTCGTGCGGCCCGTATTCACCGGTCGCCGTCAACTCGAGTGAGGCGGGGTTGGTGGGAAGGGGGAGGCCAGAGGGTCACGATACGATTTCCATGATTGCGCTGCACGCCGACGGGACCATGGCCGCGGGGACCTCGACGAATGGCGCAAGTCGCAAGGTGCCCGGGCGCGTGGGCGACGGCCCGATTACGGGCTCCGGATCGTACGTCGATGGGGATGTAGGTGGCTGCGGGGCGACGGGGGACGGGGATGTCATGATGCGCTTTCTGCCGTGCTACCAGGCGGTGGAGAATATACGCCTGGGAATGAGTCCTAAACGAGCAGCCGAGGATGCTGTTCGGCGGATGCTTAGGAAGTATCCGGATGTCCAGAGCGGCATTGTTGTCGTAGATAGCAAGGGCGATCATGGGGGTGCCGGGTCGGGCTGGACGTTTACGTATGCCTATCGCGGGGGCACGATGAATGAGACGGTTGTTGTCAGCGTGCCACCACTTACCGGTCCTGATGCTGCAGCAGATTTACGGAGGCGATAGCGATTTCTTGCATCTCATTTAGATCAACTTAAACAAATTTCCTGCAACAATGGTGATCGTAGAGCAATTGAGCAACTTGGAGATTCTCCTAGATATCCTACTATCCTACACTGGCTACCTCTAGGTAGGTTACACATCTAGATGCCCCTAACTCTTGACCTCATTCTGCACGATACTTTTCCAGGCCTCTTCAACTACATGAATCGTTATTCATAACACCTTTCCAGCGCACTCCGAATAGCCCTCAGACAGCTGGAACCCGTCAATTTTCAAGCCTGTACACCAACCTCCTTAGAGACCGCATCTCCATTCGTATCCAAGTACAACTTCCTCAACTCGCCCTTCCACTCATCCAGCGTGATCCACCTCTTCGCCTTATCCGTACTATCCGGCAGCGGCACGCAGCCCTTGGGCATGCCCTCGAGGAGACCCATATCCAAGTGTGGGATCTCCATGAACGTGTGCTCCTTCTTGCACTCGAACCGCTTCTTCTTCAGCTCGCCCTTGAGCAGCTGCGCGTGGCACTCCTTGTCCAGCTGGATCACGCCCAGGCAGTCCACGCACGTGTACAGCGGCTGGTCCATCACCGTCCATTGCTTGTAGCAGCCGTCGCACGATACGAGCCAGGTCGGCTGGATGGGGCCGCCGTCGACGGAGGCGGTGTCGGTGGCTTCGCCGGCTTCTGACCCTGGTCTGGATCTGTATCCGTTCTGGTCGGTCTGCCTTGGCGTGCTGGTTCCGCTTTGGCTTCCTGTGTACTCGGCGCCTTTGCTCGCAAAACCGTTGGTGAGCTTCGAGGTGCCGTTCATAGTAGTACCATTGGTAGTCGTGCCGTTGGTAGTAACACCGTTAGTGGTAGTCCCGTTAGTAATAGTACCATTGGTAACAGTACCATTAGGCGTGGCAGGCACTTCATTAGCAGATTTAGCCACCCATTTCTCCCATTTAGTCAGGGCCTCACGTTGGATCATATTCCGCAGCGTCCAGGCAATTCGGGTGTTCTTAGTATCCTCAATTGTCGTCAACAGCCGAGCGAGGAGCCAGTATGCAGAGTCGTCGTTATCATCGTCTTCATCTGAGAGGAGCTCAATGATTTCTCGCATAATCTTATCAATCCAGCCTCGAGCCAGCTTGGACTCGCTGTTCCGCTTGTGGTGGTACCGAATTAGACAGCAGACGGTGATAGTGTTTGCCCAGAGATCATTCCCGTCGCTTGCGTCTGGCTCCGGCAGGAGGTTGGCGATTAGAGACCCGTAGTAGTCGACCCTCTCGATGGGCAGATTTGGCTGGAATGCCTTGTCCAGGTAAGTTCTGGCTAGAGCGTTCGTCATGTTATCTATCGGATGGCGAGACAAGCTGTCGCTTCGGTGAAGCTTGATATCCTCAAGAGCCATCTCCTGAATAACGATGACCTTGTCTTGCTGCGCACCGTCTGCCGCGTGTTCCAGGGTCTTCGCAAAGCCGTCTCGGAGGAGGAATAACAGGTCGTGGGCTTCTTGCTGGATTCCCATATCGACCGCAAGGGTGAAGAAGGCCTCGATCACGTCCCAGCGCTTAGTTGCGTCAGCGGCTTGGGCTAGTATGTTTAAGTCTTCATCAGCCGTCAAGGCGACCACGAATTCGTTGACTAGCTCGTCAAAATACGCGGCCCATGTCTCGCTAGTACGGTTCAGTTCCTCCACGAATGCAATGAGCTCAGGCCACGCGCTGCTGTTTTGGTAGCGGATGAGCACTTTGGTATAGTCCTTGAAATGGACATAGTCATATTGAAGACTTTCCCGGTGAGTGCGTGCGGCAAGCGGATAGTCTTTACCCAGATCCCATAGACGGTCTCCCAAATCCAGCGTGATACGGGCCAGTAATGCCGAGTTGGCGGAGTCATTGATCCATTCATCATTGTTACCACGAATGTTATCAATATCTTTCCTGGCCCGTAAGAGAAGCTCGATTGCGTTTTCGATGCTGGTGTTGGGCTGCTTGGACAAGAAATGGCATGCGTGCCAATTCTTAGGATTGAGATCAACGGCCTTCTTTGCGCGCGCCTGGTATATCTCAGCTGCGCCTTCTTCAGAACGACATAATTGAAAAATGAGGAGCGCGCCATGGATCTCCCAGCTTGATTGTTGCTCGGGTGTATCACTCGTTTTGTCAAGGGCTGTTGCTGCCCAGGCCTCAATCTCCTTTATTTGGTCTAGTGTGAATTCTCTGCCTTCAAACTCTTCGAAGCCAGGTGAGTTTGGTTCTCTGTAGTCCTCCGGCTTACTAGGCATTTGAGAGGACTTTTCTGGGTTAAGCTAAATAAAGGAGTTAGTGAGATTTTGCCTTGCCATATGGTGTCGAGATTGGAACTTAGAAACTCACCCGTGATAAATACCCTCGAATGAACCAACATGCACACCAAAATTGGCGAGGGAGGAATTCGACACGCCGGAACAGATGTGTCGCCATATGTTTAGCTGCGTAGGAGAGGACCACCTCGTGGAGGTTGGCCGAGGGCGCCTTCACGGCTTCTACAAACGAAGCTCCAGGCTCTTCCTTAATGTACTTCGTCACCGAAGAGTCGTGTAGCCAGCGCGAGATTTCCTGCATCCCGGACATAGAGTAAAGCCATTCACAGCGGGCCTCGCGCGACTCTATGTATTCATCCAAGTCCCAGGTATTAATGCTCACGCTCAGATCAAAAACCCAGAACATGGAGTCTATTCCGCATTCCTCTGTAAAGAGCTTGATAAGCAGTGGGCCAACCTGCGCCTTCAACTCCCGGTCGGCGGCCGAGAGATCGACCTCCTGCATGTGTTCCAGAAGCCAGTACATTGCGTACCGACGAAGCTTCGTCTTGTTCCTTAGCTCTTCCTCCGTAAGTATGGTCAAGCAGGTTATTGTAATCTTGATGTTGGCGTTATCCGGATCGAGGCAGATGTACTCCTTATGCTTAGCACCGAGTTTCGCCTCGAAGAATTGGTCGAATTCGAACCGCTCGTAGAGATCGGACGGACACACGTTGTTAAGGAAATGACGCACAATAGCAAGCTCGGATTCTTGGATCACCTGAGGGCCTGACCTTGCCAAGTCAAGTCCGACGTCTCTTTCCAGGCCTTTTGAAGGGATCCGGTCTTTGATTTCAGAAGCCCTCCAATCGACATAGCCTGAGTCAGTTACGCCAAATATGGGATACTTTTCCGCGAGCTTCTGAGCGAAAGGAAGAAGTGAGATGGTCATAGTCACCGGTGCTGACTCTTGAGTGGTACTCTCAATATCCGAGAAACCTGTCTTTCGCCTCGTGAGCGGCAGGACAGGAGCCGGGGCTTGCACCACAGAGTTTCTCCGATGTTTGACAGACAAGAGAGCTTCCATCATGTCAACCTCGAACCACCGTCGACCAGCTTCGATCCACTGTATGATCTCGTTTATTTCTTCAATCTCTTTGATAGTGCGAATATTGTTGAGCCGTCGAATCTCGGCATCAATCTGATCAGTCCGAGTCTTGTCGGCGTCTGCAAGCACCTCGTTTATATCATCCACCAAGTCGACCTTGGCAAGGGCATTCAAACTCGTATTCAGCTTGAAGTAATCGCCATCACATTTATAACGTAATGTCTCCAAGATCTTTCCTCGCCACTCGGAAATACCAGGGCGACTGGGGTCTTTGAGAATGGGCATGTTGTCCATCCGATACATAATGTACTTCTCAATATCGTCATCATTGTATTCGGCGATCGGGATACTGTCGAATTTTATCCCTTCCTCTTGCTCGAGTAATTCCGTGATCATTTCTGGTCGAGCGGTGAGAAAAATGCGAGGCTTCTTATTGTCAGCCACAGAAGTCAGCTTCTGGAATAGCGGAACAAGCTCCCTGTCAAGACCGTCAATGAACAGGAAGAAGGTCGTGTCCGGGTTCATGCGTTCCTTGTTATTGATGAATAGCTGCTGCCAGAGATCCACTGAGCTGTCAAAGTCAGACGACTTCTCAAGGATTTGGTACACAGTCTTTGTCATCGCTTCATATGCAGTGAAGATCTGCCATAGTAACGTTCGTGAAACCAGCTCGAGAAGGCTGCTAGCATCCTCGTCGTCAGTCTTCCTTTTCTCACCTTCCATGAAGAAGTAAGCGATAACGGCCCGAGAGGTAGGGCCGGCTCGGTTCATCTTCCTCAAGTATCTCAAAGTGTTGGCCATCATTGACGTCTTCCCGGAACCATTCTTGCCCCTTAGTACCATAACAGGCTTGGTTGGCGATGACGATTTCGTCCACTCTAGAAAATCTTCGTGCTCTAGGATCCATTTGCCAGTTTCGTCAACTAGCGTGTTCTTACGAGCGTCGAACGCTCTCTGCCAATTGGGAATTGGCTCCCCATCATTATCCAGCATATTGGGAGGGAAGCCAAGCGCTTTGACAATAGTCGTACGCCACTTCTTCGCTTCCTGCTCCTTCTTTTGCTCTTTTTGGCCGTCAAGCATCAATTTGATATCTCCGGCACTGTCGCTTACTAGTTTGTAGGTCTGCGCGTTCACTAGAAGCGACTCTTTGGCGTTGAGTCGATCCATCATGCCGAGTAGATCGTTGATACCGTTGTCATTGAGGAACAGTTGCTTCGTGAAGGCGAGAAACTTGCTATGCTTCTTCCGAAGTCTAATCGTGCGGTCGCAAATCTCAACAAAGAGTCGGAGATTCTGAACTGCAACACGTCTGAGTCTTGCGTCCATACGCCCCTCATAGGACTCGAGACGCTCGAGGAACTCAGTGCATTTCTCAAGCAGCTCGGCGAGGTTCTCAAAGATGCCCTCATAGCCTTGCCAGGCTTGTATGACGAAGGTAAGCGCATTGTAGCACATCCCCGCCGGAGCAAAGACCTGTAGACTTCTTAGCATATTGTGGACAGCGAGCATTCACCGCAACAAGTAAGCGGGTGGGCCTCCCGCTGTTGAAGCACTTACGGTCGAAGCGCCATCGGCGACTATTCCTCCCACAGTGTTTATGCATTGTAATGTCCTGTTTACAACGCTCTTGAACAAGCCGAACTTCTCCGATTTTTTCTTGTCTGACTGTTGCACGTTGTCGATGTACTGAAGCACAGAGTTGATGTCGAGTGTCGTCTGAACCCTTTTCGGGTCCCCGCCGGCTAGCTCGATGACTTTGTTATGGACCTCCTTCCAGATTGCCTCGATTTCCTTCTGGTCGGATACATCCGCCGCTTTCTCAGTAGTGGAGCTAGTACTCAAGACGCTGCTTGACGTTTGTAACGCCGGGGGCGCCATGGTGGCACGTGCTGATTCAGTTCAGGGTCTTGTTAATCTGGGGTTCTGGGGTTTTAGCTTAGTACGACTTCCCAACGACTTCGTGTCATTATGCTGCTTTAAAGTATGTTTATTGTTCTTAGCTCGCTCTGGTTCGAGACACGGCGATCTAGGAGCCCTTTAAAAGGGTGTGTTCCCCAATGCGGCTCTTCAGGTAGCCACATCACAGCCCCCGGTGGTACGCCAGACGCCGTCAGCTCAGCTCAGCCAACCACCCCTCGAACGGCATGGAGTTAATTCACCGATATATCCTGTCTGCCTGTGAAGCTACCCAGTGGTCCATATTAGACAGCGGTGATGATTGGCACAGTAACGACGCTTGCCCCATATGGAGGATTCTGCCCCACGGGACCACATCTATAGGACGATCCAGGCGTTTAATCTACGCAATTCGAGCAGTCGAAAGAGTCCTATCTTGTCGCAACTCCTGCATCTAAACGCTTCGAGTAGTGTTTGCGAAGAGGATAGGCTCAAACGGTTCCAAGGTTGTCTCCCTTACATCACGTGGGGCAAGCTTTCGCTTATTGCTACCTCAGATCCTCCGCAAGGATCGTAATGCGCAGATATAGAAACATTCAGGGTAAGACAATAGGAGCTGAAACAGGATCATCTACGACCCCTGAGGTCGGCTCACGGCAAAAGCCCAAGTTGACAAGTTGACAAGTTGACAATGCCCGACGTTCGACACTAAACCAAACGCTAAATCCAGGAGCCACTTGAGCCACTTTGCAGGGTTCAAGGGTACTACATACATACAAGTGACAATAATAGCAACCGCAATTTCAGCTCTCGTGCCACAATATTCGATCAGACAAACGCTCTAATGCTAAAAAGCCACATCGCAGTGCCCAAACATGTATCAAGTTTCCTAAAATCAACATTGAATGTAAGGTATAATGGGCCCTTATACATTTATGTGTTATCAAACCAAGGTTCTCTCGTAAGCTTAGGTTAGGTACTTGATTCATACCGTGAGATCAACATTCCACGACCGCAGTGCCGCATTGCCGCATTCCCGTAGTGGATTTTCGACCGTCACGACGAATTGGACGGCCTCAAGATGCGGATCTAACCGACGGGTGCCGACGTCTTCGGTGGCGACCAATTTGGTGTGTTGGTCGTGCAAATATATGTCGTGTAACCCCTAATGTTGGCCAATATACTATTGTTAGGACCAATAAGCGCTCTGTTCGACATTGCAATTGACCCGATATGGCATGTCAATTCAGCCACTCTCAGCTGGCTCATACTCCTGCACTCCTGTCCAACCAACCAGCCTCACGAATTGACCACCTTCTCGGTCGTCGCGTTCCCAAAGCGAGCGCGTACATCTTCGCTAGGCGTTGAATTTGGAGCAACACGGGATCGTTCCTGTATGTCTCAAATTCACCTTTGGAGCTGTCTTTCAGCTATTGCTAGTCCTACCCACATGGTTCTTCTGCACATGAACACATCAGATTGGCCAAAAATGGGCTTCTAATTGTTTATCATATGGCTATAGACTTGCGAGACTAGACGCTGTGGAAAGGGATGCACCAACAGCTAAACTACACCAGATCTTCATTTATGGTCCTAACGTGCCGTGATTATGAAGGTCGCGATAGTCTTCCCTCCATCCCCCGCTAATCTAGCACTGGATTACAGGGACGTTGCCGGGAGCGCTGTACGGCTTGCCGCCGTTGTCGGGCTGGCCTTGGGCTCCGTAGATGTTGACGACGATGCTAGGGTCGCTCTTCTGGTAGGCGCCGGGGAAGCTGACGGTCTGGCTGGGCGTGAAGGTGCCGCTTCCGCTGACTCTGAGTTGAGCGCAGGACATGTAGAACTGAGCGCCGTTGGCCATCGTGGCGGAGTGCAGAGCCAGAATCTCAACGCGCATGAGATAGTCGCCGGGGGCGATGCACTGGGGCAGGTTGAAGTTGACCCAGCCTTGGTTGGAAATCATGTGGTCGACACCCCACTGCTTGCTCGATGTGTCGAACGTGTCCTCCCAGATCTTGAACCACTTGAGACCGGTCTTGCTGGAGGTCGCCGCATTGTCCMCCTTGGCGAGCCATGCCGTGATGGGACCCTTGTGCGACTTAGCGATCGGGTTGTCAGGGTCGTTGGGGATTTGTGCGCCGCCGATGACGTGGCCGAAGTAGGCTCCGAGCTTGTCACCAGGTGCGACGCTGATGACCTTGTCAGAGGTGTGACCCTGCTTCTGGCAGATAATGTCTATAAGACTTGCTGTTAGTCCTTCTCTCGCAATACAGCGTAGTCTAATAGGAAACATTTAAACCATTCCGCCAATCAACTCGTCGATATTCTTACCTTGTGAGGTCACATCGTAGACGGGGTTGTTGTCATTAGGGGCTCGAAGACCGACGAGCGAGCCTTGCTTGGCGCCGTTGACCGAGACTTCCTGGGTGGGTTTATAAGCTATTGGTTTTTACAGGCTGTACTCAAACGAGGCTTACCTGGAAAATGCAGTGAGCCTCAGCTGAGAGGGCGAATGCCGCAGCCGCGAGCAGAGAGAACTTCATCTTGTCTATAATAGCTGCGAGCCGTATACGATGCGATCTGTTAGAGTTACCACGCTTAAAGAAGTGAGATCGCTTTCGGTCCCTAGAGTTCCATCGCGCATATATATAGATGATGGGGTGTCACCCTTGCACGCCTACATCCTACTATATKCCGAAGGGAATAGAGCAGGGTCAAACGATGCCGATACAAGCGGCGCTCACAGCTCTATCTCCGTAACAAAGCAGGACGCCTAAGCCTTCACTAATACCAGTGAGCCGTTATCCACAAATTCTCCGGGATAGATTAGATCAAGGTCAAACTCTTTTCGGATATTGGATGAGGCCTCTGTATGGTTGCCGTGTTCCGGTGGACCTGGGGTAATATAGCCGGTAAAGCCAGAATTCATATGCCAGCCACAACTGATTGGCTGCAAATCCATTTGCGTCTAAATAGAGAGGCTCCGTACCATGATCCTAGAAATAACACGAACTAATTGGAAAATGGGTACGGGGAATTTTCATCTATCTGCGCATAGAATCCGGGGCGCATGAAGAGCGGGCGGGATAATAGCCCTATGTTCCGGACGCCAAGCGAGTTCGCCTGACCATATGACAGGACCAAGACGAGATATGACGCCGTGGTGCGTCCCCAGACCAAGCAGTATTGGGAGGGCAGGGACAGGAAGTGTGGTAGATAAATTAAGCTATAAACCCATAGCTGGACGCCGCGTCTAGTCAATACACATAGGAATAAATATACTCCAGTCATAGCACGTTTATCTTTATCATGCATACCTTCTACGGAAAGGGCCGATTCTATTTGGAATTGGAGGCCCCCTGAATCGATGCTATTGTGCCGAACTCAAGGCCAAGATCTCTCAAGCCAAAATTCCTTACAACTCCTGACTAAACTGAGGCCAACACATAGCCCTTTTGAACCAACATTCTCCCCGTTCTTGTGCTACTACGGAAAATCAGAAAAAGGAAGAAAATAGTACCAAACAAGCAACAAAGAAGAGCGCTTAATCGGATTCTGCTCAGATGAAGAGGCTATTCCAAGCGTTGTCTAGGCAGGTGTTTATACACAGGTACTGGACATTGACCTCAAATTAAACCTAAGTCCGTTATTGTATAAACCCAGGTAATTGATTGATAGCTACCTCCTACCTAAGGTATTTTCGGCCCTGGCTGTCTTAGATGACTTCCCGGTGAAATCGAATCAATCGCTGCAGCAGAGAGGTATCCTGATGTACTTAATGGTCACATATGAATGGAATGTTGTAACACTTACTATAGCTATATAGGGCTTCGTATATGAGGCTCACTCAACTCTTGGGCAAGATAGACCTTCTAGAGCCTGCCCCATTGTCCGGTGGGATATAGATGTGGCCATGGGACCTCAAAATCACCATATTCTCCGTAACACCCTTTTTGACAATGTGCCAATATCTTCCTTTTAGATCTTACTATGAACGCGTGCTTAGGGGCTCGTATCGAGCCTTGCATGGAAAGTCGAAGACAAACTTCTACGACGGAATAAATATAGGCACTTACCTATCAGGTACTTACCTGATAACCCGAACACTTTAGTAGTCGAGCTTGACAGGTAACGGGTTAATATCTTCCTCAGGAATGGAAATGCTAAGGCTAGAGAAGCAGATGAATTTGATGAATCCATTCGCTATGACACCAGCTCTGACAACATCAAACATGCGACGCGGACGTGTCTAGTGACCCGTCGTGGTAGTACGTGAACCCACTTTCTCTACCCTTCCGGATTTTGTCCGTCCTGGTCTCCCCCTTATCATCGTCTATCCTACGTCTTCCATCTCTCAGTGGGACCAGACAACCGTTTTCTCTGAAACATTACAAGCATAGCCGGTTTCCCGACGGCTGTCGCCAATACCGTAGCTCATGGTATTAATAATAAGTGGTAGAGACAATTCGCTGCTTTGATGACTAACCGTATCCCCAAACAGGACTCTAGCTTCTCATATTGGTCTCAATAGCAATTACCCCTGGTGATCTCACCGGAACCATCCGATTCGCACGCCACATAATAGCAGAAATAGAAGAGGAGACATGATGTTGGTTGCATACCTCTAAGAACAGGTTCCAGGAAAAGTGCCCCGAAGCCAACTACGCCCCTTGTGTTGGTGTTGGTAAGAATTGGCCAGTAAATTATTATAGATATTCCAGAGCTGTGGGTAAAGATCCGCCTGCAACGGGAAATAAGTGCATAACAAAGGAGAATTCAAACGAACGCAGTTTAATAATCTAGTAAAAATACGAAGAGAATTGATATTTCCAACTTAGGCAATAAGCTCGAACTCTCCAAATCTTCATATTAAGTTTGGCATCTCTACACTTAATAACGTTAAGGGGGTTCTCTTTCACACGTACACGAATAGAGTTGGTCGCGCAAGAAATGGGTCTTTGTGGACCGTAGAGACTTGTACGAAACGAGATGTGATCAATGGATCAAGCGCTCTTGTCACGTTTACAGTTCGAACGATACAGAACCAACATTCTCGTTCTCTGTTCCTTGCCTGTGGCTCGATTAGGGGCGAAGAGGCACATAGAAAATCCGATGCACATTAGCCTGCGTTGAAAGAAAGCCATGCCACTATCCCGAGCCAGCTAACTTCAGAATCCCAGTTACAACCAAATGAGCTTCCCCACTGAATTTAAGCCTATCTTCTAACTCCTATCTTGCAGTTGGTACCTAGATGGGTTGTTTTAGCTTAATCAGTGTCCGGGAATAGGCCTTGTGCGGCGGCTTTCGGAGCTTGGATATGAGTCTGGATTCACCCTAGCCGAACGTCCATATGTATGTATGTTGCATGCAGCAGAAGATAAGGTAATTGCGCCATATCCCTCTGGCTGGTAATCAACTGCAGCCACGTGTAACATGTTTAGTATATCGGGGTACGTACAGTTGAACTTTCGTGGGTTCTTTTGATGTTCATGTGGTTCGGGTCCATCGTGGATGGGTAAGATCCACACCAGTCCTGAATGATCAAGGCGAGCCAGCATTGCACGAGCCATCTCAACATCCGAGAGCGGACGAGGTGACTTAATCCGCCAAAGCGCCAATTTAATTTATATATTGAATTATATACTGTATGCACTGTCTAAATATAATATTAACCTTGTAACGCCTTGTAAATATAAAGCTTATAACGTTTTTAATCGTTATAATTATAGTATTTTTAACGTATTAAAACGTTATAATTTTTTAGTTAATTAATATATAAGTTTTATAAATTTTATAAATTTCGTAAATATTTTATATTATAATATATTTAATAATTTATTTAATAATTAATATATATATATATATGTTAATTTATTA
>JYCQ01000073.1:0-220831 GCA_000931505.1 Hypoxylon sp. E7406B
ATTAATTAATATATATATATATTAATTATTAAATTAATTATTTAAAAAATAATTAATTAATTAATTAATTAATAAATTAATAAATTAATAAATTAATAAATTAATAAATTAATAAGTTAATATAATTATATTTAATTAATTAAAAAGTTTTATTATAATTATAAAAAAAAAAACGTTATAAAACATTATAATTATAAAGCTTTATAATGTTATATAACCTTATATTTATAAAGTTAATATTATATATCAGAAAGTGCATATAATGTATAATTTAATACATAAATTAAATTAGCGCTTTAGCGAATTAAGTCACTTCGGTTGCCCTACATCCGAGTCTCCATTAAGTGGCCCCTTGAAATGTACATATGTAGAATGAAAGATTTGAGTTTCTTCTTAGCGAAAAGGATCGTGACAACCGCGTCTTACTGGCACGCAGCCAAGACGAAAACGTATACGACGGACTTATGCCCAAAGCCAATAACGATGCTGAGGATGTGATAATTAGATGCCTTATACGGGCAAGGTTCGCGCGCTTATCCCTGTCGACTAAGCTTTAGTGCAGGCAGAAGTAATTGGATGCACTATGTAGGACCGCTTTAGCCTTAAACTAGTGCTGTCTCAGGGCTGAGAGGCGATCCTTGAAGCTTACCTGCATCCCTAGCATATATACATACATACACTAGAAGGCCTCGATGGGATGCGGCTGTGATTGCGGGGATCTCTTATTCGGTCTCTTGTTCTAGAAGTCGACGTAATCAAATCCTTCGGTACGTAATGCCATCCATCGACCGCCCTATAAAACCCCATCGGTGGTGGTAATGCGCCATCACGAGATATTCCCGAGAATAGCTCACAATTTCCGCATTACGGACAATGAATGCTGAGAATTTAGCGGCATTCGGCTGGATATACCGGCGTCAAGTTAGGCAGCTGACGATTATAAATCTCCTGGAGCTAATAGGGTCGGTGCCGTCGATCAGCATGGCTGAGCCACACTTAGGCTTCGGCTCTTGTCAGAACCGTGTGCTACCCTGTTCCACTTTCCCGGTTCGATGGAACTGTGCCGCTGGACTATGCTAGTAGTCGACGATAGTAAACAAAGGCTAGACCCTATGAGCGCACGCGAGCGGGTTTAGTACATATGTGACAGGTCAAGCTTTAATGCCTGATACCGCGCAAAAGAACCATGTCGCCAAATCAATCTCTGGTTCTGGGGTTTGGGTGCCATCGGGAGGATACGTCGCTGGCCTCGGCGTCCCAATGGATAAGGTACCGGGGTTAAGACAAGGGGTGTCAATGGCTCTACACATGTACACTGTAGACGTCCCAGTAATGGCCGTAACTCTACGACCCTGGTAGAGGGTAACGATGCGAGTGAATAATAGTAATACGTATACGAAAACGAACGCTAGCTACTCCAAGGGTTCGCTTTCGGTCCGCATCATTGGGTGCTGCGGGAAACATACAAATCTTACCCACACCGCCCACCAGCTTTGTGATTCTATCTCGTCGTGTTGGTAAAGTCGCCTCTACATAGATCTAGCGACTTCATTACCAGCTGGAAGTGATGGACGTGATCGCCAAAGTGCTCGAGGAGCGAGGGCCTGTCTTGGCGTCCGTCGCCGTGATCCTCACCTCCGTATTCGTCGCAACTCTACTATTCGGAAGCACCGGCGCATCAAATATACCCTTGGTTGGCAGCGAACATGGGAACGCAGAAAAGCGCAGGA
The DNA here is from genome assembly GCA_000931505.1 of Hypoxylon sp. E7406B. Lineage (NCBI taxonomy): Eukaryota > Fungi > Ascomycota > Sordariomycetes > Xylariales > Hypoxylaceae > Hypoxylon > Hypoxylon sp. E7406B. The sequence goes on from JYCQ01000073.1 coordinate 1,731, forward strand.
AAGCGTTCATTACGAATGGTTATGACTTCTACAGAAAGGGATACGACTTGTTCAAGTCAAAGGCGTTCAGGTTGACTGCCCTCGATGGTGCGTTTAAAGCCGGTATGGGCCGTAAAGAAGATGCTAACATCAGCGAATAGGCGACCGAATTGTCTTGCCTAGGCACCTCTTGGAGGAAGTAAGACAGTTGCCGGATGATGTTATTGACATCAACAAGGCCTTTGACGTCGTAAGGCTTGCCGCCGATCCCAAGTGGCACTTCTAAGTGCTAATGCGACTGCAGATGAACGAGCACAAGTACCTCGGAATGGGGAACCGAAAGCTAACGGAATTCCTCATCCACGTAATCCGAGGCGACCTGACTCGTAGCTTGGGTAAGCCACACCATCTTGCCCGCCGTCTCGAATTTTGTCTTTTTAACTAGGATGGCTTGAAGTCCGTATCAACCACCGACTCTCGGCAGAAACAGCAAGGACAATCCGCGAAGAGCTGCCGCCGTGTGATGACTGGACGCCCGTGGTGGTCTACCAGACAGTCCTGCGCATGGTCGCCACCATCTCAGGCGCCATCTTCATCGGCCCCGAACTATGCCGCTCGGAGGAATACCTGAAGGCTAGCATTGGATACACGCTTGACTTTGTTAATGCTGTGACCAAGCTGAAGCAGTGGCACAAGCGGTGGCGATGGATCGGCCGGTACTTCACGCCGGAAGTCGACAAGCTGTTTGCTGACCGCAAGGACGCGCACAAGTTCCTCCGGCCCGTCATCGAGCAGCGGCGCGCGGCTATGAAGGCTGGCCAGGAGATGCCCGACGACACGTTGCAATGGATGTTGAATAAAGTCGATGAATTTGGCCTTAGCGACGACACCCTCGCTGAGACGCAACTTAACCTGAGTATGGCATCTATTCATACCACGACTCTAACGGTTACTATGATGTAAGTGCTCTTCTATCAACCAGACACCATGTAAGGAAGCTTGCATTAACCCGATATTCTCGATAGCCTTTATGACCTGGTAGTTCGACCGGACGTGGTCGAGGAAGTGCGGGAAGAGATCCGAGAAGTCCTCGCCGCGCACGACGGCGTCATGACAAGCCGTGCGCTCTTCGATATGAAACTGTTGGACAGCGTGATGAAGGAGTCGCAGCGGATGAACCCCGGGAGCATGATCCGATTCCAACGCTACGTCGCCAAACCCGTGACTCTGAGCGACGGTACTCACTTACCAGCCGGCTACATGATCGAGACAGCGCACGCGTTGACGGTCAAGGATCCTGAAGTGTACCGAAACCCCGAGGTAAGCCATCTACACATCTGCGGCCCCTTATTCCCCTTCTCCTTGGAATAAAGCACATGCGCAACTTATGGTAAACTAACGTAACTGCAGGTATTTGACGCGCGCCGTTTCCTCAACCTGCGCAACGGCACGACGGAGGACCTACTAGGATACAAAAACAAGGAGCAGCACCAGTTTGTGACGGTAACCAAGGACTTCATGCACTTCGGATACGGGCGACACTCATGCCCCGGCCGATTCTTCGCCGCCAACGAGATTAAGCTGATCCTCGCACGCATCCTACTCGATTACGACATCCGTATGCCCGACGGTCTTACCGAGCGCTATGCCAACATGAAGATGGGCACGGACGCGTTCCCGGATCCTACGAAGGAGGTGCTGTTTAGAAGGGTAAAGACGGACGCATAGAGGTAGATAGAAAGATAAAGTTAAATTAGTGTAAAATTATGTTTTGATATATTGTATATTCGTCTTCGTGTACGACATGTATGCATCTAGGTCTTAACAAATTTGTATTTGATGGAGGTGTCGCGACCGGCAGAGTTGAGATTCAAAGCTAAAGCTGAAGTGGAGCTGAGCTGAATAGCGAAAATCCGATGTGTAACGGATCTTCCCCCACGAGGGATATCAAGGCTTCCATCGCCAGCCAGGGTGCTTCCACTCCAAACTCTCGATCTGGGCCTGCGTCAATCCCTCCAGCTCCTTACCCACATCTAGCTTCTCGCGCCTCTTGTTGTCGGCATTCATCCATAACAGTGTACCCGTCGCTATAATGAGCAGCATGCTCGAGGCCGCCAAGTTTAAGCCGTTACCAATAGGATAATCGGGGCCATCCCAACTGAGATACGACCAAGTGGCAACAAGGCCACCAATATTGCCCAGCATCATGTTCGTGGCAAGACTCATGCTGCGGGCCGAGTCGCTGATGACCTGGGCTGCGACTTGCGCGTTGGTCAAAGGCCCAGCGGCGAAAGCTGAGATGGCTGTGAAGAAGGTCGCCGCGTACCGCACCTTAGTGTCTTTGCTTGCTAGGAACATGATGTACCCCATCATCGTCAGCGGCGCCACGGCAATTAGAAAGATCTGGCGCTTGTCCGTGCGCCAGCTCAGCATCGGTATGAGGACTTCGAAGACGGCGCCGACCACGTATGGAGGAACTGTGAACAGTTGCTTGCGGACTGTGCTATATGTGGGGTAGATGCTTGCTACGATGGTGGGCGTGAAGAATGCGAGGCCTTGTACGGTGATACTGTAATGTTAAGAGTCAGTTGCTGGATCCGCAAAACAGAATCTTGAATACAGGTAGAAATGCACGAACTTATTGAACAAGAAGATAAAGGCTGTAGCCAAGACGACCGGGTTCCAGAAGCCCAGCCAGACTTTCCTGCGATCCGCTTTATCGAGGACTTTGGTTTGCGCTAGGAGTTCGGATTTGACGCGGGCAACTGCCAGGGCCTTTTCTTCCTCTGTGAGCCAGCGTGCCGTCTCGGGGCGATCGGTCAACGTGACGAAGGCGATCAGAGAAAGCCCCATCGTGATGATCCCTTCAACTAGGAAAATCATGCGCCAAGCGCGGACGCTTCCAATGTTAGACAGACTTAGGATACTGCAACATCTGGGTTAGTGGTCACTAGTTCCTGGGTGATATCGAGGGCATTCTTGAGTCGTATGTTCGCCTCTAGCTCCCAGAGATCCTCCATAAGGACCAATGGTTTATATGAATGAAGTGGCAGGGACGGCTAGACGACCAAATAAGAATGTACGCACCCCGAAGCAAGTAATCCTCCGAATGCACCGGCTAGTGGGGCCATAACCACGAATAAAGAGATTCGGAAGACCAACTCGGCCCGGCGGTACCATCGTGAGAGATAGTAAGATATGCCGGGCATCATGCCCGCCTCGAATAAGCCAAGGAGGAAGCGCACGCCACAGGCCGCGGGCATATCTCTCACGAACGCCATCCCTAGGGAGCAGACGCCGAAGCCGAAGGAGAGGAATGGAATGAACCAGCCAGGACCGATCATCTTATTGGCTAGGTTGGACGGGATCTGAAAGATGATGTAGCTGATGAAGAAGATGGACAGGAGCGCGTTGTAGTCGTTACCACTCATGCCTAGGTCTTCTTCGAGTCCAGCCAGTCTCGCATTGCCTGGAGTTTGTAAGTATGATTGAAGCCAGCAAGAATTGACGCGTGAGGCCCTAGAACGAGAATAACATACCAATGTTCGAACGATCGATGAAGCAGAAGAGGTACAAGAGAGATACCGTCGGCACGACCATCAAGTCAATCTTGTTCCGAAGCTTCCTCTCAGCCAGCCTGTCGAACTCAATGATTGGCCGACCGTGGCTATGATCATTCAAATGTGCTTAGTAAAGGTTTATCTCCCGCATTGTGTGTATAGCATGTCGCCTTACCTGTCTGTCGCCGCCAGGCCTTCCTCAGCAGCGATGTGAAGATCCTTCTCGACACGGTCCTCATGGGTTGAGGACTTCGGAATGGCCTCTTTCGTGTCGGAAGAGGTTTTTATCCCATTTGATTCAGCCATCTTGACCTAGCTTCTCGCCAACTCGAATTGACTCGGAGAAGTGAAGGTGGCCGAGATGGGAATAGGCTTAGGAAGAGAAGTGGAAATTACGCCCACGGGTGACTGCAGAGTTATTTATCGGCAGTAGTGCAGATGGTTTGCAGGGTAGGTACGCTCCCCATGTAAGTTCCCGCTGGTTGTGGCTTCTTGGGATCGGAGAATTCGGTCTGCATAATAAGTACCTCACGTATAGCACAGCAATACGTTGGTCATATCTTTTCCTTCGACCCTAGTCCGGTCGTCTGGGTGAAATATGACAAGATGCGCAATCACTGGTGGTATTCATTTCACCGTTCTCTAAGCACATTGGCCGTGGCAGAGCTTACCTACATCTAGGTAGGTCAGCATACGTGGGTAGAAAGGAACGCGGGGAAGCTCGCAGTCGGAGCTATCGCGGACTTGGACCTGATTCTCGCTGCCGTCGAATCATTGGAGGCAGAGCTCGAAGTGGTGGTACACCTTGCGTGTGGCGCCTTGTCAGCGACAGGGGATACAGTAGCAATCAATATGGGTAGGGTTGCATATCGACAGCGTCTAACGTCACCCCAAGTCTGATACCGAATACATGTGTTTGCGTGTGTCGCGCATTATAACTCCCTGTGCGACAAACGTTATAGATATATTGGACCAGTATATCCAGGTAAGTTACCTAGGTACCTAAGGTAATTACATGCATGTAAGCTCAAAAACACCATGTATGTGATACAGTTTTGCGATGCAGTTCGTGAATGCCAAGTTTTGGGGCTCAGGGACCTCGATCTAATTTAATACGGGTCCTCGATCACCCAGTCTTGGCAGTCTTCCGTCTCTATCTACATGTAGATGTAAGCTTAGCTTTCTTAAAACGACGACTCGACTGGCTTAAAGGAGACTAGAGATGGCTGTTTCCTCCCTGCTGGGAAGGGAATGCGAATGCACTAAGCCCCGACGACTCGGTAGTGATGCTCGGCATTAATCTTCTCCACGATCGACAACGCGGAGTAACCCAAATGTATCGGTTTCGTATTAAGCGTTCTTTAAGCCCAGTTCACTGCACCTCCCCGACCCCTTCCACGTGAATCTCCTAGGATGTGTAAATGCCGAATCTGATCTATGCTGGAATAATTTTAAACCATCTTCCAAGTTTGTTGGAAGTATTGGCCGAGCAACGTGTAATCCCGGGAGACCCAGGTCAATATAATGCCCGTGGACTTCGAGTAAAGTGTAAGTGATAATCTGGACTAACGCCACTGCTCATTGCCGCTTTACTCAGTTCTGGATGATATGGCGAATTGTGCTTGTAGCGCCCTCTAGGCATGTCAAATGATTCTCCAGGGTTCTGGTTTCGTAACAGCAAATATAAGTAGTTGGCATTGGATCCAAGATTCTATAGGATGATTAATATTAAGGTAAATGGTAAATATTTCGACCCAGCACTGGCATCCGGGATCAAGTGGTTCCAGTAGCATCATAGCAAATATCGTCCAAATCAACAACCGGCTCAAACGTGCTCGTAGTAAACGTCATAGTAGCATCCGCAGGCTCCGTAGGACTCGTCGCTTGGCTCTTCTTCGGCTTGGGCTCTTTCTCCTTAGATTCCCATTCTAGGATTTCGATATGGGGATATCGCCTCATCCAATGGACGATCCACTGCTTCCCGAGCTTCTTGTCCGAACCCTGCTTCTTCAGCACGCGGTCGGCGAGGCCAAATAGTTCGTTTTTGGTCGGCGGACAACCGAGCGCGCACTGAGCAGACGCCCAATCAGCAAGGAGACTCTCTTGCCTTAGAGTTAGGCGCGATAGCTCGCTGCGCAGATCCTTGGGCGCTCTCCCACGTGTCCTGGAGTTTAGATGGCTAGGTGGGACCCCGAAACGCCTCGCGGCGTCGCCGATCTTGTCGCCGTTGCGGACGGCTTGTATGGCGTTCGCCATGTCGGTCTCAGTCCATTGGTAACGGGTGCGCTGCTTGTTCTCTTCGTCCGATTTGCGAGGTGGTAGTTTGGGTCTCCTGTCGCCTAGCCGTTCCGCTAACGTGGTCTTGGGCACGTTGAATCTGGTAGACGCTTGGCGTAGCGACAAGCCTTCTTCTGTGATAGCTCGTTCGGCTCTCGCCATGTCCTCCTCCGAGTAGGCTCGGTACTTGGAGCCGCTGCGTGCAGTTGAGGGTGCCACAAAAAGTGGTATTTGCACACCAGCTGCATGTGCGTCTAATGGGTCCATGGTCTAGATCCTTTAATTGTACCTTTTTTTTCGAGTCTTCTAAGTCAAAGATATAAGTCTAATAAGAAGTGTCCCAATTCAGGATCCTAGTTGTGGAGTGAAGATTGAGGAAGTGGGGTTTGTATTTGTTGGCTGTGGAAAGTCCGGACACGTGCAAATCCGCGTATATGAGGTACCACCTGATCATCACTCAATGCTGTTAGACAAGTTGCGCTTTGGGATTGACTACCCGTGAACACATTTCGGTATAAATGAGGATATATCATAGTTGAAAATTATTGAGATTGCGAATGTCTCGTAATTTCTCTCTTCGATGCTGTATACTTCAGGAGATGGCGGCGCGTTAATCCCCCTATTGACTTCCACTCTATCAACTCATGCCTCTACATGCCTCTTGTAGCACCTTTGTTGACTAGGTAATTACCATAGGTAGACGTACATCTATAAGTTCATTGACCTGCAAGAATAAGCTAATATAGCCCTTCGAAGTCGAATGCGTATTGAGAAGTCTCTCGCGTTGCTATCGATCTTCGATAGACACCTCGTGGTTACTGTCTCCCAACTATCCGACTGACACTTCATGACACGCCTGCTGCTTTGCCGAGGCTACCAGACCCTCGACTGCTGAAGATACTCATAATACCAAAGCCAACGTAAAACAGCATCAGCGGGTAAGCTACCAAGGCCCTCATCTGCATCATCCTTCCCACGGCGCAAAACATGCCGCTTGCGCTAGTTGTGCACCAGACAATCGCGGCACTCGTCAAGATATAGCCAAGCGGTCCATCCATCGGCACAACAATGCCTATCAGACTTGTTATAACCAGAGGAAGGAGACAGTACCCCAGTACACTTGCGCTCCTCGCGAACGTCAAGTTACTGCTCAACTGCCCCTTATTATCATCCCTGCCACCGCCGTTTGGATCGCCTGGGTAGCCTGGGGCAGAAGAATACGCGGGCGCCGCAGGTGACCCGGAACTAGAGCCGTCGGGCGACATGAGTGATAGAATTGTGTGTAACGCGACCGATCCCATCAATGCCAGCCCGTAAATGTATCCGAAGTGTACCTTGCCGCTAAAGAGGAGGAATGTGCCGAACAGGAGGAAGAAAAGGATGGGACCTCCGAGGTCTGAATCGTCCATGATGTGTTGATCTATACGTCCGAAGGGGTTCAGGACTGCTAAGGTCTGAAGAATATTTAGTACCGCCGCCGTGGATGTGCGAATTGGCCTGACGGGCAAGAATGCTTACCTTCTTCTGAATATGGTCGAAGTTGACCCCCAGCTCTTCGAGTAGAGGCGGCTCTCCATCATATCCTTCCGTCGAGAAAGCAGCGAGCCAACCTGTCCGTAGACCACCTTGTTCGCCCATTCTTCCACTCACGCCCGGCGCAGCGCCAAAACCTCCATATCCACCAGGGCCAGGGGTGGGCGCGCCATAGCCATAAGATTGCGCCCCAGTCGGTTGACCTGGGACGCCGGGCGAATATGATGAAGGGTAAAACTGAAGGTTTTGCGCAGCCGCAGCACCGGCGGCGTACTGGTTTGGAGGAGGCGCGCCGTAGTACTGCGACATGTTTTGTGAGACCGGGACCAAAGCGGTTCTCGATCTACAACGAAGGAAATTACGTAGGTAGGGTTCAAAAAGGAAATGGGAAAATGAGGGTGAGAAGATATCGCAATGCCAAGAAGAAGGGACGTAGAGCCACAAGGGAGAGGTAGTAGTTGGAAGGTTACGTGGCGTCGAAGGGGTTGTGGAAGGGTGTGGTGAAGGTTAACGGGTCGCTGAAAATGAATCTGTCTTCAGCGTTGTGGCACCGCGAAAGCTCAGGTCAGGTACAGAATACATACAACTACGTAACCTCCCTCAATTGCAGCTTATCCATCCTGGATTGTGGCTGGTTACGAGCTGTGGCTGCTACCAAATTCGTCAGTGGCTGAAAGAAAAGCCCCACATGGAAATGCACAGTGTCGGAGTGCCGGAACACCAATTCCGACTTTGCCTTCCAAGTCCTAATCGGGAGCGTTATCGCGACAATTTTCTAGCAGTGACGACTTCCTTCTCTCAAACCACACCGCAAGGAATCTCCTCGTCGCCTTGGTCGCCCGAGTCGATCTGCTGCTCTGCACATTCCTTGAGCATACAGGTTTCTGCCGTGCCGCATTGCTGCCCTACAATTCCCAATCCGTAAAAATGGTACGTTAAAGGATAGGATTTTCCTATACATGGATTAATCGGTCGATGCGCTATAGACGCTACAGACCTCCCCACTAACAATTCGGACAGGCGCACCGCATCATAACGCAGATTGTTCTAGTTGGCAGCCGAGTCCTTGGTCGTGCCTTCGCAGAGGCCTACAAGCAAGCACAAGCTTCCTCCAACTACGCGCGAGCGCAAGCCAAGCTGAACCCGAATGCGCCCTCGGCCCGAGCGAGCCTCTCTAATGGCATGACCTTGGACGAGGCCTGCAAGATCCTGAATGTCAAACCGCCGCAGGGAGGACAAGCGAACATGGAAGAGGTCATGTCAAGATTCAAGAAGCTCTTCGACCAAAACGATCCACAGAAGGGAGGCAGTTTCTACCTGCAGAGCAAGATCCTAAGAGCAAGGGAGCGCATAGAAGCGGAGGTTAAGCCTGCAATGGAGAAGGCTGCGCAAGAGGCAGAAATAAAAGAAGGATGGAAGCCGAAGGTGTATAAGGACCGGTAGTAATCTCGGCTTTGAGAGAAACGAAAGAGTCTGATTTGGACACGGGATGAGCGTGGTCGGACGTACCGGACGCTGAATATACCCAAAACCATATTACGGAAAAGCATCTTCACTCGAATGGCATGGCTTGGCGTTATTTAGGAGTTTTGACGCATTTATGGACCGGTTTATTCTTGGTCAGGACTAGAGAGGGGCGAGGCCGCGTGCACTACTGTAATAATTATATATTACCAGAGGCCATTCACACCCGTTTACACTGTAAATGGTTCTTGCTGGAGTCACCTACTCTGTGTCATCATTACTCAAGTTCTCCGACTGGTAGCTCATGTGAACACTCGGCCAGGGACTACCAGATTAAGTCAATTCAATAGTTGATTGAACCAGCAAGCTCAGATCTCCTACCGCAAGATATTACGTATCGGATTTCAATATCGAAACGATCGGGATTACCGCAATCGGAAGACTGCCTGAGGTTAACCTAGCTAAGGTGGAATAAACAACTACATGTAGCGCGAAATATTTTCAAGTTACAATCGTAACATATAAGACTTCAAAAATAGGTCGAATTCTTAATGTACTAAATAGGAAAGTAGATCCTTGCTCCGTTACTTAGAAGGGTTAGTTAATCCATCTATTTATATCTTTAATCAGGTAAATCTGAGAGACTTATACAATTCATAGTACATATAGTAATAGTAACAAGGCTAACAGCTAGGCCAATAATTGATCAGATAGTAAGTAAAACAGCAGGTTAGCAAACCGAAGAAGATTGAGGTTGTTCAAAAGATTGGTCGACCGCTTAACATGTGTCAGCCGATAACCCGAGTTTGACGGATATCAGGTTGTTTCTCAACAGTTAATACAATATCCAGATCAGATGATAGCTTGCGTGAGAATTCTTCAGAACGTCGGGTTACTTGGAGTTAACGGGATTGCTACAATGGGAATTCTTCAACGAGACTGCAGGCTGACACAACAGGGAGCCGCCCCTATACTTTTGGGGCACACAGCAGGAGACCAACCATGCTGGGCGACCAACACTCCCTAATTTTAACCGCCAATGGGTCCTGACCTATTTAACTATCTTACTCGCCTCGGAGCTCAGCTTGACATGAGAACCCAGAGGCCCCTTATATTACTATTTCACGGCCTCTAAGACGAATAGGTCGGCCAGATCAGGTCAAGCTGAGTCAATGTGATACAAGGATCATTTCCCTAGTCGGGAGGTTGAGCACCAAAAAAAAACAAAGTCAAACCCGAGCATACGCATGCTACGCATGGCACGACTGATAGAGTCGAATAGTTTTAAAGCTACTGGAAGGTAGGTATTCATGAAGACTTTAATATGGCGTGGGTTACCCTTGTAGGATTGATTTAAGGCTACTGGGCCGGTATGTATAATGGGATTAAATACGACCTTGCCCGTCACCCTGTAACCATCCCGGCACACCCAGCACCCCTCATCCATGGCCTCCAAATAAGACTCACCAGCGCCCTGCCCCGTTGCTATCCGACAATGCGCGCCAACGAGGCCAATAAGTACCGCCGCCTTGCTATTTGAACTAGAAACCTAAGGTAACCATTCTATGACATTTGGATATGGGAACCTCGAGAGGTAGGCTCTGGCCTAGGTGCTTGAGCCTCCCCGGCCAAGACCCAAAGGAAAAAAAGTATTGATTTGATTCAGAGTTTCCCTTCTAGAAGATGCAATCAACCATGCGACCTAAGTTGAATCGACTACCCAAAATATGACACCATGTCCATTTACAGAGGTAGGATTGCGCTCGTCGCTGTTCACTCATTAGTGCTACACTTTGACTTACAAGGGAAGCAGAATACGTCTTCCAACAGGAAATCGAAGCCCTTACTCAACAGTCCAGCAGGAATCACGCCTATCCCAGGCCCGATCTGATTCACTTGGAACGTTACCTCAAAACAACAACCACAACCCGATCACAAAACGGCGCTGCAGATGGCGCTTCGCTTAGCGCTGATGTAGACGCCACATCTGACCTCGCCCTGGTTCATGAATTATCGACAGGAGCAAGCTCTAGCTTTGGATCTTCGTGGATCGGTTTGGATAAATCCATTGGTCACAAGGTCCCACGAGAACTGTTCTTACGGGGGTATCCCTCCCCTGAATGGATGACCACTGCCGGAGAGAAGTACAAAGTCAATCCTGAACTATTTCGACGTCACCTCCAGTATAAGGCTTTCACATTAGGCGGCAGAGAATTATATTTGTCGTCGTCGTTACCTTCATCATCGGCTCATGTTTTCCAACCGACCATCCCGACTATCTGTACCCGTAACGTTGAGTCCTGGGGCTGGGAGCCAGAGGACTTACAAGAAGAGCGTCAACATGAGTCGGAAGAGATGGGAAGATACTTCAAACAGCTGCGGGCCAAGGCTAAAGTGGGAGACTCCGTGGTTCGTAATTCTTTACTCTTGAGCAAGCAAGAATACGTGCTGGAACAGAAGATATCGATTGAGGTTGGACCACCAAGAGACAACTGGCGCATTGTCGTATGGCTAGACAGCGGCAGAGACCTGTCGCAAGGCGTTGAGGGGCCATGGAGCCCACGGCCTGGTGCTCGGGCCTGGGAGACTTACTTTTTTCCTGTGATTGTTCAACAGGCACCTGACACTTCTCGGTCACATCTAGATGCCGCATCCTCACTTCATCCCAATACCTTCACGTCGTCTCGGAGTATTCGCAGCCATGCGAGTAACGATTATTCCGCGGAGGAATGGAGAGCGGCCCAAAACATAGGTTMCCTCCCTCTCCAGTACGGTTCTCGACTCGACAAGGAACTCGCCTCCCACGACGCCCTCTACGCACTTAGCGAACTATTCCAATTCGTCGCATCGGCCGAAAGCCAATTTTTGAACCTCCTAGCCACCCGGATAGAACACGAGCTCTCGTTCATCGGCGGCGATAACGTCATGCGCTGCCACCAGGTGTCGCTGCTCAACCTCAAGTTCATCAAGACGCAACTCACAGCGCACGCCCGGGGCCTTAACGAGACCATCACCATTCTGCGGAACCGCCACTCACTTGACTGGCCGAAGGCGGATCATCTAGAGAAGTATCCCATCGTGGAGCACACGGCTGTCCTTCTATTAGCGGACTACGAGTACTTGCTTCACCGCGCACGGACCCTGGCAAGGGAGTGTGAGACAGGCATGTCGACGCTGGCGAACAGCGCGGTGCTCGAGGAATCGAGGCGCTCCCACCAAACAGCGATTCAAGTCCAAAAGCTGACGGTAATTGCCACCATCTTCATCTCGCTTTCATTCGTATGCTCGATTTGGGGAATGAACTTTGTGGAGTTGGGCACGGGCACTCAACCTCTGTGGAAATGGTTCGTCTCGGCTGCGCCCGTCCTATTGTTCTCGTGGGTTGTGTATCGATGGGATGAGCTCATGCGACTTAGGAAGCGAATCATCTCAAGAAGTCGTAGAAAACCTTTGGGTTCTGTGTGACATGTTTAGTAATGCTTCATGGCACTGGGATACTGTCCGGTCAATCGGTTAGGCGTCTGTGGTGGGAAAGGGGGAATCAGGAAAACATTTGCATAATACTATTTTTCCTTTTCAGTACCTAAAATAAACCATTTAGATAGGAGGTATGTACTGTATGGTGGAAGACAACCCTATTCTATATATTACTTCACAGACAATCGCGCATATCGTGATTTCAACACGAACCGCAATTTCCCCATACTTAGCCACAATGCCACACTATCTTCCTAATATGGCAATCTCTTGTTAAGGGGTCAATAAGGGGCGTTTGGAGCGTGTGGTCGTGTGGCTTTACGCCATATCCAATGCACCTCGTACGCTTTAAGCAGTGATCTACACTACGGGCGCTTAGGAAAATCACACTGGCTGCCTGGACAGTCGCGGTAGCTCCTCGATGAACGAAGGATTATCTCCAACAGCGACCAAAATTAAAAAAAAAATACGGTAGATATCTCCTAAGGCAAGGCATTACATTGAATCCTAACTCATCCCGTCCTAACGAACGTATATATGCCCAGTAACAGTCAGAAAGCCTTGTGTATAGGGGTAAGACATGTGAGGTCTATTAGTTCGCGTTGGCTGATGGGTTCGGTGCCTCCGCCGACTCCAAATACGTAACAGCTCTCCTGTATCGAGCCAACCCATCCTTTCTCATAAAGTCCGGAAAGGTTCTCGCCAAACTTCCCAAGGCTATCTCTTTTAGTGCCACCAAGACGTCATTGGTTTTCTCTTCGTCGTCTAATGCAAGTTCTAGGAAGAACAGGATTACCCTAGAGATCTGAACTAACTGCTTCTCTCGTTCGGGGGATTGAACAATCAGATCGGCCACCTCAATGCGGTGGTTGGCAAGCCTCTTGAGTTCCTGATAGTTGACGTCTGAGACAACCCCTAGGCAGTCAAGGGCGCTTGCACCCAAGGCGCTCAAGCAGCTGGGTTGTTCTTCTTCAGCTGTCGCGAACAAGTTGACAACATGGTCAAGAATGGCTCCTAACTTCCCATTGTCGACTTGCGCAGACAGGACTTCTACCAGTCCGGTGGGTGCGGCGGGATCATCAGGGCTGTCTCGTCCCAACTGAAAACTCATTTTCATGAAGTGTTGCAACCTATCAATCGCGGTGTAGCTTCTACGCCTGATAGCGGCGCGAAGTGCCCCCATGCTTGCAAGTGCGAGACCGAGAGCTTTGTCGTACTTCTTCTCTTTGAGGCATTCTTGATATTCTTTCCATCTTTGGTTGATCAGGACTTCAATCATGAATTCCATTTCATTACCAATAATCTGTTCCCACTGTATCACCCATTCCTCGCAACATTTGTCCAGCAACTTCGTCTTCGGACTCAACGCTGCTGCTCTTATGAGTTCAATGCCTGCCTGGGCACAGATCTGAGCATTGACTTGGTCTTGAATCATGACTGCGGTCGAAAATCGCCCCACGAATACGTCAATGAACTCGCGTATCGCTGCTTCTCCTTGTTCTCCAAGCTCCTCTGCATCGTTGATGGCTTTAATCCAAAGTTTGGAAATGACAAAGGACAAGTGTTCGAATCTCTGCCCACGCTCGACAGCGACCAAGAGCAGCTCGATGCCTACCAAAGCCAAGGCTTTAGCTTTCTGAGATCTCTCTTCCAGACTCATACTCGAGTTGGCCAAGTGTCCCTTAAGCTCGTTTGCGCGCCTCTGAACTACCATTTCTAGCATCGATTCACCAAAACCTGGGTATGAAACAAGGTTGTTCAACGCCTCAACCCACGTGTTAGCAATCAACCTGATTACAGCTCTGTCCTCGCTAGCAATAGCATACTCAAGGATCTTCACCGCAGCCTGAGTCATCCCGTCTAAAACTTGTGGGATGTGCTCGCCAATATCATCTTGAGCGAAGGTAAATGTCGCTCTGCGGGGATGGGAAAACGTCTCACTGACTGATTCGGGTCTCGAGGGTGTGTGATCGTCTTTCTCCGCAAAGCAAAAAAGAGACATGATATCTCGGAGAATACCGCGGATCTCTTGTCTCCTCGTTGGTGTACTAGAGTTATTTGGCGATTTTGTGGTTAACTCTATTACATCCATGAAGGAGTTCTCGCCAAGTTTGGCTAGTCCTCTAAGAAAAGGGGTATCACCCCTCTCAATTTCTTTTTCGAAGAACTTCTCAAATTGGCCGATGAGGCTATTGATGGTGTCCATGCTACTGGTTTTAACAGTAGCTTTGAAAATCTTCCGCTGAATCTGTTGGCGATCTTGAGCTTTTGAAGTATCAGGCCTACCATACGATGCAGCATTCGGGTCACTCTCTAGCAACATGTTCATAATTTCTTTATGTCCGCGGCTTTCCGCAGCCTCGTAAGCCGTGCCCATTGGTCCCATGGCCTTTCGGACCTTCGCACCTTTTTCCAGAAGTAGACGAACCAGCTCTGGACTACCGTGATACGCTGCAGCGCGAAGAGCTGGTCCAACTGTGCCACTTCGGTCATTGATCTTCACCCCGCGTTTGACTAGTTCCTGGATAACATCTAGGAACGGAGCTGGGTCCAACCCCGGGTTTAGACCAGTAGCTGCGGCTGTTAGGGGGGTCCCATATGTTCTGTGTTTTGCATGGATATTGATTCGTTTTGAACAGAGGAGCTTAACTAGTTCCGAGTGGCCATGAAACGCCGCAGCATGGAGAGAAGTCCCGAACGGCCCGTCAGGTTCGATGATCTTAGACTTTCCGTAACGGCCAAGTATTTCTTCGGCACAAGTGCAGCATCCGACCAAAGAAATAGCTTGTAGAGCTATGCCGAATGAGCTTTGGATCCTCACATCTGCCCCCGATTTAACGAGATACAGTACTACTTTCTCGTGATGTTTTCTGCAGGCTGCGATCAACGCCGTCTCTTCGTTCTTGTCTGTACAGTCAAGTTTGACTTTCTTGTCGACCAGTAGCTTCGCCGCCTGCAGATTTCCATAATAGGCTGCGTAGTACAGAGGGGTGCGACCTTCCTTGTCTTTCGCATTGATATCGACGTCAAATTCGAGTAGCTTTTTGACAGTGGAAGTAACGTCGCCGAAATTAATATCGTTCCGCAGGGCCCAATGGATCGGTCTTAACCCATCATTATCTTGCTTGTCCCAGGCGAGGGAACCTCTGATACTGTCGAACTCCTCGACAAGACCAAAATAGCTGATGATATGCTCATGGCAGACTCCACCTGACATGGTCTTGTGCAAATTTAGCAAATAGATCTGAAAAGCCAGCTGCAGATTCCCCTTTCCTTCAACTGTCTCGTCCCCACGAAAGAGTCTCTGAAATAGTATGAGAATTTCAGATTGCATATCTTGGCGACCCATTGGGGAATCAGGGCTGAAGACTTTCTTGATCCCAGCTGCCCACCTGGAGGAGGCATATCGTAGAAATGGATGACTTTGTAGGATCGACTTGAGGCTCCCAGGGCCATACCACGTGGCATCGTACGAGGGCCCACCAGCAAAATCCGGGGAGCCCAGGTGCCATAGGCAGAGTTCTGTGATTCGGTAGTTATATGTATCTCTTTGGTACGTCCTGAAGAATTCAAATGCTGTTCTGTGACAAAATTGGATGATCTCAAGGTTCTCATTAACGCGAACCAAGTGACTGCAAAAACGGACAATCACAGAAGGGTCTCTGGCCAACTCCTGATAGAGTGTTTCGTCTACTTTCCCGTTATCTTTCAAGGAGAGTGCCACGAGAATGACCTCTTTCCGCATTGATCCCGTGCTGTCGACGGCTAATAAAGCCATTGTCCTCAGAGCAACCTGGCGTTCGATTTGGTCTTCTATGGCTTCGAACCCTTTGTCGTAGGTTCTGTACATATCCTGCATCCTGTCTGGTGGGACTAGGTTCTTCAGCGCATTCTTGACTTGTGCTTCGAGCTGCATTTTGCAGATGTTCAACGTCAGTAGGCTGACCCATAGGAACCTAAACCTCTTTTATTAGCTGGATCCATAGAGAGGAATTTGTAATACTAACATCCCATCTGCATCTCTTCTTAGCTGTTCAAGAACTTGACGTCTGAGCTCAGGCCTTTTCTGAAAAAGCATCGACCTAAGATTCTTCTCCAAGTACTCGTTGATACCAGGCTTGTTGCTCTCTGCTGTAACTTCTATCGTAAATAGCTGATGTGTCCGCAGCTGTTCGATGCCTTTGCAATCACGGGAACTGATAGCTACACTTAGGCGGTGCTCGCTCTTTTTATCCTTGAGTCTTTGGGCTACGGTGCTGAGCCAGCCCAGCAGTTTCTCCTGAGAGTCTAGTTGATCCACGGCATCGATGACAATGTATATGTGACGTCCCAATGAAACCAACACTTCAAGCAGCGCGTTTTCGATTGACTTGGGAGGTGACTTAGTCTGGGCCGCCTGCTCCCAAAACGTTGTTAATATGTTTCGGTAAAGCAGGGCTTTTTGTTGATCGTCTCCGTAGCCAACGTAGAAGTATAATAGGTGCAGATCATCAGGCTTTCCCTTTGGAAATTGATTCTGATAAATACCCTCAATTATACGGGACCTAAATGAGATGTCAGTCGCTCTCACTTCATTGCTTCTCAATAACCACGGATGAGATGAGAAATTACATTAAAGTTGATTTTCCACATCCAGCTGTATAAGGATCAGTTCTAGCTTGCCTTTCGTATGGTAATATGAACTTACGACGACCATGAAGCCAGAGGAAAGAGTTATCTCCCCTCATGTTCTCCCAAGATTGATACTTTCTGTCTTGCAGTAGCCATTCGCACGTTTCAGAGTCCTCCCATGCCTCCTTCACCTCATTGTGCCTCTCCAGTGCAACATGCTTCAGAGTAAGGCCCCCTTTTGTGGTATTGTCTGAAAATGTCAGTAGGGCTAAGGGCTTGGAGGGCGGCAGATGCTAGAGACTAACAGGTAACGTTGTCGCCATAGTTTACCCCCTGGACGACACCAATGTTGCCTTTTTGGTTGATTTCATTGTTGTCAAACATTATATTAGGCAGAGGATCAATTTACCAGCTTACGATTGGTAGTATAACACAACAATGGTAGGTACTATTGAAACTTGTGTCATCTCCGTAACAACAAGGGGTTGAGCACATATTAGTATTGTAAGGGTCTCACCCCCCATGATTCTCGCAAACTTGAAATGGAACTTGTCTACATCGCAGTTGAGTACTACGATTATCACCTTCACTGGTCTCGTGTAGATCACGACCTGAGCCCTACCACCCATTCTACGCGCATAACCATATCAGGTAGGGAAAGACCTGTTCAGCTTGCTTCTGGGTAGGCATGTAATATATCGAAGTCAAATTAGATGATATTTGCTACGTGGTATGAGCCGTTGTTGGAGTTTTCTCTTTGATTGGGTAGATAATCATAGGAAGTAATACACTGTGATTTACTGTGTTTGTAGTGGTCTATAGTGCTAAACTTACGATATCTATAGGCCAGCTCAGCGGAAATACAGTGGGCCACCAGGGTATCGAAGCATATAGGTACATATCTTCTACAATAAACTTGATATTAATTGATTTGGAGAGTTGAGAGCCCGTGGTCTTGGTTCGTTCTTCCTATCTCATCTGATCGAACACCAGCGTTAACGTGTAATTCTATTATCCAATGTCAGCGACTCTGCCTCGGAGCCCGATCCAACATTATGCAATGCATGGCGACCTAGTCGTATTGCTCTCGCGCGACCGAAGGTTAACCCAGGTTTTGACATCATAGCAAATAGAGTCACCAGAAAATCACGAGTGGATAATATCACAGTAATACAACGTCGAGAGTGGTCGAAATGGCTTGTCAAATACGGACCCGCACTATCAATAATTCTACACCATTCGCTTTGACCAAGGGACCCTACAGCTTCGCCCCAAGGCACCAAGCCAGCAGACTTGCGAAGGTAGGGTAGTAGCGCTAATGTTTTATGAGGAGCTTGGAACTCCGCTCATTCTTGTTACTACCATTCGTGCAGAAGGCAATACACCTAACCGTTAGTGCGGCTATGCCAATTATCTCATATATATGTGATGACTACCTGTACCTAGGAAGCGAAGTAGGTTTAATGCTCTTTCTTTCATATCGTAAAAGTTTGAAGCCAGCAGTTTACATTTTATCTGGTACTTTAGGTGCCTACCCAAGTATTCGATTTTTTATAGCGCCATGGATATCGTGAGCTCAGTTATTAGTCTCCTCAACTTTGCCGTCGATACTCTGGGCTGCATCCAACTCGCATTGGATTTCAAGGATGACTTCGCAACATACCAGCTGAAGCTCGACATCTTGCAGATTCGCCTTTCTCGATGGGGAGAATTCGTAAGTATTGTCCTAACTGATAACACGGCCTAGCAAGGATACAAATAAATCTCTGCAGACTAGCAACAAGGATGGGTTCAATCTGGATGAGGTAAAGAATATACTTGAAGAGATCCAGGATCGCTTGAGCAGCGCCAAGGCGAACGCTGAGAGTAGCGCTCCGAAGTCAAAAGGGTTTCGGATGGGGCCAAGCCAGCCCAAGGCTCTCGATCCGGAAACGGAGATTCCAATGCATCTACGAAAGATCCGGAATCGATTCAAGGAATTCCTTCGGCGGCGCAAAGTTCAGGTGGCCAACGCTTGCGAAGGTATCAAGTGGGTCTTCTACAAAAAGGAGCATTTCGATGACTTTATACGAAATATGTCGGGCCTGCTAGACGAGCTCGAGAAAACCATTCCGGAAGCCGATCGGGAGAAGCTCCGCCAGCTTAGCGACGAGGAGTGTAAAGGGCTCAGCAAGGCTAATCTGGAGGAGCTCAAGAGGCTCCTTGGGGGGTGTGATCCGTGGCTTGAGAAATCGGTGGATCAGATTCTCAAGAACAGTGGTGCAAGAACTGTCATTAACCAGTCTTACAATAAGGGGCATGTAGTCGGAGTGCATAATGGCGACAACAAAGGTGTCGCCTATGGCGAAAATAGCACACTGACGAATAACTTCCACTGAACACATTCTATCAACTATGCTGCACATTGCACAGTTATCTGGGAAGTACCTAGTATTCGACTTACGCAATGATATTTCATATGGGTTTTCACCATGGTATTCGTCCATTGTAGTTATACCTTTGAGGTGCCCTCTTATCCCCATTTTGCAAGCAGCTGTTGCACGCGATATTCAGTTTCCCAACCCAGATCGGAGTTAGCCCTGCGCAGGATATCTAACGCCATCTGCCTCTCGTCAGCTTCTGCGAGACACTGGGCGGCGACAAATATAGTTTGCGTCTGATGTAACATGATGGATGTAGTAGACGAGGAGAGCGCGATGCCGAAGATCTCGCGGCTGCGGTAGCGGAGCTCTGCCTCGACATTGTGATAGGCATTTAAAAAGTCTAAAACTGCATCGGTGCGAAGCGCCTGGTTGCTAGTATGTGGACCGTGAATAAGGAGTAATATGCGGGCTAGATGGTATGTCTGTATTGTCGACGCGCACATGGCACTCGTATACCATATATCAGGTATTGTCGCAGGCTTTGGCGGAGTCGACTCGGTCGCAGGCTCGCTCTGTTTGCGCTCAACCCTGGCACACGGCTGGAATGAGTCTGGTAAGCCTTGATACCATATATCTAATTCTCGAGTGAGCTTTTGCCAGCAGTCCTTGATCACAAGCTGGGCATTCCCAGAGTGACGGTATTGAAGCTCCTTAATATCCGTAATGTAGTTGACGACTTTCGATAGGATCCAGATAAGAGCGTTAGATATCATGTCGTCTTTCATTATGTCCTCTCCTGCACCATTTGATGGTAGTACGAATCCTTGGTCATCAAGTGCTAGACCAGCGGCCCTCCACATGCGGAAATCTTCAATATCCATCCTCGTTCTACCTTCTAAGATGACTTGATCCCATGTTAGCTTGACGCGAATAAAAGATATCAAGTACGCTTAGAATACATACATGCTGCGTAAACATCTTGGCGGAAAAGATTCCAGAAAATGGCCTTTCTAGCCTTCGAAGGAGGAGAGCTCATAAGCGTAATTAAATCTGTGCGATGAAGATCTGACACAAGTAGTGTTCCGTT
Source organism: Hypoxylon sp. E7406B (assembly GCA_000931505.1). Lineage (NCBI taxonomy): Eukaryota > Fungi > Ascomycota > Sordariomycetes > Xylariales > Hypoxylaceae > Hypoxylon > Hypoxylon sp. E7406B. The sequence continues at coordinate 22,082 of JYCQ01000073.1, forward strand.
TAGATGGCGCGTCCACTCGACATCGGATGCACTCATGAACTCGAAATTGCAGAGAATTGCCATAGCTGCGAGGGTCTCATCGCTGACTCTGGCATAGATAGCGGATGGGTCCTCTGATTGCAAGGAACTGCTACTCTCTGGAGATGCCTGGGAATATTGTGTTGTTGTTGTCACAAGGTTTCCGGGACGATCCAGTGCTTCTCGAAGGAGCTTAATTGCCTCGGCGTAGTACCTTGCGCCATGCCATGCCCAGTCTACTGCGTCTGAATTGGGCCATGTTGTAGTGGTGGATACTTGCGAATGGCGCAACGGCGACCTAGGAGAGTCTGTCTTGCGCCTGGTCCTACTGAGATGTTTGGCTGCATACGCACAAACAGCACACTTCAACAATGGATGCGAAAGGGCTTTTAAAGGTACTTCGTGCTCAAAATATGCACCGAGGAAGTAAAGGTCCAACCTATACGTAAGTCAGAAGCCGGTAGCAACCTTTAACCTGCCCAGGAGTACATCGGGGAATACATGCCATTTGCCGGGCTGTTCCGAGAAGTGCCTAAGCAGGAAAGCTACCTCTGGTTCTGTTTCTATCGGTTGTTCCCTTTTCTGTTCTCCAGATAGACGTAACGGTGAATAATTTAGGTATGACTCTGTCGAAGTCGCACTGCCCGGTTGCGCGAAGACGACATGCGTGTCCCCACTAGTTTGTGCGCGGACGTCTTTAGGGAGGGGATTCAGAATGAAGTTAATGTTAGTTGACGACCGCTCTCCCGGGGGGCCTGGGAGTTGATTGAATTCGGAAAGACGACCAAAGTCGTCCAAGTGTATAGCGTCGCTGGGTGCCGGGCGAGAAGATAGGGATTCGTCTGAAGCAGGTGACACAGTGTTAAAGTCCTTAGGGTTCCCTTCAACTGCTTGACAGGTTCCCGCGCCGTTGTTAGGTCTGTATGGACCGGGGCTCAAATCCCCCACTGTGGAGGCATCGTGGAGTGACTTCTGTTCGAGTCCTGGATCGTCGCTATGATCATCAGCAGCAGGGTTGACAGTCACAAATGAGACAGTTGAAGGGATCGCCAGCCACGTAGCTGATTTGTTGAAGCTGGCGTTCTGGTTATAATATTTGCTGAGAGAATCACAGCCGCGGTTCATAGCAGGATTCTGGTGATGACGGAAGACAAGCTCGCCGGGTTCACATGGTCTCCCTGATTTGCGACATTGGCCGCATTGTGGCTTCTTCTCGTCGCATTTAAGCTTGCGGCGACGACACGTCGCACTGGTAAGTCCGATCAGTAAAGTTGATGGCTGGCATCAAGGCTGACACTGAGGCAAGATCCTGTAGCTTACCATCCGGCGAGTGTTCTCATCTGTTGTCCTTCTGTCTATCTCTAAACGGTCGCTGCTGACATCGAGGGGTGCTACCAGAGCTTCCCACGAAAGGTTGCGTTTAATACGAATTGCCGTAAGGGAGATAGACGGGGATGGCCTGGTAGAATGCAGCTAACACAAGAAGAGCGGGGATGGGTCAGGGGGTCAGCTCGGACGCTTGGGACAAAGATGACCCACGCAGTGGCAACTCACGTCAAAGGTCTCTCGAGAACTCGAGCAAGCCAGCCTTAATTGTAATATCGCGTTTAAATGTGTAGTATACCGGAAGCAAGAACAGCACTGAGTATATCATAATAGCAATCATTACTGCTGACAGGAATCGATCATGGGGGCGAACATTACGGCGTATGAATGACACCTTACTACGGCAAATGATTTACAAGCTCCTGTTCTGCGTACTCGACATCAGCGTCAGTATCGCCTGTCACGCCTGGCTCCTTCACGCATATTTTGGCATGGTCAGTTGCAGCGCCACCGCCAACCATCGCGTCTTCTTTGTCGAACAGTTTCGCAATCTCTTCCAGAGGTACGCCCTGCAGGCTACGTTAGCTATGTGATCGTGGTATGAATTCTATGGATACTCGCCTTTGTTTCGACCCAAAGGAAGTACACAACTACAAACTCAACGCAGAGCCAGACGCAATAGAACTAAAGAGCGCGAGTCAGTACCCCATCCCCATATCTAAGACGCTGTGGGACATCACGCTGGACTTACGATGTAGAATTTCCATCCTATGTTCTGGATGCCGACCGGGTTCACATACTGATTGATCACTTTAAAAGTCAGAGATATATCATAGTGATCAAGTATTAGCGACGCCTACCGTTAGTCGATACACCAAAAAAGGTGAGCTGCAGTCCCTTGGCGCGAATCTCGTAAGGGAGAATCTCGACAGGATACGCGATGACAAGGCCCTGCCTAAAGTTAAGAGTTAGTTCTCTACCTTCACGTTTACCACCGCGGAGCGTAGGGTTCAAGTCGAGTCCATACTCACCATCCACAGTTGAATGCAGTGTAGAAGAGGAAGATCATGACGAGGACACCTTTTGCCATACCCGGATCCTGGGTGTCAGCATAGCGAGCAGAAAAGACCGTCCAGAGCGTGAAGATGACAATCATGGCGCCGGTGCTGCCAAGGGCCATTGGACGTCGACCTACGCGGTCAATGTTAAACGCGGCCCATACGGCAACGATATAATTCCAGATCTGTAGACCGCCGTTGAGCCCGGCCTGCTCGCTGTTACTGGTAATACCGATGGTTTCGAGAACAGGGACTAGGTAATAACTGATCAGGCCATTGCCACACCATTGTGAGAAGAACCCCTGGATGTAGCAGATGAGAGCGCGCTTTCGGTTCCCTGGCGTGCGGAAGAGCTCGGCCCAACCGCGATTACTGTATTCCTTCTCGAGGGCTAGTGTCTCTGTGATCTCAAGATATTCCGCTGCTACGAAGTCCGTCATGATGCCCTCGCCATGGTAGTGCTTGAGAATTTCGAGTGCCTCTTCGTGGTGATCCTTGTTAATAAGGTAACGAGGAGACTACAGGAGGAAATGATCGGTCAACGTGGGCCCAGAAGAGATTATTGACGAGAGAGTGTACGGCGTACCTCGGGCACCAGCCAGATCAAGGATATCTGAATTATGGCGGCCGCTCCTTGCAGCATTGAAGGGATCCTCCATGCCCATGACGAATTAATATTTCTAGTGGGTCGATCAGTCCGAGTGGACATACGACAGGAAAAGGGACAGTAAACACATACATAGTGCCAAAAGTCACCCATGCAGCTATGATGCTCCCAAAGTACCTGAAATCGGGATATTAGCCTTGTTTACCTAATGTATTCGTCCGACATACCAGTTCGAGTTGTACATAGCCGTGACGTGTGCACGGTGTTGGGTGTGCGCTAGTTCCGTGATAAGCAATGGACAGTTGCCTTGTGAGATGGTAACTGGGAAAGTTAGGTACCTGTAAGAGTAACGTTAAAATAGATGGATATAACGGTTCGGAACTTACCCCCGATTCCGAGAAGGATACGTGAGACGACAAACATAGGAACTGTTGTAAGTTTAGCACCCTTTCATCTCTGTCCCAAAGACTCCTCACAGTTCTGAGCGGCGCTCTGTAAGACAGCACCAATAATAGTGACAATGTTTCCGCACACAATGCCCCATCGACGCCCGATATGATCGGCGAAGTAGGCCCCCCAGGGGAAGGGGAAGACGGCGATTAGAGCACCAATGGCAAAAGACAGATTGTAGAGCGCCAGAAGGGAGCCACGGGGATGATTAAAAAAGTCCTGCCATTCTTGACTGGTCTGCAGGGCATTCATCATGCTGCCATCGTATCCTTCCGCCCATGATCCCAGGAGGGGGATGGTCAGGAGGAAGTATAGGTTACGAAGATTACGGCACTTCCACCATGTCACCTAAAACATCTCTATCAGTAGCTTCCTGAAATCTTGAACGCAACTAAAGGATTAACATGAGCCGTACTCTAGGATACTCTTTTCCCGCAAGTGTAAAGTGGCCAGGACTGGGCCGTTGGAAAGCAGTGAGCAGGCCCATGGCGATAGAGTCGTAGATATTTGTGTGCATATGCGTATGCAAGGCAGCCGATGTTCCCCAGACTGCAGCATCTCGATCACGGCTCCATATTTATATTCTGCCCCATGGTGAATATCCTTCTAGGTCCCTTAGAACTCTCAAAGCTTAACCCCGCATTGTACGGGGCATATGTCTGGGGTCAGGGGGTCAGGCCCCCTTTTGGTAGGTTTACCGGGTCCGCCGAATTGGGGAATTTCCTTTTACAACATCTAATATTCTCTAGCGCATCGCTCTTGGAAGGTTTGCCGAGTATAGGTAGGCATTGATCAATCAATGGAGGAAATTAGTGTCCTTGTCTGTAAATAGTAAAATAAAGAAAAACCTGCCGCAGCAGCCGGTCGACTCATAGTTTCCGCATGTCATGCCCGAGTTTGGCCAATAATGGAACGGGTGGATCAATATCACAATTACTGCAGGTAGATCTATACAGCACGTTGCAGCTCGTGTCGGGCACCTCAATATAGCTTAGGGTACTAAGTACAAGTGTTGGTATAAAAAGGTCGAATGACCTTTGAAAGAAGATAACCGGTTCATCATCGGCTACCCCTCAAGTCCTAGGCAAGAATCAGTTTAATTGCTATCAAGAACATGACTAGCAAAGCATTCGTACATAGTCGTAGTACTATTGAGGCTGGCTGGGCCTTCAAGGAAGCTAGCTCTGAGCAGCCATTCCGCCCCGTCTCCCAGTTCCCTACCGTCACCCACCTTGACCTCATGCACTACGGCTTGATACCCAACCCCGCAAGAAATAAGAATGCTCGAGACGTGCAGTGGGTTGGAGAGCGGGAATGGATCTATAAGACTACATTTGATTTTGCTGAAGCAAGCAACAAGGACGGCAATGGCCATGACACGACTGCCGTACGCCACGTGCTCGTGTTTGAAGGTCTTGATACACACTGTCACATCAACCTCAACGGCCAGCTTCTCCTGAGATCAGACAACATGTTCCTCGAATGGCGTATCGACGTCACCGACAAGATACGCACAGGACCCAATGACTTGGAACTCTACTTCGAGTCGACTTTTCTCATTGGCAAGGTATTTTCCTAGACACATTCCTCTTCAGTCGGTCTAAGTGAGTAGATACTAAGATCTGGCAATCAGCAATTGGAAAAAGACCAGGGATTCAAGAACCTATACTGGAACGGCGATTCCTCCCGAATGAACGTTCGAAAAGCAGCGTGTCACTATGGCTGGGACTGGTACGTCTTATCATACTCAGTACCATACACATGAGTGGGGCTCCTCAGATTGACACCGTGACCATGCAGGGGGCCGACACTCCTGACCGCTGGGCCATGGAGACCAGTCTACCTCGAAACTTTCGTGACTCGAATCTCAGACCTAGGAATCGATGTCGAGGTGCTCGATACACTAGATAAGGCGATCATCACGGTTAGCATCGAACTTGAAGGCGCTGATATCGATAATGCAAGCACTTTACTCGAGATCTTGGACCCGTCAGGACGGGAGATCGACCAGGGAGAGGTCCAAGGCCGCGGATCGTGCCGCTTCATCGTACAGAATCCCAGTCTGTGGTATCCGCTGGGCTACGGAAAACAGCCGCTCTACACTTTTACGGCCACGATTAGGGGTGGCCTGCACAAGGTATCAAAACGCGCTGGGCTTCGATTGGTTGAACTGGTGCAACGACCGCTTCCCGGCCAGAAGGGCCTTACCTTCTTCTTCCGTGTCAACAACATCCCGATATACTCCCAAGGTACCGACTGGATCCCTCCCGATGTCTTCCTCCCGCGTATGACATCCCAACGGTATCGTGACTGGCTGACGTGGGCCGCAAGGGGCAATCAGAATATGATTCGAGTTTGGGGCGGAGGTATCTATGAGGATGACAGGTTCTACGACACATGCGACGAGCTCGGTATACTTATCTGGCAGGATTTCATGATGGGATGTGGCGCTTATCCATACCATGACTACTTGATACAATCTATAAAGGCTGAGGCCGAGTACAATGTACGCCGGCTTCGACATCACCCTTGCATCGTTCTATGGTGTGGTAACAACGAGGACTACATGTTCGCTGAGTTACACAATCTCGAATACGACCCGAAAGATGATAATCCGGAACACTGGATCAAGGGCAACTTCCCGGGGAGATACTACTATGAGGTCACGCTCAAGCAGGTGGCAGAGACGCTAACACCTCGTATTCCCTACCACTTCTCCAGTCCTTACGGCGGATCATACTCCAATGATCCTACCGTGGGTGACATTCATTCGTGGCGTGTGTGGATGGCAGATCAGCCACGATACCCATATCAAGACTACGAGAAGCTTACGGGCCGGTTTGTAAGCGAGTTCGGGACGAAATCATTTCCTTGCTTGCGCACAATCAACGCGCACATTGATGATCCAGCCGAGCGGCATCCGCAATCGGCCACGATGGACATGTGGCACATGGCACCCGAAGACCAACGAACCATGTCCATGTACCTAGTCGACAATCTACGCCACGGCAATGACATTGAGGCCTACAGCTGGGCGACGCAGGTCATCCAGGCCGAGTCGACAGACTACAGTTCACGGGCATTCCGGCGGCTCTGGCGTGGCCCCGGGAATGAGGAGTGCGCCGGCTGCCTCATCTGGCAACTCAATGACTGCTATCCAGCAGTGAGCTGGTCACTTCTCGACAGCGCTATGCGGCCAAAGCTGGCCTACTACGTTAGCCGACGCAACTATGCACCCATTCTCGTAGGCGCAACACGACGTGTGGCCGAGGAAAAGGCCAATGAGTTCACCAACGTCGATGTCAAGCGAACCGCCTACGCCGAGCTTTGGGCCTCCAATCTAACTCTCGACCCGGTTGACGTGGATCTTGAGATCGGGTTTGTAACCATATCCGGAGGTTCATGGGTTCATAATGAAACTAGAGCCGTGACTCTTTTACCCAACCGTTCGACGGAGCTAGGAAGAATCGACTTCCCGGACTCATATCGGGATAGCTCTGCCTCCTCAAGTCTAGTGGTGCACCTCCGGCTGCGTGAGCGACGTGGCTCGCAGCGTGTGCTTGCGCGCTACACCGAATTTCCACAGCCACTACGACACCACGATTTCAGCAGCGCTAAAGTGTCCATAAGGCCTCTAGACGATGGCCGGTCGTGGGTAGTGGGCGCGGCCGGCGGCGTGGCCAAGGCAGTGGAGCTAAGTGTTGCCTCGGACGATGACAATCTCGTTGACGGGTGCCTGTTCAGTGATAACTACCTCGATCTTGTCCCCGGTGATGATCAAATTATCACCATCGATGACAATAGTTTAGTGAAGATCCCCCAAGGAGGTCTAGCTTTGATAGAGAAGCACTACGGCTGATATGTATTTTCAATATGTGTTATGCCGGGAGTAGGACGGCTCAGAGACAGCTGTAATATACCTGTCGAATGTCTGCGAATTACGTGTTAATTAGTCGAAAGATTATAGCGCTTTAACGCTCTAGACAGCACTATAGATATAGCGACGAATGGCGCTATGAGCCCTATACTTACGGAGCGTTACAAGGTTAATACAGTCAGTTAGACAGTGCATACAGTGTACTTCAATACATAAATCTAATGGACGCTTTGGCGCATTCGGTCAGCTCGTCGGCTCCGAGACGGAGAAATCGGATTTAATAGCCAGATCCTTCCGACCGGTCCTAATGGTCAACCACTTATCGCCCAATATATAAGGGGTGTGTTGGACGTGTAAAGTTAACGACCTCGATCTCGGAAACCGGATAGTATAATACAGCCCTAGATGAGGAAGAATTCCTGTGGTTACCTGTTATTGTGGAATATTACTGTATAGGTACCTACTTGTAAGCCTCGATGGGCCTCGAAATTGTGACACTTAACAACTTCAAGAAAGGATTTACTTTAACCTAATACTACTCTTTGTCGTTTCCTATAAAGGCTTCGCTTAATCGTACCAATACCTCCCAACATAAGCTCAGCAGTATAGATGACGGGGCCAAGGTTGTCGATATACTTATTGCATTTACATATACGTTGTCTTGGCACCAGAATAGATCAAAAATACCTATGTAATATTTTAATGTAAGAGGCACTTAATAAAGAGGTTAATTCTATAGCTATGCCTTTTGGTTTCTATAATTCTATAGATGTTATATGAATTCAACCTAACGGAGGCTAAATTATATAGACCTATAACACAATGTGTTTATAAGATAATCCGAATTGTTTAACCCTTGAAAATACCCTTTCATGTTAAGATGTCTTGCTTTTTGTAAGAAAAATAGACTTCATACAGAGTCATAATGGATTATACAATGAATATGATGTCTTTTAGAAGAAACCAGGGGATATACAGCACGGAAAACCTTTATGGATTATAATTCCATTCCATTCGACTCTCACAGCAATTAACTAACTAATACTCCTGCAAGAAAGGTAAACATTGCTTAGAGTGTTCGAATACCTGCTTATTTACCTCCCTTAGTAATTGATTTCATTAAATCAGCGCTATGGATGACCCATTCGGCTCAGGAGGAGAGGGATCAGGAAGAGGAGGAGGAGGATGGAGATGGGCCTCAAGACAAGAGAATGTATCAAATTTATGGGGCCAGCCTACCTCAAACAGCGAAATTGCTCAAGTTAAAAAGATCAAAAAGGATGTCCGGAAGTACTTCGACCAAGATCCCCGGTTTGTGTTTGAGAGTATCCTCCGGGGGGCTCATCATGGTCTAGCGTTTATTGTCAGGGAGAAAACTGTCGACGCTAACGGAAATCATATAGAGAGGAAATTTGTCGTCAAAGTAGCCACTCCGGGCAACACGGAGCCAGTGACGCGGGAGCGGCGATTTTTAGATGTAAGCTCACAATMCCTCTCACGAGCCCCTATGTGTACCTAGGTAGGAAGGTATTTGCTTTGGGTACTAATTCGTTACAGCTTTTCCAATGGGGGCTCCATATCGTTAATCCGTATCAAATCGTCGACAACCCGCTTGCGCCTCTCCAGACGCCCTTCATTGTTATGGAATTTCTGAACCATGGTACTCTACGTCAGTTTCAGGAAAGAACGACAAGGGCGAACGTCATTCTGCCAAATCGTATCTTATGGGCGCTCTTCCTTTGCCGTAAGAACCCAGTCCGGCCGCTATGAGTCATACTAACGAGTCTCTAGTTATAAGAGCCTGTATTGGAATGGCTTATCCCCCTGAGGGCCCACCTGTGCAGTTGGAGGKGGTTCGAGACGGAGAACCAACTACGGTGTCTCATGGGGATATGCACGGTGGGAACTGTAAGCCACTCGATTCTATTTATATTTACTTACAAGCTAACATTTTGAAGTTGTCTTTGGATTGATAGATACAACTCATTTTATATCTAACAACGGTGTTGTGTTCTATGAACACGAGAACGTGCCGATATTGAAATTGATAGACTTCGGCGAATCGAGGGAATTGCCCAAGACGGAGATGCCGGTCGATGCTTACTCCGCCGATAGGTTTGATAAAGAGTTGAATTTGGAAGCGCGGTCAGTACATTACTCCTATCCGATCATAAGGACCATTACTAACGTGGAGCCACAGCCGATCTAGGTCTGGAAGAAGAAATCAAGGTATTGACGCGAATATACTAGGCATCGGGATTGTAAGTTACCCCTTTATTCTCTGCTGCCCTGATATGTACAGTTTGATTGACCGAATGGGGGAAAATTGCAGGTTATGGCCCTAATAATCAATCGACGTGAGTTCGGCTTTGCAAGCAACGCCCGAACTTTGATGAGAAGTCCTACGGATCACCCCAGCCTTGATCCTGATCTCCAACTACTTGTCCAGAGGTGCCTTGCCGTTAACCCTCTCAATAGGCCCCGTCTGGAAGAGTTTATGGGGCTGATTAACAATAATACCTTCCGTAAGACTGCGACTGACTATGGTAATGCTGGAAACGCCGGCGGGCTTGAATCAGACGAGAGGCTGAAGAATATTGTCTCTACATATATTTTAGATGCCGATACCGCATGAGTACGATAGAATAGGGGCCGGGTAGGTTGCGTCTGTCTTGGTTGCTAGCTGGGGCAAGTAGATGACTCCTAGTTTAGCTTCCACTCTGGGTAAACAGGCTAGAGTTTTCTCTTTATCAATCCCTTGAAGAAATCGAAACTATTCTCGTCACTCTGCAGCGCCCATATCTTCCCTGTTGGGTGACCGTCGTTCGTTAATTCTTCCGCTCTAAGCATGCCCCAGTCTGTTGTGATTCCCACGATCCGAGCCTTGATACCGCCCTGGGTTTCTAGGTTCACTATTTGCCGTCCGTGAAGCCAGTGTTTGTAGTAAGCACCCTCCATATCCCTAGTGAAGCCTCGTCGTATGAAGGTTCTGTATAGGGCTTCGAGGCGAGTCAGGATGCCCGCCGTAAGCTTCTCGATCCTAAAGGGAGCAAGGTGTGATGGAAGCAGAGCATCAAGGGAGGTTGTGGGGCGCCCGTTCGTAGTATTAAGACCAATACCAAGGACAATCTGGTACGACCCTGAAGAATAAGAACAGTTGGATAAGATGCCGCCGATTTTGACGTAGGATGGTGGCGATGATGAGGGCTGTCTTGGATCGGGAGCGTAGATGTCATTGGGCCATTTTAGCTTCACCGGTACCTCATCGTAACCCCGATCGTACGACTTGACTGCTTCGACGATGGCAATGGCGGCTAAATATTGAATGAAGACGATGGGTCGGCTTGGGGCGAGATGAGCTGGGTGGTTGATGACCGTAGACATGATCAGTGACCCAGCTGGCGAGACCCAAACGTTGCTTCCGCGTCCTCGTCCCGCAACCTGGGTGGTCGCGGTAAGCGTGAACCCGGATGGTAGTCTGGATAGGAGCTTGAAGTTTTTCTCGAGAAGTGTGTTAGTACTTGTGACTACTTCTCCATACATCAAGAAGTCACCCCATTCCTCTGCCTCCGGCTCTGATCGCCGATACTCTTGAAGACTAGAGTAAAACGCGTTGTGGTTAAAATATGGTGTCGCCTTAGCTTCCGGCCATGCCGTTTCATGTGTCACGATGCGCTTGACGATGGCGCTGTAGTCCACTATGCCTTCATCGCTTATATTAGGCGACTTCGGATCTGGACTGTCGTCCGGCGTCAGTGCTTCTCTCAAGCCAGTGACAGACCACATGGTCTCGGGCTTCTGCAAATGAAATGTGTCGTTTTCCGCCTTAATGTATTCTTCGCCGCCCTCTCTACTGATAATTTCCTCCCAGGAATGTAACAAGTCATCGACGTCATTGCTGGAGATAGACGACAAGTGAAGTCGAGAGAGGGAGGGAGCACCAGATATTCCCTGATTAACATCCAGCCCTAGCTTAGTCAAGCATGCTTTCAGGAAGCCTGTTCGTGCATCATCGTCGGCTCGGAGGGKAGCAATAAGTTGATCGTACCTGTTGACATCGTGCTGTGGGCTTAGGTTGGCCGCAGCAAATTCAGGGTGAGGCCCCGTAAGGATTGCATTACCCTGGCCGACATTGCAATACACTACGGCTGCTTTTTCGGGACCACCGTCGACGTCAAGTTCGTCTGCATAACTTGCCAATACTTCGACATCCTTATTCTCATCTATTGGATTGACGAAAACGCCGCCACCGTTATAATAAGATGTGAAAATTTCAGGAACTGCACCTGCTCCTCTGAATGCATCCTTCATAACGTTCACTCGTACAGCGCGAGCGCCTTCCTCGCTGTCATATTGGAAGCCTTTGAATGCGCCTCCTCTGCATGTACCGGGGAAGAAGGCCAACTCCCTTGACCCAACAACTTCCATGAATATGTTGCCGACCTCAAACTCGCACTTTTTGGATCCGTAATAGCCCCCGGCACAAAAGCCTAGGTACGAACCACCCCGACGCACATACTGAGATATAATGGAATTGCCTTCGCCGTTAAGCACGCGGCAATATCCAAGATCACCACCTCCTGGGAAAACGAGCAGTGCACAAGTAGGGGCCCATGGTTCCTTCAACAGAACCGTCTCAGTGATAGGGATGACTGCGTAGTTTGGCGAGAGAAGTCGGCGCAGAGAGTAAATTGCGTGCTTAACTGATTCAACGGTGGTCCCCGTGCCTGTATAAACGAGCACATTGAGTTTGTGCGACGGCATGTTGAATGGAATCTCTCGTTTGATTGTCGGTTGTGGTATTGTGGTTACTCGGGAGAGATTTGGGATTTTGTCGGGGTCTCAACCGTTCAGGGGAGCCTGATGAGGTAATTCCAGTGCCGTCCGGATCCCCGAATTTCCACTTTTACACCGCCCTCTAGCGGTATTTGGCCCCTGTATTCGCAACGCCAAATCACGCGATCTCGAACACCCAAAAAGAACCAACAACGGCCTCAGATATACTTCGCTCAGAGTTGAATGCAGCAGACGATGTCTAAGGAAGAAGACACAAATCAACAGAGCAGTTCTGCTCAAGACGATGAACCAGACGAATGGTGAGACTCGTAAAATTGAAGCTTTTACATCGTCATCAGCTCGCGTCAGCTGACTTCCTTCGTATTCTAGGGACAAGAGGATCTTTAGCACTGGCTGCGCAGGTACGAACCTAAGAATACCTCAATAGACCAAATCGTGTCGTAAAATTGACTGATTGAACTAGATGAGAATATGAAGCTGACGGATTGCTACTATGAAAAGAAGGACTGGCGGGCATGCAAAAAGGAGGKAGGCGATTGGAGAAATTGCTTTTCTAGTTGCACTGGGAACTTGCTGACGGACTTCACCAAACGCTAGATGGAGATTTTCAGAGCCTGTTGGAAAAAACACAACAACGATGAGAGGACGTCGACGAAGGATGCATGACCTGCTGAGATCAATGTCATTCATTCGCGAGAATTACTACTACTTGTAATAAATAATGAGTAAGACTTTAAGAGGTTGAGGTATTAATATGCATTACTCTGATTCCGCTCTAAAGTCAAAAGCTGCTACGGGCCAATCTTAGCCCTAAGTGTGTGATGCTGTCAGGCTGGCGGCAGGCTTCCGCGATTTCCAATTTACACTGGAGCCCGCTAGGGGAGAATCTAGATATCATAGATCACTGTTTATCGATAAGCATTCGGCACCCGGCTCCACCGCATCCACAGGTGAAGACCCTGCACCAGCTTTCCTTGGTGGCCAACGTCGTGCAACCACCCAAAAATTTCCAACTCCTAATCCGAGTATCTACCACTACCAACACAACACAACACAACCCCCCCATCCAACAATGGCTTCGCGAACATTAACACCGCTACGAGCGGCCTCTCGACAACTACGCACATCGCAGAGTCTTCAGAATTGGGCACAACTACCCGCCCGAACCCTCGTGAGCACCACCAAAGCGAAGCAATACCAGCCTTCCGCCTCCTCCTCCACCCCCCGCCAATCCTCCACCTCAACAGTCCCGCCGAAAGCCTCGACCACCCAAATAAGAGAGCCGCCCTCCTATTCTGCCAAATCTACATCTACACCTACACCTGCGCCTACACCTAAGCCCACGGCAGCGCGAACGCCCGTCCCCGCCGTCTCCGGGACGCCACTCCCCGATGCACCCTCAGACAGCCAGACCGGCGAGAACGGGGCCGATGGCGGGTCGCCAATCGACTGGACGCAGTCCTTCCACGGCCTCGGGACCTCYGCTTTCACGCCTGAGACGTCGGCAATTCTGCAAGCGCGGCTAGACCCTGACGATATCGAGGTGAAACCCGACGGCATAATATACCTACCCGAGATCAAGTACCGGCGGATCCTGAACACGGCGTTCGGGCCGGGGGCATGGGGACTGGCGCCCAGGGGGCAGTTGACGGTACATGATAAGCTTGTTACGAGGGAGTATGCGCTGGTTGTGCATGGACGGTGAGTTCTCTTCCACCATGGCCTACGTTAGGAAAGAAAGACTTGAGTTCGAGTGTCTAACGGTCAAATAGATTCGTGGCGCAAGCGAGAGGCGAGCAGCAGTATTTTAGCGAAGAAGGCGTCTCGACGGCGGCCGAGGGCGCCAAATCCAACGCGCTTATGCGCTGCTGCAAGGACTTGGGAATCGCCTCCGAGTTATGGGACCCGCGCTTCATCCGCAAGTTCATGAAGGAGCACGCCATGCAAGTATGGGTCGAGCACATCACCACCAAGAAAAAGAAGCAGATTTGGCTGCGCAAGGACGACGAGGTGCGCTATCCGTTTAAGAGGACCTAGGCAATAGATTTGGCTTCGGGGCGAGCCGTCACGTAGAGTCTACTGAAAAGGGGAGGGGGGCTGTACAATATGAGGGACTTGGAGATACCCCTATACTATAGACAGTCTAGTCACATATGAGGAGACTGGCAATGATAGACAAATCATGAAGAATATAATGATACAAGCCGTGCACACAAGGTGCGGCTCTCAACTCCAGAGTCAAGGCTCCGTGTAGGAATTGAAATCGTATCGTCTAACTTCCGATTCTACCGGTCCTTCCAAGTAATGCAGACCGACCAGAAAACCAACCCATGAACTCCATGCGAATTTGAATTAAAATCTGTAGGTACCAGGCTTAGCCTACTGCTCAAACCCAGAGCTGCGTGCTGTGTCCGGCGGGTTGTTCGGCTGTCCACTAGTACCAACCGTACCCCAACCCAAGAAACTCCAGCCGCTCCTACCACTGCCAGGAGGACTTGGGTCGACGGGTGCCCTCCTACGTAGATTGCTGTCATCCTCTTCAGCGCCACTCTCAGCATCGATCTTCTCAAAATCGACTTCACTCCGACTTTTACTAAGTCCGCTCCACACGCTGTGGCCGCTAGGTGGCCGCGAAAGGCCCTCTTGTCCATCTAAGCTCATGCTCCCGGGACGTAAGTCCTTCCTCGCCTGCTCCGCCGTCTTGCGCTCCTCCTCGGACTTTTCCAGCTGCCTCGCCTCTTTGTCCAGCGCGCCCATCATGAACGCCAACCTCTCCTTCTGAGCAGCGATGAAGGTCATCTTCTCTTCCGCGTCACCTATGTTCTCGGGGATCAGGGTCGCGGTGGATGACGCCTGGTCCTTAGCTGGGCCTCCGAATCCGCCCGCCGCGGCGCCGACCGCCCCGGCTAGCATGTTGTAGAAGTCCGATCCCGTAGTGCCGGCATTGTTGGCCGCCCACCTCGCGGCCGGCACGCTGAACCTAGCGAGCAGTGCCTGGGTGTAGCCCTGAGGCGTGGCGGCGGCCCTGGTCTCCTCGCGCTCTTCCTCGCGCGGCGGCATGCCTAGGACTTGGGTGCGCAGCATCTCGATGGCGCGCTTCAGGTAGGCCATTCCCGCGGCCTTGAGCCTATCATGGGCGCTAGCGATGAAGTCCTCGATCGCGGTTTCATTCTCCTCGAGGTATGGGTGGAGGTAGGTTTCGTAAAGGACGCGCGCGCCCTGGGTTTGGGGCAGGACAAGGTAGAGCAGGAAGAAGAGGCGCATGTACGAGTAGAAGGGCACCCAGACGAGGATGAACTCGGTCCACGACTCGACGAGGAGGGCGCAGGACAGGACCGACCAGTACATCAGCCATGGTATAAGCTGCGCGGGGTCGGAGGTCTTGAGTGCTTTGTAAGAGGCGAAGAGGGGGAAGAGAAAGGAGGCTATGGAGCTGTGGTTCGGGTAAGCAACGAGGTCAGTCACGATGTTCGCCTTGCGTACTACAAAGGGCTAGTAATATGGGACGTACGAAAGGAGTCTCGGAATGATGTCGAACATGGTGGCTGGTAGTCTTGACTCAGACGGGATGTGCAAAAAGACTAATGACAGGTTCCTTGTATGTATCTATTTCGGTCGTTGGGATTGCGGCGACTCGTCAAGCCAAAAAGAGGAGTTGTATTGGGGGTCGCAGGAACAAATTAGTCTGACGGTTCGGTATGGCTGGCTGGCTGGCACTAAAAGAGAAGTCGAAACAAAGAAAGGGCCGGAACGCCGGCAATGACTCGTTAGAAGATCAGCTCGGGAAGGCTAAGTAAGGAGGAGGGCTAAGTAATGTACGTTATGTAGGAGTTCGGAAATATTGGCGATGCGCTCAGCAGCTAAGTTTAAGCTAGAGTCGTAGATGACGACTGACAGAGATCACGGGTGGATGACCCCGCCAAACGTCACAAGCAGTCGGAATCAATCACCTGCGCTACGCCCGCTCCTGAGAGGTCCTGGAGAGCGGATAAGCGTTGGTGCCTTATTTAGGTGCGCGGGGCTTGCGGCGGCTAGCTGAGTTGGGTCTTGTTGCAGGGTACAGTCTGGTAACTTTGTCCCCGATCAGCCTAGTTGCAGCTGGACCGTGCGCGACTACGCAACCTTATTCAGCCGGGGGCAGAGGTACCGAGGTACCGAGGTACTCACCTCTTCGCAATTCAATCTTCAACTTCTTGATATCGTCCGAAGTTGGGCAAACATGACAATGGTCATGACATGTGTAGCTTCATCGTAAGACTATATCGATCAGCTATTTAACCTGCTCCAGGCTCCGACGGACACGTTGCAAGTTCAGATTCTCTATATTTCTGCCTCCTACTTCCCCTCCTCCCGGGTCTCGTTATGACGCGTCTCTCTGAAATCTGTTCTGTCTGCCTAACCTAGTGCACATTCGACAGGCTGAAGACACATGTTCTCATACCGTGGCGGCCTAAATTCCAAGTCAGTCTCGCAATCTACTCCGTCATAGGCTACGGGACCACTAGGTCGAGTTAGATTTGCTTTGTTGGGCTCACAAATGAAGATTATACATCAGTATAGGGGTCTGAATACTGAGTTGGAGTAATTAGCCCAACGGCTGGTTTGGACTTCATTGCAGATTCTTGAAGCTGGCCAGAATTTCAATCCCAGCATGGTCTCAAGACAAGCCCAGTGAGGATGAGCGAAATGGCCGTGGGTGTAAACATATAGGGAAAAGATTTCCATTAGGGCCGATTGTTCTGTGACAATATTCTCTCCGCATATGAGATTTTTTCTCTCGGTTTTTAGGACGTAGATAGAAAGTCTTGTCTATGACTTCAGTAAATGCTTTTGTGAATTCATGGAGACTCCCACGGACACAGATCCTTGGATTTCCTAGAAATACCTTCTAGCTTTACAGACTAGAAGGATATGCTCCGTTTTCTGCGGTCATTCTGGCCTTCGGAGATATCATCGGCAATATAAGCCATGCCCTCTTCTGAGATTTAGCTCGTCCAAGGGTACCGTACGAGGTCAGTTGTTGCTTACGTTCCTAATAGTCGATTTACGCATCTAGCCAATCTATCTCGGACAGCTCCACCCGGCTCCAATTGGAAGGACGCGAGATCCTAACAAGCTATAGCCCCGCAATGTCTCCTCTATATGTGACTATAATGGCGTGCATTATTTTGAAGATATACCTTATCAGTCCCATAACTAAACAATTATCGAGTCTCCATGGTTGGCTGTGATAGAACCAATTACTTTGCGATTTGTTGGTATAATTAGTTGAAACGCCTAGCGATGGATTGACCCCTAAATTTTAAGATCCACTGTCAGTTTTTAGACAGCTAGGTAGATCGTCGTATTACATGTACTTCCTACTTCATATGTAGGTTAGGTTAGGCGTTTTCTAATCCTGAGTCTATATCCGGAATGCTTCGTCATCTTAATCAAATGTTTCACTCAATGTTTTTCCCAATTTGGGCTTTCATCATCTCCAAATGATAGAAACGATTTCCGTTCTCTTGGTAATAGAATAATATTTGAATAGAGGACCTGAGAGTACATAGTACTTCCTTTGCCTTAAAAAAGAAAATAAGACGCCCTATGGCGTATCTTTGGATGTGATCCCTATTCCTGGGGAGAACCTTTATAATGCCGTCCTGCAACCATGCCTTCACCATACCGCTAATTTCGAAGTCCTCATAAAGCCCTCATATAAACTAGGACTGGGATATCATAATCTAACCCAGTTGTATGAAGCATTATCAATTTGCCGAAAAGTCATCTCCAGGATCATTGAAAGAGAAGAAGTCCGGCGGCGACACGTACGCCCCTCCACCTCCGCCTCCACCTTGACCTTGGCCTGATGTGCTCGCGTTGTCTTGATGAGAGGATTGGTCCTTACTGTCAGACTGTAACTTGTCAGTCGTCACATCGTAGTTAACTTTGAGGGACGTCTACCTTAGATTTCTTCTTGTTATCCTTAGATGACTTCTTCGAGCGGCTGCCCTTCTCTATGTTATGGTTAGCCTCCTCGTCTTCCAGATAAACTCCGTGTTGGTTTCGTGAATTCTTACTTGTTGTTGAGGAGTCTGCGGGTGCCATTTTGTGAACTGAAGTGGACTGAACTAAATGGTTTCTTGTTTCTTATCGTTGGGGAGCTTGCTGATGGAGAGATGTCTTGTCCTGATGGCATCGTCGGGTTTGTCCTCTACTTATATATGAAGTTCTAGTCATTCATTCTACGCTGAGAACTTGTGTTCGTCTTCGGAGATGCCTATGATGTCCATCTCCAGTGCCGCTGCAGTAGACTCAGCCCAGTGCCTCAAAGTGATAGTAAATGTGCCTATCAGCTGTACACCGAGCAAATATATTAGCATTTTTGGGGGTTGAAGCCATAACGAAGGTACCGAGTTAATCAAAGTCGAGTCACTCCGTGCCATCGCCATTTCCGTCCACCACCTGCGGTAACCGAGGAATGACGTCCATATTCGGAATGTTCGTCGCGGGCCACCCCCTTGCCTATCTAGCGGAGCGGATTCGCGATCGGGCTCGCAGATTCATTTCATTTGCAGCAAAGTCCCGCAGATACCGGCAGGCAGGAACAAAGCCGCGGGKGCTGAGCCGTACCGCATCTTAACGAATAGAGATTAGAGATGCGAGGTGCCGAGAACCCTAAGCCAATTTGAGGCGGGCGTACCGAAAAAGGTTGACGTTGAATACTACCCCATATTCCTTAGGGCTGGCGATGCTACCCTACCTACTGCATCTCAGCCCCTTTTCAATGTAGGTGTGTCGTATTATGGGAACACTAGATCAAGCAGATATATAGATCGGCCACTTGAACGTTCTGTCGCACCGCAGCGAATTCCTCTAAACATAGTAACAGGTCTTCTAAGGCCAACTGGCGTCAAATGCAACAATGCTGTTGCACCATCCCACGAACTCGATCTCCAGCTACCCGGACCGAGAATTTGACGGCGGTCTCCGTTACTTGGAAGGCTTTCTTCCTCTGGTAGCGTCGCATATAGGAGAAAAGGCTTCATATCGGGCTTCGAGAAGGAAATGAATGTAACCCGTGTCATTCAATCTTTTCACCTGCTTGGTGCGTCGCCCACAAAATCTGAACACAGCATTATTTTCTAATATTGGTCTTATACACAGTATCTCTGCCTCATCCAGCTATAAGCTGAATTGTTAGTCATCGTACTATGTTCGGGCTATGCCTCGCTTTGAAACATGAAAAGGGGCTCATATCTGACGCTGAAATGTTTCAGTTCCACCCAGCTAATTTGAAGTTCAGGGCATATTGGGATACCTTGATTATTACTCTTATAAGCCCCCCGAGTTCCCAGATTCCCAGACTCCTTTGGCAGCTAATCTGAGGAATCTATAGGACGGATTACGGAAATAACTAACCTAGATGATGTAAGGATTCAAAACTATAGAGAAATGGGCGGATCTTGTGGGTCAGAGCCGAGTATTACTTCCGGGTGACGTTGATGGGCTGACGACGCCACAATGGTAGGGCAGACTGGCCGGCAACTCTTCCTACCGAGTCACCACGGAGACGCCAAGTTTGGAAAATTGCAACATTTCGCCATCCGAATCCAGCAGGACGGTAATCCTGTGAAATGTTAAATCTGTCGGGGACTGCGGCGTCGGTCACCGGTTTGATTACGTTCCGGCAGTGTATACCCATACCCACACAATCAGATCGGCTTKTTTTGCAGCAGCGGAGAATGCGCCGCAATCCTTTACTCGCTTCTACTTAGTACTTTTAAGATTCGGATGAACTCCATACCTCTATCCGAATGGATCAGCACTTTCCAAAACCCCGGCAATAAAAGATCGGGCCGTGATCCACTTAGATCATCTCGGTAACTGCTTGACTCAGTTTGGTAGTCATCGTCGATGAGCCCAGGGGAGTATGGGGACTCGACCTCAGGACGAACAGTATTACGAAAAAAAGAAACGAGAGCCTTTAAAGGCAGAATGTAGAGTTCGTGGTATCGCCGCAAGGACAATCCGATTCATGGGACTCTTTACGACCTCAGAAACTTTTTAATCGACATTACGAGACCCTACCGAGAAAGAAAATAAAACGTCAACAAAGTGCTATGTATTCTCCTTATATAAAGCTGAGAAGATATATAAACCTCATGTCATATCAAATGAGGTAACGCGGCCATTATCAGCTCCCGATACTTGAGGGTGCCTTCAATTGGGCTATTCAAGACTTCGAGAGCAGCTTATTCCAAACTACTATATCGAATCATCATTCGAAAGCGCCTTGGATTAGATGCTAGTCTACTCGAAAGCCTAAGGGACATAAATGTGATATCTCATTTACCTAGATGGTAGGCCGGTGAGTAGATTGTGGAGCTTGCTTTGAGGCCTGGCTTGAGCTAAATTTCTTACGCTTCGGTTATTATTTTGCTAATATCGCTCAAAGATACTGAAAAGGGTTAAGACGTTCGTGATACAAAGAGCGAATGTCTCCGACAATCTCACCGCTCGCCGATTGTTTTGACAGGCTGTGTTGGCGGAGAACTCTACACTCACGGCGAGAGCATATAAGCCGACGGAGTTCCCCTTTGGAAGAGTCAGCTACCTCTTATATCGCCAGACTCTCCTGTTAGGTTATGCCATATTCATATCTTTATTAACAGCATGAAAGGGGACCTAATTACAAGCAACTGTATCAAAGTAATTAACCTAGTCCCCGAGATAAGCTGTGCATAGAGTCATAGCTAGCAGACGATGCCCTAATGCTACACTGTTTTAAAGTATATAGTAGGTATTAAAATCCACCCAATTGACCCAAAATATTGTCACTTAACACTTTCTAACTCTGTCACTAGGTGCACATTATACCTATATAGTTCTCCTGATGCGGACCCACTTTTACCCCTTTATCAGGGGTAAAGAAATAGCTTTCGTCAAAATAAAGTCCAACCTGATACATTAGGTACCTAATATAACGATAGTCGAAAGTAGGCGGTGACAATCCTCTGATTAGAATCTTGCCCCTAACAAATATTGAAAATATTTCATCGATCATGAAGATGAGAAGGCATAATGGTGCTGTATCGACTTGGCGATTTATAATCCTCATCCCATGTCCGTCTTTTCTTACCGATATTCTAACCCTTATTAAAAGGTCAGCGACGACATGGAATTCGACTCAGTACAGCTAGTGGTGCCGAAGCCGGTCAACATGATCGGCACGCTATCAGCATGATTCGAGCCAACTGTGGTTAATATGGAAAAGGTGTAAACGTTGAACGGCACTGTATATTCGTTGTATTATAAGGGTTCATTTTCGTTTATGATTGATTCAGTCGGTCCGATGAAGACGTTCGACCTGGCTGCTTCGGGCCCAAAAGGTGCAGTGCAAAATAATTTCACAAGATGGGCTGAGTTTAGTTTATGTCGGTAGATTGATGTCTAGTAGATATTTCCAGGCGTTCAAATACCCTCCATTACCCCTGAGTCAAAATTGGTCTGCCGACTACAAAACGCCGAATTCTGGAAACTCGGCCCGCGAACTGTCTTGGAGATTCACGTATGGACTACTTAAATCATTCTGGAGTATCCTCCGCATCTATCTCGAAGTTATCCGGATCGAACTCGGCATCGTCTTCAATGATATCATTACTTGGCATGGGCGCATTGCCACCATCACGATCTTCTTCATCAGCGGCCGGTTCCTCGCCAACCGGTGGAGCCTCGCCTGTCGACTGGGCACCTTCGTGATTTGGGGATTCGAAGTCGCTTGAAAGCTCATGATCCGACGAAATGGGATCCTCGTAGTAAAGCGGGCCAATCTCCTCGAAATTGTGCTCGGGATCGTGCATGGTGGATCTATGACTATAGCACTTGAAGCAGAGCGAGACGTCATGAGTGCACTCTATGCACTTCCACTGAATACCCCCGATTGCCTGGACGGCGACGCAAGATTACTCGTCAGCCTCTCAAATCCTATGCGAGATAGGTAGTGCTAATTTGTTATGATTCACTTACCGCAAAGCAACTCCAACAGTTAGCCTTCTTAAGATCCCCCAGGCGACTCTTATGGAAGAATTTATCCCATTTCTCCGGTTTTCCGTTAGGTCCCTCCCGCGTAAGGCTTTTGGGTACGAGTAATTCTGTGACGTTTGGTCCCATGTTGTAGAAGTTTGCTAATTTGAGGGCCGACCAATCGGTACTGTAGCTGCGACCGCGAGCCCATAAGTCAGCCCCCTTTTCCACCAACCGTCGAATGATTCTACGGGAACCCAATCGAGCTGCCCACATCAATGGCGTCCAGCCGTCCTGATCTGCCAAGTGTATGTCTACGTCCTTCTCTAGAAGGTAAAGCATGCAGTCTGAGTAACTACACGATGCCGCGAAATGAGCTGGCGAGCGTCCGTATTGATCTTTGACGTTGATATCTGCACCAGCCTCAACAAGGCTCTTAAGACCGTAATCCCACCACGACAGCGTCGCTAAGTGAACAGCACGGCGACCTTGGTCATCAGCAACATTAAGGTCCGCTTTGCGACGGATAAGAAATTCTAATATCTTCGTCTCGGCATCAGTCGCGCCCCGGCTTTCATATGCAGCCCGGATAATAGGGTACCTGAATCGACCTCCTATGGCGTTGATGTCAATCTTGATCTCATCGACGAGGTGGCGTACCATCTTGACACGAGATTTGGTATCCTCAATACCTAGAGCAGTGTAAAGTAAAGACTCGCCAAACTCAGGGTTCACAGTGGAGGGATCGGCCTTTGCCTCGATCAATAACGTAACGAGCTCTACGGAGCCCCCGTGGCAAGCCAGGTGCAAAAGACTGCCGAATGTGGGGCTATAGACGTTGATGCTAGCCTTCTGGTCGATGAGATATTTTACCACGTCGACGTTATTCTCCCTAATGGCAACCGCCAGGGGCGTATATCCGGCTTCGTTTTGAGTATCCATGGGAGCCCCTGCATCAACCAAGAGCTTGACTACAGATGAAAGCGTACTAGATTGGACTTTGTGCAATACAGTGTTACCTTGGTCGTCCACAGAACTTATGGTTGGGTCGTGAGATAGTAATAGTTTGACGCACTCCTCGGATTCCTTTGAACTTCCCTGGCGGACGCATATGTCCAAAGCATTGTCCCCATCTCCGTTCCGGAAGCTTGGATTGGCGCCGGCATCTAATAGAACCTTCACGCATTTTGGGTATTTTTGTTTGCAGGCAATGAGGAGAGCTGTGAAACCGATATTGTCTGTGACAGTCTCGTTGTCGTACACAAGCTCGAGATCCGGCTTTGGCTCTCCGTGTTTGATGAGAGCCTCAATTGTTTCCCAAAAGCCATACCTTGCAGCCATCATTGTGACTGTTCCATGCCTGCATAGTTTATTGACATCAGCACCTCGCTTAAGCAGCTCAGGTATAACTCCTGGAACTCGGTAGGCCGCGTGCAGAGGTCCCCATCCATCGTCGGCAGACCAATGAACATCTGCACCTCTGCCAATGAATATCTTGGCGATATCAGGCTCATTAGCGTAAAGAGCACTGAATAATGGTGAGTCGGATTCGCCACCGCAGAAGTTAAAGTCGGCCCCCTTGTCCAAAAGAAGATTTACCATCTTCATGTTTCCCAGAGAAGCGGCAAACGATAGGGGCGTTTTGCTAAGATTGATGCTATCTTCTTCAGCTAAGTCGACCTTTGCTCCATGCTGAATTAACAAGGCAACAAGGTCGGTATTTCCAGTGCGGACGGCTCGCATAAGGAGTGCTCCCTCGCCATCATCGGGGTGATTCAGGTCAGCTTTCTTCTTGAGAAGCATGCAGACAATATCAATGTCATTGCGATCAACAGCTTCTAAAAGTGCACTTCCTGACTTGCACCTTACGTCTGGGTCCGCGCCGTTGTCTAATAAGACACGAACACATTCTTGGAAACCTGAGCTCACTGCATGAACAAGAGGCGGCCTCGAGGGGTCACCGTCGGGGTTCTGCGAGGCTTCGTTTTTGAGATCCGCCGCAGCTTTGACAAGAAGTTCGATTGCCTTATGCTTGCCATATTTAGCTGCAATTTGCATAGCATTCATGTTATCTGAGGTCGACTGTTGGTGAACTATTCCGATGTCTCGTAGATAGAGATCAAGCATGCGAGGATTGCCACTACCCACGGCCGTTATGAATGGGGCGTCACCTTCTATATCGCGTATAGTGAGATCCGGTTTCATATCGGAATCGAGTAAGGCCTTGACCGTAGGCACTTGATCCCACCATGTAGCGATCGTAATGGCAGGGGCGCCATAATATGTATCGAGCTTATCAATGTTGCAGCCTGATTGTAGCATGGCCAGAAGGATATTATTCAGACCAGCAGCGGCAGCTCGATACATCAAGTTATCGGGCCATGGAAAAGTTTTCAGGTTAGGTATCTTCTTAAGAAGCTTGTCGATTGAACTACTCTTTCCATGTGCGGCTGCCCAGAACAGAGACCGCTGAAGTTCATACTCGTCTACCTGTGTTACTTGTTGGAGTAACCTCTGAACAATTCGTTCGTTGCCAGCCCTGGCAGCCTCGGTGATGGCCAGCCAGCAGTTCCTGTCGAAAGTGGGCAGGTCGTGTTCTATATCTAATTGCTCGTCGAGTAAGTCCTCCAAGTCTAGCATCGCGAAAACTGGTAGGGGCGAGATGTAACTTCGCTGGATCCGGGTGAAAGGGTTAGAAATCATATAGTAGAAGMCCTCCCAGGCTTCGCGGTTTTCCTTATTGGAGAAGATATTACGAACAAGCCTCTTTGGCTTGAACTTGCCGCTCTGCTTGTAGTGCAGAGGCCAAAATCTTGTCGCGTACTCAATCATGTTATTGCGCCAATATGAATTGACCGTTTGATTTAGCCATGCCATATGCGTGCTGTCACCGTATCTACCTGCAAGCAGATTAGATGTTCTCTCTTGGATGCTCTTCAAACCCAAATAGCGCAAGCATGATTCTGCAATTTGACTGTTAATCTTGGCGGCATGTTCCTCCGGATCCTTTGCGATATTAATATCGCTCAAGTCCAGGTATGAATCGTGACTCAACTTAACATCGCGATCGTCAACGATGATCATACCCCCAAATGTTTCTTCGATATCCTTTATGAATTCCAGGGCGTCAAGATCATCGAGAGGGGGTTCCATAGGAAACTTCTGAATAGAGAGGGCTTCGGCCAGTGACTCAGGGGTCCAAGGCTCTGCTGCGTATTTGACCCAATGGTATATCTTATTTGCCCATGACCTTCTGCCGGGATCTAATGAAGAGATAAAGGTACCCATGAGGTTCTGTGGTGTCACAGGCGTCAGCTTCTTAATGATGTCCGCGATCGATCCCTTCGGCGTGCCGCGTTTGAAATGGCCGAGCCAGTTGAGGATACTGTGTCCCAAATGGGGCGCATCGTAACACTGCTTCAATAAAGCCTCTATTTCTCCTCGAACCCCTTTGTATATCGGTCGTTTGCGTATAAGTGCATCTAGCGACTGGCTAAGCTCATCGAATATCACCGCACTAGACATTGATTGGCGAAGTTCAGGGCAGTCCTCCAGATTTATCCGTGCATTATCAGGAAATAAATCAGTAGCTACGTCGCCTCGACTAGATGTTGTAATGATCATCCGGTGGGATCTCTCGCTGTAAGAATGCATATCTAGGATTCGCTCCAGGAACCAGGTTCGCTCACTCTGCTGACAATGATCGAAACGACTGATAAAGAAGGTTAGGTTAGCTGCGGAATGGTGGTTGATGAACGTTTTGTAGAGGTGATAGAGGTCCCCTAGTGATAGAGCATGAGCATCGGTCAGGAATCTTAGTTCTCGTCGGATTGTAGCGTCCTGATCCGACCAAAGGCGCCACACGATGGCGTTGATAAAATATAGCAACATCGTGGAAAGTTTGTTGTATCGAGAATCTAGCCGGTCGAATTGGAAGAATACTGTAGAATTTGCTGGGTCCCGTTTTGGAAATACGGATATCACCAGGTCATAGTCAAGATACAAGCGCTGGGACAGTTCGGTAACGTTCACGGCTAGGTTTCCATTTCCGTGCAGATGCATGATTCTTGGCCCTGGGGGTGGTCGGCTAAATTTTGCGAACGCGTCTTGCTTGCGAATCCACGCTATGACGGGATGCCTGGGTATTAGCGGATCAAGGTCCAGCTTTATGGCTCTTGTCGGCGGTAGCAGTGATAGAATGTTTGCTTGAATTTGGAGGATATGATAGTTCACCTTGATTGCTAGTGAGAAGCCATCAGTATAGGTACTTATCCCCTTAGTAGGTCAACAATGTTCAAGACTTACGGAATGCAGTACTGTTAAAGAGTTTCGAGACTGTTGAGATCCAAGAATGTTGCAGATCACCCTTGACCAAGTCCACATGATCCGTGATACGAGCACTGAACCGGGTACACGATTCAAATGACTGGCCTATCAAATGCGCATAACGTGGAAAGGGTGTCAAAGGATCGGGCAATTCATCATAAGGCCCTGTAACCTTTGAGATGCGTTCTGCAGCTTGGTCAATGTCATGATGCCCTATACTGGTGCGGATGTTTTGTGTGAAAACGTTGACAATGACAGCTCGATCTAGCAGCTTGGAATCCAGGAAGTTCTCGTTTGCTACTTGAACCTGTCTGGCCAGATCCTTGACCTTTGAAAGTGCGCGATGCCTAATAGCAGGGCCCGGGAGGAGAATAAGGCGATGGAGTTGGTCTTCGAGATCGTCCATGGAAAGTATTCTGTGAGGACAGCCTAGAAATATCTGACGCTATCATTACTCTTATGATCTGATCTATCTCCTCAATCAATACTTACTATAGATGTAGTCAAGATGGCTATTTTCCCATATTTCTCAGGGTGGGCGATGCCTAGTGACAGAGCCTGAGGTCGTTAGCCCATGCCATAACCGGGAAGCTCTCCAAAAAAATACCTCTTTAACAATTGTGCCTCCGATATCGTGGCATACCCATACCACAGGGCGGTCGGTTTCAGTCTATCAATCTCTGAGCAAATACCATTTGTTCCAATTTCCGGTTTCAACTTACATCGTCAAGTTCAGCTCGTATCTGGGCGTATTTGGTAATGAGAGTTTCCGCATGAAATAAGACCCCATCGCTTTGGAAAATATCTGAATCCTCTTCGATGGCGTATGCATAATCAATCTGTCTGGTAGACAAGTCTTTGAAGAGTCTCGTCCTTAACCACCATCCGCCATCTTTATCAATCCACGCCGTATTGTAGTCATCCCGTATACCGTGAACGGTGATAATACTATCATATTGGTCAAATTCTTACTCTAGGGAGCTCTCAGCGATGGTCTCACTCATAGTCAACGTATTCGGACCCAGTCCACCCCAATGGCCTATTGATATCCAGTCCTAGTTTTCGCTTAGGGGGTTCGGAAGGAGACGCCTCATCTAAAAACCGTGAAAGAAGGTCTGTCGTTCCGATCTTAACGCTTTCATCGTCGTTGTCGTCATTATCCTTTTCATCACTACCTCTATTATCTTTATCACCCTTCACGGCCGTCGAACTGGCTCCTAAATCATTGGGCTCGCTTTCTTGCGTCAATGCCGAGCCTTGTACTGGACCGGGCGGCTCATCCATGCTAGGAGTGTCTTCAGACATAATTCCGGTCTGGATACATTTAATATGCACTTCTTAAGCCTCCCTTAAAACGAAAAGAGTGTGAATAGTATTTAGGCTGTGCTCGCGAAGAGGTACACAGGGCACCGCCAATTCAGGCGACAGATGTTTATGGAAGCCCGGCATTCCCACGTCAGCCCCACGCGGCGTTCCCATTCGGAGATAGTTGGGCGCTTATTACCATGTGTGCTATAGGACTAATTGGCACTGTAAATGATTTGGGGGCTAACCCGCCCATATCCGTGCGGTCATTTCTCATTCAGGGCAAAGGACAAGCCACGGATCAGTTCCCTGGTTTCATTACAATGCTATCAACAGTTTCAATGGGACCGCTGCTATGATGCGACCGAAGTGTCAATGAGATACTATTTCCCGAGTCTTGATTACATCTGCGACCACTGTCGTAAAAGTCACATCACTGAGCTTTTCAAGATCGACGCTCCCTAGGTCGTCATCCCCATACAAGACATTTCTGCTAGGGCGTGTTCCCTTTTCGCGAGGGTTTGGCTGAAAAATAATCGGGTCATCTTTAGGTACTTTCCTAAAGAAGCTTTCGGCAGCCGTCCTCTTGTCCGTCTTGCACGTAAATCCCAACCCGCAGTAGAACTTCTCTTGGGTTTCCCTTGAGAGAAGGATTGCGACTGTGAGAGAGGCTGGAATCCCCGTCTTCTGTGACTCATTTTCTAATAAGGTCCATTTCGCTTTGCATTTTGGGGGTATGTTGTTGACGAGATGTATGCCGCCGTTCACCGAGATCTTGTCAGCCGATTGGCCGCTAATAGTTTTCTCCCATTTGCCGCCAACGTCAAGGTTAGCTACGTAGCTGAGTCCAAGGCTCACATCGGCCCCCTTGGTGACTGTCTCTTCCTGGGTGGTTTGCATGAGGCTATATGAGCCGTCAAATGAGACACGTTCAACTTCAATATCCCCATCTGTCTTGTCCGCGGCAAATACAAGTTCAATGGTGGCTTCGGAAATACGCCGCGCGTGACGTTGTGGCTTGAAGCACCACTGCATGACAATCAGAGTGGCGTATCTGTCGCTGTCGGGKGACATCGCCCCGTGGACGACTTTCTTGAGACTGCAGCTAATGTCTATAGCGCCTGTGCGTTGCAGTGCCTCGGTGCGGTGATAGTGATCTGAGGCAATATTGAAAACGTGGAAATCACTCCCTTCTTCACCCCCAGCCTCAAACATGTCTATGTTCACTGTTTCAATATCCGCCACTGGCTTCTGCCTAAGCCCATCGGCGTAGTAATTCTCTGCTCCGGTCATGTTAGGATTGGAACGAACACTTGTGGTTGAGTTGCTGGAATAGTTGGGCAGCAGGATGAAAATGTTAAGAAGACGAGGCCGCTTGGTATATAGAAGGCTTCGAATGAGCAGCGTCGCGTTTCCGCCCCCACCCTCCATCTCGCCATGTAACCCGCACTGTGTTACATCCCAACCAGATAGGCGCAAAGCTGAACATGAACCCCTGTTAAAGGATAATCTTCATCCCGCTGACTTGGATGCCCCCCGAACAATGTCGTGCAATCATGTATTCTTGCGCTTTACACATTCCGAGGAAGCGGGAATGTAGGAGAGTTGGTCTTTAACATGTCATCTCAGTGGCAACCCGATTACGAAGTCGGAGACAATGAAATATTTGAGGATGATTTCGACCCTGACATATTTGATGGAGCCGGTGATCTGCAAACGAAACGTGAGGATGGATATGAGCAGCGCTTTAAGGCCGCGGGCAGGGCCATAAAGAGGAAAAAATATTTCAGACGAGAAGAAGACGTCAATGATTTTCTGAGCGACTTTGGCGATATTGCACCGAAATCGTCAACTAAAGATTCCGGGAATCTTCTTCACGTGCTTATCGAAATAGTCAAACACGCGGATGAGATAGAGTCCCAAGATATTGAATTACTCGCCAGACGTCTAGTCAAAGAATATCCAGATCTCCTTAAATACGGCAACAAGGATGGGCACAACCCCTTGTATATGGCCATTAGGGTCTCGGACAGCGATCTTGTCGAATACATGGTTTCAACCTGCCAGCAATGCGCACAGAAAGACGACCCTTCGACTTCAACCCACATGTGTTGCTTAGATGATGCGCTGCGCACGCCAGTCCAAGAAGGGAAAACCAGCCTTCATGTTGCCCTTCAAGAGAATCTGCACGCAAATACGCTAAAAATGCTGATAGAAAACGCCAGCGACGAGACATTAGCCATTCAAGACAGCCTCGGCAGAACGGCGATGCACTATGCTGTACAGTTTTCACAATGCACCGATGCCAGGGCAGAAATTATCGACCTGTTCATTGAAAGAGACTTAAAAGCACTACACAGCTCGCCCAGGCCTGAGAAGCTGTTCTTGGACATGATCGATAAGAGCGGCCGCTCCGTCTACCGCGAGCATCAAAGTACCAGAGCATCAGTGATCAAAAAGTACGATGCATGGGCAGCTAAGAGGGCAACCGAATTAAGAGCCTCGGACGGGCTACCAGATCGGAACAAATCCTCCAAGGAGCATGAAGAGCCAGGGCCCAGAGGTTCCAGGGACATTGCCCGGCTACAGGCAAGTTCAAGGGACGCCACACACTCGGCTACACTCAATCCCGAAAACGGACGATCTGCGGGGCGACCTACTCGTGATAAGGATGCTGCGGACCCGGTAGATGAGCGTGAGAGACTTCGGCAAATCAAGAAGCAAGAGGAAGCTGAGCGAGAAAAACTGCGTCGAATCGGAAAGGAAGAAGATATTGTGAAGACTCCTAGAGAATCCATTGAACGTGAAAGCCGCGGCGAACGTCTCAAGGAACGCGAAATCGCCGTACACGATCCTAACAGAAGAGAGCAACACAGAGGCAACAACTTGGATGGTGTTGAAGAGTTGGGACTCCAGACCGAGCACTCGAGAGTACAGGTTGAGCCTTCTCCTAATACACCGATTAAAAGAACAGCAACAGGGCGATCCGATAGTCGACCAGGCCAAGAGAAGTTACTTTCAAGACCACAGCGATATACTAGGAAGAGTAGTGCGGGAGAAAAGGGCACGATGGGGATGTGGAAGAAGAATTCTGACGAAATACTCGCTAAACTCAAACTACACTATATGCGGACAAGAGACGTAGAGATGGCCACCATCTTCTTATATGGTACAAACATGGAAGGTGAGCTGAGTTGGGCATAGAAGCGAATACCGATGCATACTAACCTACTTTGCAGATGTACAAATCAGCTTTGACTACGACCGTATACCACGCGAAATCAAGTGGAACGTGTTTCTAAGCCGGTTCGGCACAGACGAAAAGTCTGGACTTAAATTCGATGAGGTCCTGCAATACGTGAATTTCCCCCAGGTCAAGGTGCAACTCACTGGCCGACAAGCGGATCTTGAACGAGAGTCCGAGCTACAGGGAGGGAACCGTCAGTTCGGTGGCAGCGGCCGTAAAGACATGCAATATTTCTTCAATTGGCTTTACCAGAAAGGAGTACGGCATATCATCAGAGTGTCAGTCCAAGACTCTGGACCTAAGGTCCACAGTGACAAAGCTATTCAAGCATCACTCGAGAAGTTCGTCATCGAGCATCTAGACTGGCAGAAGACAGACTTGGACCCAGAGACTATACTCCAAGTGAGTAGTAAGGCACTTCAGAAGCCGGCGCTCACAAGTCGGAATTCGAGGAGCGACGACACTTTCTCAAGTCGACAGTTGAGGGAACTAGTCTTAAGATGGAGCGGAACTAACGCCGTCCTTCGAGCTTGGAGCGAGCCAGAAGGGCTATCTCTATTACCACGGCTCAAAACCATTCGCCTTTATATGCCTAATCCTTCTGAAGTACGCCTCCTTCTCCTAACGGCCATTCCGATTAGACTAACCATATAAAAGACATTTGACGACCAAAAATGGATTGACCAGAGAGTTAAAGAGTTTCAGTATAGATTGAACAGGAATAGTAAAACACGAAGGTCGACGATCAAGGAGGGAGGTGTTGAAACGGTCGGAGAAACACAGGAGATCGAGGTTAGACAGGAATACAGCAATATTGACGAGGAACGAAAGATAATGTCAGATGACATAACTCATCTGGTAACTTCACTCCCGGCAAAAGGGGTCAATTCGCACCGGTGGCTTGACTCCACGTCTAGATTCGCTGGTCTGATGAGCGATTTTTGGAAGAACACTCTTGAGCAGTTTAAAGCGTCAAGGAAACAGGGCGCCCAGGGTACGATTGAGAAGGTGGAAGAAGATGTTGTAGTTGCCCTGATTGACGACGGTGTCGACGTATTCGATAGTGCGTTCTCCGGGCAGATCTTAGAGGGGAAAAGCTTCGACTTTCATAACCACAAAGTCCGACCACCGTTTTCATCGGCGAAAAACCATGGAACAGTTATGGCGAGCATGATATTACGAGTTTGTCCCATGGCCAAAATTTACCCCATTCGGCTTAAGACTTTCGAAGTCGGCGGGAAGAACCAGATCGTCATGAAATATGCAGCACAGGTACGTCACTAGCCATTATCTCAACGTCCGTGAGCCATTTGATCCCTAATCCCAAATATCTTACTAGGCTATTCAAGCCGCCTTGGACAAAAAGGCTACCATCATATCAATGTCATGGACGATTCCCATGCCGGAAGGGAAGGGTAAGGAAAGGGAAGAAATGGACCGAGTCCTGCAGAAAGCCGTCGATAGGAACGTCCTCATGTTCTGCTCCTCGCCCGACAGGGGTAAATTTACCGACCTGGACTATCCAAGCGGCTTCCTACGCAGCAGATTCTTCCGCATTGGGGCAGCCCGAAATGATGGCACTGTCTTCAACTGGACGCCGGAAGATGGCATCACCTTCGTGCTACCAGGGGTTGACGTAGTCAAGAACCAACTTGGTAGCGGGGCATCGCCAGCCGAGGTCACCAGACGCGTAATCGACTTTGAATACGAAACGGGTTCTAGCGTAGCGGCGGCGTTGGCTTCCGGCCTGGCAGCTATGATCATCTATTGCGTCAAAGTAAGCGTCTTGGCGCTAAAGACGGCCAACGCGAACAAGGGCCACATCGTGGGCATTGGCATATCGCCCAACGACGCGAGCCGCATTGCGGAGCATGAGGCTATGAGGTTCGCCTTTGCTAGCTTGGGTCAGATGACGGCGAATAACTTCATTCCCGTGTGGGAGAGACTAGATCCTGTGAGTAAAATGTTGGAGGACGCTCAGACGGGGCGCATATCGCAGGAGGATAGCATTGAACAATTTTCACGATTCGCATCTTCTCTTATCAAACGAGATCGGGTAGAGGCAGGATCTGCTGGTGCTCGTTGATAAGAGGGGGGGKACATTGTTAAAGTCGACCTGAATGATTTTAATATGAGTTACTCTCGCTTCACAAATCTAAATGCATAAGTTCCGGTAGATATTTTAAATTCATCGCAGCTATGAGCCTTGTAATACCATCTCATAATTCCATATAACCGGTGATTTCGTTCCTTTGCCTTTTGCAAAACTCCAGAAGAGGCAGTCCCAGACAGTCAGACGATGCCGAATCGTGGTAGACCATGCAGGGGCCAAGGGTGTTGACGAAAAACCTAGAGTCCAGCATTGTGGTCATTGAGGGCCTTAATATTGTGTTGTCGTAGATGGCGCACCACACGCTGACGCCATAGGAATGATTTTCCACAACCAGGCCAGTTGCACGTCTCGTTGCCGTTGGGGAGAGCGTCGTTATGAGCTTGAAGGTGTGTGCTTAAGTCCTCTTCAGTAATGTATACATTCGAACAACCTGGCCAGAAGCACC
The DNA here is from genome assembly GCA_000931505.1 of Hypoxylon sp. E7406B. NCBI lineage: Eukaryota > Fungi > Ascomycota > Sordariomycetes > Xylariales > Hypoxylaceae > Hypoxylon > Hypoxylon sp. E7406B. The sequence goes on from JYCQ01000073.1 coordinate 55,659, forward strand.
TGGTGCCAATGTGCTTCTCACTAGCATGTTGACGTAGAGTTCCAAGTGTCTTGAAGGTCTTGGGACACTGGGGGCACGTGAGATTTTGGTTGCCAGATTGATCCGATTGCGAGGGGGTCGCTTGCTGTTGTTGAGAAGAAGGATCACCACCAACGTTATTGCCGCTGCTAGTCCCAGCTATAATCTATTAGTATAGCTTCGATGGGGATTTCCACTAACAACAATCTCGGCAGGGCATGTTTACCTGTATCGCTGGCCGAAGGGGTAGAGGGCGACGCCATTTTATAAGCGAGGACCTTGGAGAAGAAAAATGGAATCGCCCTGAGAAGGAGAGGTTTGTTATAAGCTGCAGTCGAGATATGGTGCGCGAACGGGGTCAATATGCCAGAGTCTTCCTTGCCGTTATTGTGCTGGAGTTCAACGCCAGCAAAACCTAGTTGCTCGACATCGAAGGTAGAGAGGACCATATACTTTTGCCGCGAGCCCGATGAGTCTTAATTCATTCTCCACTAAAAGAATTATGCTATCTGACTCTTCTAACAGTGGTCACTGATTACCTCAACTACTCCCTGTACATGGCAAATTACGACAAGTGCGGCGTTTAGTGTTTGTGCGCAAGTTTGGCTGTTGCCAATTGCTGTTACTGTCCAACGGCACGACCACCTTGACAGTGGGATGACCACTCAGTACGCTTCCGCGCCTACCAGAAGTTCGAACCTCCATATGGACACTTGCCAATAAGTGAACACTACCTAAAGTTTGGAAGTCACACTGACTGGAGTTCGACAACGCCCCCACAGAAAGTACACGGAGTTCATTCACCTCCAAGTTGATCAGACCACGAAATGCAGCCATAGATTGATCTGTGTTTTATGGGAAAGCACTACTATCATACTTCCAAAGTTGAAGAGAAAAACTGAAGAAATTGTTGTGAGAGTTGCCTCTGGACCTGGTTAGGTATCGAAGCGACGGATTAATCCTTAATCCGATCCCGTCTCCTATTCGTCCGCTACGCGCAGCCATCGTCAAGCTCACCTGGAAAACTCTAATACACAGTTTCTTAGCGTTCATAGAGGGTATTTACAGACAAGGAGCTTCATGGGCAATCCGAACACTGGGAATGGAAACCTATATGAACGAGCCTTATAAGACAAGTTATTGGGCGCCTAGAATCTAGGCTCATTACTTCAATGGAATGCAACCAAGTCGACACACGTATTCTATTGTTCATTGCAGCACAATTCGAAGTCGGAGTTATTCGAGGTACGTGAAACATGTCCCTAACGACGCCCTCTACGACTATTAGAAATGTGTGCTCCTATCTCATCCCTCTTACAGAAAAACCTCAATCCCAACCCCCCTCTAGGAGAATCTTGGCACCATGCGAGCCAGATCTAATCCTCAGCAGCCTCTCGAGCCTCGCTGTTGTGCTGACGAATATGTCGAGCCAGAGAATCAGGGAACGAATACGTCTTTTCGCACCCTGGCCAAGTACACGCGTGTCGTTCGCCCGGGGAAGTGTCATCATTGTGGCCTTTCAGATGCACGTTCAGATCGGACTCGCTCTCGGTCGTGACAGAACACCCAGGCCAGTAGCACTTCGTTCCGATGTGCACCTGTAAGCTATGCTGGCGGAGGACTCCTTTCTTCTTGAAGGTCTTATCACATACTTCGCACGTCAAATTGTCATCCTGCGGCTGTGTCTGCGCCGGCCGTCGAGAGGCGGTTGATCGTTTCGAGGAGCTTGCGGGCTTCTTGGAGGTGGCGTTGCCTGGAATTTATTAGTCGGGTCTTCACAATATCCGGAATACGAAACTGAGGATCGAAGGTGGTTTCGTTTAATCGATGCTCACTTACTTCTCTTGCTTGATGACGGCGGACGTCCATGGCGCCCTTTAGCCATCATATTAGCCCACTTGGTTTGTTCCCAATTTAGTTCAGGCGACACCTCGGTGTCGTATATGCTGGGACCAGGTGGATCTACGCCAGTGAGCTCACGCACAGATGCAATGAGCTCATTCCTTGGTGCGCCCGATCGCTTGGACGATGAAGTGACCATACTGTAAACAACAAACTGCAGTTCTGGGAAATTGAGATAGTGGATATCGTAGGTGTCATGAACTGAGTTGTGTTTAAGATGCAAGTGACGCGAAGAAGCAACCAAAACATCACCTGGGTATAGGATGTGTGTTTATGGAGAAAACAGAGATTGGGAGAAGAGAGGGCATTCAGACACTATAACCAAATAACTCTCATCCCAGGGTGGGGGCGAAATCTTCGGCATTTCCCCAAAAATAGATACCTAAGGTATTCAACACAGTACCTAATAATTGACACCGCTGATAAGTGTCAATATTTTGATGCCTGGTCTGGCAATTATGGGGCAACGATGCAGGGACCCCTTAACGGCTGGCTAATGACCTATTCACACTGGAGCAGACCGAAGGKGGATAACACTGTGAGGTAGGCACGTAGCTGTCTAGGGAGAAAGCCCGTCATATTTATATAACGAGAGGAACAATTAGTAATTTGGAAGTCAGAACGCCCTTGGAATACGCCAGCTGTTATAATATTAGCCGAGGTTTCCTGTTTATGTAGGCTGTCAACGATAGMAGAACAGTGGTAAAAAGATAGTATCATGTTCCGCGCTCTTACCAGTCGGGCGACATCCGATGGGTTACTTGACGAAATTTAATAACGTTTAGCTCCTGATCTCTTAGCTAAACCTATGCCGTCCCACGAAGGCCCTCGTTCGCCTAAGGCGTTAACGTAGGGGGCGGTGCGTTTATGGACCGGCTCTGTAGATACAACTTCCAGAAGCCGTTCCTAAGTACAAAGGCGGACTAACTACTTTCTATGAAGTATGGAACCCAAGCTTTACGCTATAAAAGGGATAATAGGTGCTTCCAATATGTTAAATTCAAACACTTCAAAGGCATGCGGTAAAGTGTTGAATTGATAACAACTCTCAGGGGCTAAAAGTGGGACTGCCTGGGACAAGACACCTGCATTCAAGGGGTATTATATCACTCTAATGAATTCGTAACTGTTAATTATCACCGGCAAGTATTAACTGCCCAAAAGCAAGCTAACAATATGTTGGCGTCCACTGTCTGTAATTACATGCACGACCTGTCTCTGGCATTAGACAGGTACAATCCGTGATAGTAACCATGATTCTGGTGACACTGCTCTGCCATCTCCGTTCGTGTCTTCATTGTCGTAGACTAATCCGCCTCCGATGCGTGTCTAGCTGTGACGATGTGGCCGCGAACATGTCTCCATAAAGATTCTGCCACTTTGTAATCTCTTCCACAATCTGGCCAGCGACACCGCACCAGCCCGTTGGGGCCCGGAGCACCCTCATCGTTATGGCGCCTGAGGTGTTCGTTCAGTCTTGATGCAGTTGCTGCATTAACATCGCAGCCAGGCCAGTAACAGCGAGTGCCAATGTGCACCTCTCGAATGTGTCGCCTGAAACTCTCAATATTCTTGAAGTCAGACTTCTTACAGGTCGGGCAGATAAACGTCTGGTTTGGCTGCGGTGCCTCTTGGCTACTCTCCTCGTAGCTGTCGGCGGAATTGACTACGGTATTTTTTAGCATCGTCTCTAAAATGACTGAGGTTTGCCATATTGGTAGTAGAAGTCAAATCACTTGTCTTCAATACAGGTACATACCTGAGTCACTGGAAGCCTCCTGGTTATCTTCAACCTCATGTATGAGCTTCTTTACCAATTGAGTCTCTTTCTCTGTTAGAGGCTCGGGGGGCTCAGTCGTGTACGCATCTTCACCTGGTGCTTCGATGCCTTGCAGCTCGCACATGAGCGTAATCAATGAATTAGCTCGTGCGCGTCGATGGGTAGTTGACGATGGCGCCATGTCGCAAGAACTCGAGGGCTGCATTGGAACGAGTGTCAGTTGGCGTTTTGAGAGAGATCGACTCGAAACCGTGTAAAACTGAAGGACTTGAAAGAGCGGTTGGGGCTAAATATGGAAGAAAAGGTTGTTCGTGGGTTGGAAAGGTGAAAAAGAAAAGGTCCGAAAGCTTCACATGGGGCCCATTCTGTTCGGTATTTGAAGAGAAGGGAAGATAACGAGTCGAACCACTACCTGCACGCCAAAATAGAAGCCGTATGAAGTACTGAACCTGAAAGTCTACCTTAGGTAGCCCTTAGGAACAAGCGGGTCAACGTACAAGTGTGTGCAGACGCCCTGGCGAATAAAACAGTGCTAATTGCAAAATATTCTCATGACATATCTAACACGGGAGTTTACAAATAGGGGGAACAGTCCCAAATAGAAGGTCCATGTAACCGAATGCCTCAATATAGGCTTATCGAGACGGTCTATTACGCCTTTCTGTAGCCCACTACATTCCAGTATGCACCAAGTGCTAGGAGCGCATAACTCAATTGCGAAGTTGGTTCTAAGGGCTTCCTTATGAAGCATAACGCATGTGGTAGCTGCTTCGATTGAATATGTCGTACATTCATCACGGAACGGGGTACGTGCCTACCTAGGTAGTTATAATATACCAAGTCAAAGAAAGGTTTAATTACCTATATTCTCCGGGGAAGAAATCAGTCATAACGTGGATGTAAGAAGAGCTCTCATATCATATCTACCATTCAAGGCTATATATCTAATTTAATACTATTTGGCCTAAACACACCTCCATTCATATCCTTCCATGAGCCTTACAGCGTGGGATACTGCTTATTATGAATAGGTGCTTAAGTAACAAAGGTTTGTCAAACTCAACATCGCTTGAGTACTCCCGCAATGTAGTTTGACTTAACTTGTAAGTGAATCTATTTTGAAGTTGTAATCAAATCCTGAAACGGACTACGACTCAACGTAGGAGACCCTAAGATTGCAACAGTCAATCAAGACTAGGGTCTGCTAGAATTGACTCTGCCCTACTTTACAAGAGGCCCTGATGCAATAATTCAAGGTCAAGCACCATGAATGAATTATTTTCTTATCAAACCCGATTTGCTTGACACCCCTTACATCCAGTTACCTTGGATTGGTCGCGTTTCCAACTTCTCGGAGACTCAACCAATCCATGCGAATTTATAGGTTCCTCAATATGCCGAAACTGCCTTGCTCGCACTAGATATGATGTAGTAATGTCTAGGCTAAGATTGACAGTAGTACGAACAGGGGTGAAACGTGAATTTGGAGTCTTATGTTTGTAAATGGAGGCATTCTGAAGATTATACGAGCTTGAAGATATACCGATCACGCTAAAGGGGAAGTTCCACAATTAAGTCTAAACCCACGAACATAATAGTAGGTATACGACTTAGTAATCACTGGCACCTCAAACTAAGCACCACCCCGAACAATGATCGGCCATTGAGATCCTTCGCGTGGAAATCGCTACAGGTAACCGAGGAGTCGGGTTTAACGTTGCTGATCATGGGACTGTGCGGTTCTGCCGCCGGTGCATACCCCGCACGGATCCCTTGCTCGCGATTGTGAGCTGCCTTCGGCATGTATGTGATTCGACTAGAGTTCGCAGACGGGCTATTTAAGTACGGGTTAGTCCCGGCTATGACGGATTCCCATAGACGTCACCTTCAGACCCGAAGAGCTGGGCTGAGAGAACTCATATAAACCGTCTACTTACACGAGAAAAGGCAGCGACATGCCAGGACTTATTCAAGAATCGCCTTTCAAGACCATCGAGGTCAAGGAGCTTCACCCTACTTTTGGGGCAGAAGTTAGTGGGGTCGATTTCCAAAATGTGTCCGAGGAGCAGTTCAAGGAGATCGTCGCGGCCATGGCCAAGGTAAATAAGCTCGGAGATGTAATGAGCGACACATTACTAGCGTCTATGGCTGACAGCGAAACGATCTTGTAGTATGGCTTCTGTGTCTTCCAGAACACGGGATTGGATGATACGGCCCATGTCAAGTTTTCCGAACGCTTCGGAGAACTCGACAATATTCGCCGGTACGTCGTAGGAGGGCGCAAGCCTCGCTACGATCTCTATGAGCTCTTTGATGCCGGGAACATTGACGCCGAGACTGGCTCTATCCTCGACCCGGAGAGCCCGAGAGCACATTCAAACCGGGGCAATGGTCTGTTCCATGTAGACTCATCCTTCAACCCTCGACGGGCATCGTACTGTCTCCTGCGCGCCTGCGAGCTGCCTCCTCCCGGCAACGGCGGCAACACGGACTTCGCAGACTCGCGGACCGCCTTTGACGAGCTACCCGACGACCTGCGGGATGAGCTGCTATCGCACGATTACGTAGGAGCGCACTCAATGGCGCATTCGCGGAAGCTCGGCTCGCCGGCCTTTTTCGAGGACGTGGACCCGACGAAAGGAACAATGACGCGGCACCGGATCGTGCAGGTGCACGAGCCGAGCGGGCGGACGAACCTGTACGTCGGCGCGCACCTACACCACATCGAGGAGAACGGCAAGGAGGTGCCGAACTCGTGGGACCTGGTACAGCGGCTCAATCAGCACGTGACGCAGAAGAAGTACACGACGACTGTGGAGTGGCACAACCCAAGCGACATGATCATCTGGGATAACCGGTGTGTGTTACACCGTGCGGGCGGTGGCGCGTTTGAGGGGAAGTACAGGCGCGACTTGAGGAGGACGACGGTGCATGATGATAGCCCCACGGCATGGGGGTTGAATCCGCAGGACAGTGTGTGGATGGGATTTAATGCTCAGGCGAAGCCGAAGCATGCTGGGGCGGTTGGAGTGTAAGATTTGTTATTACTAGGAGGTATGTAGTATGTTAGATGGCAATTCGAAACTGATATCTATGGTTAGTAAAGTAGTTGTATATCATGGCCACAATTTGGAAATCATGGAATTAGGTTGCTATCTTCACACGGTTTCTCGCATCATATTTTTACTGGGTGTCGACCTAGAGTGTGGTGATCCCGTCGGGAAGATCGGTCTGGGGAATCCCTGGCTGCTGCATGCAGTATATGCGATTGGTATAGAATCACGTGGGAGGTAGGCACTAATGTGCCTATTGTGCTCGTCATCCAGCGGACTCGGCCAGTGACTAACATTAGTGGCGGCCCCGATCCGTCTCCGAACCATTTCAGCGGAATTCATTGACATCTCCATCACAGCACTAACCTAGACATTGAGCAGATCGTGGTTAAGGTATTAATTCAAGATGGTTCTTGAAACGGCTCCTAGAAATTGGTACCGAGATGAGTACTTGATCTCAAGCGAGCCGCTACTTATTCAAGTCGATGCTGTCAACGAAGCACTAAGCTCGGATTTAATGTGGTGGGCTCAGGGGTTGCCGCGCGATCTTCTAAAAAAAGCACTTCATAACTCGCTATGTCTTGGGTTATACGTGCTGCCCAAATCTACATCTCAGATTGCGGGTATGTCTCCTGCCAAGCTATTCTGAATTAAGCTTCAGCTCACATCGATAGGGCAAAGTAGTCCGGCTCAGGTCGGACTCGTGAGGGTCGTTACGGACGACGTGACTTTCGCCTACCTCACTGACGTGTACGTCCTCCCTGAATATCAGGGGAAAGGCCTTGGTCGTTGGATGATGGAATGCCTCAACGAGGTTATCAAAGATTGGACCCATCTGCGACGCTTTATGTTTTTGACGAGCGATAGTATGGACCTGTATCGCAAATACCTTGGGGCGAAGGATTGGCGAGAATGCAATACGGAAGGCATTTCCATCGGCTTGATCGAAGGTCCAGCAGCGCAGCACCCGACTCATGAGTAAAGCAATGTCGGAGAATCCCCCGTTCATTCCTTACTTGTCTTCCCATATGCGCCTCCAGTTGCCTTTCTCATCTCCAATGCGCGTTTGTACGGAGGCGCAGTCGGAGGTTGGATTGGATCCAAGGATACGTGGTCTGCTGGGAGGCGATAGGAAGCGTCAGAGTCAAATGCAGATAAGTCTCCACAAGCGATAAAAGGCGCAATCCATCTAATATCGTTATCGTGCGTTGGGCGATGATCTTCTAGTCGTATCTCAGTAATTCCATCTTCATCTGTAGTTTGAATGAAAGCGGGGGCGCTGTCCCATGCCCCTGTGTCTGGATTTTGTAAGATGGTATTGGAGGTGATAGGTAAACTACTAGAGTTCTGTTCCGTCATGTTGGATAGACGAAAGCCAACACCCAATGGCTCCTCGAGGCTTGCTGAGAATCCTTTAGGAGGTTGAAAATTCAAGCATACGATGAACGCTTCAACGCTGCTGGCGCGCGAGGACCTCGGTTTGGCGACATGTACCGTCTCGAAGAATATCTTAAGCTGGGCGTATAGCACATCTACGTTCTTTCCCCTGAAAATCTTGGCCACGAACTTGCCACCAGGTTTCAAAACGCATAGCGCCAAGTTCAACGCTGCGAAGAGAAGCTGCGATTGCACGTAGATATCTAGGTCGTGTAAACCAGTTACGTCGGGTGCGCCATCACTCAGCACTAAATCGACCGGGTGTACTGCCTGCTGACTCTTGGTTTTGGAGTCGTACTCAGGGTCTAGCGCTTTTAAAAGCAAGGGAACTGTGGCAGGGKGGGTGATATCAGCTCGTAGAGTAACAATTCCCGGCAACGGGCTGATGGGTTGCAAGTCGATTGAAACAATCTTGACGTCAGAGCGAGGCTTGAGTTCTGCAGATGGTTGCTCCAGCCCCTTGGATTCCAGCTTGTTCGCGACATGCGGGCCAAATAGGCCCAGCATCTGTTGGCGAAATCTGGCATCGCGATCTTGCCAGGCTGCTCGGCCAAACTTCTCTCCTTTAATCAGTACCCTTGAAAGGACTTGTGACCAACTCCCAGGTGCAGCGCATAAGTCCACTACTCGAGTGACGTTGGCGAACAGGTCGAATTCTACCCCTCTGTCAGCATCCTTTCAGCGCGTTTCTTTTTCGGTCAGGGGTTAGAGCAACCTTCGTCAAGCTGTAGAAGCTTGAAAGCGCTCCTGGCTCGCCACCCCTGCTCCTTTGCCAGTCTGTAATATGCATCACGCTTATCTTTCGATGATTTCCCCATTTTCAATTATTGTTTTTTGTATGAGGTACTTTTAAAGATTCCCTTGAATTATTCACGTTCATGTCTAAGTCGACCCCACCAACAATTTTTCGTTGCAAATTGGCTTAGTCAGTAGGGCTGAATTAAGGTGTGGTCTGTGCAGGCACCTTTCTTATCGGCTTAACACGATAAGATAAGCCGATAAGCGGGCAAAATCCCCAAATTTTCTTAGCATTTCAATTCAACACCAAGGATCGTCGCGACTTTTTGCGTTTCGCCGTATTAACTTCCTTGACTACCATGGCCGAGTTGAAGAAGCGGAAGGCCACTGGCCAAAGTACGAACGCGCCGGCCAAAAAGAAGGCGAAGGCCCATCAACCCATCTCCAAATCCACCAAGAAGACGAAAGCGAGGAAACCCACGAGTGCCAACTCTCTACAATGGCGCAAGGCGAAGCTCCCCGATATGTTCAACGATGCCGAGGGCTTTTACGGCTTAGAGGAAGTTGATGATGTTGAAGTTATTCGAAATAGCGACAACACCATTGAATTTGTACGCCATACCCCTAGTACTATCGAACTTCCAAAGCATTAACGAGAAACAGAGAGCAGCTGTACCCTCAGGTGACGAAGAAGACAAGGAAGATGAAGAAGGTGTGGACAACGAAGTACAGAGTGACGACGAATTCGAAGGATTCGACGACGAGCCTCCGGCGCGAGCTACTTCCGAGAACGAGTCGCCCAGCCTTTCCGCGAATAACGTTGAAGGTGGAAAAACAGAGACAGCGGACGCGACAAACGTTTCCGAAGGGAATAAGAAACAGCAGAAGCAGAAGAAAAAGAAGGATGCAAATAAGATAGAGGATCCGGAACTTGAGACGAATGTTTTCACCGGGCTGGATGCTGTAGAAGAGGCTCAAGACGACGTCGATTTGTCCGCATGGGTGTCATTGGATCTGTCTCCTCGAATCCTCGAGTCCCTGGCAAAGTTGAAGTTCACAAAGCCTACGCGCATACAAGAAGCCGCCATACCGCAGATATTAGCCGGCCACGACGTTATTGGTAAAGCTTCGACAGGTTCAGGAAAGACCTTGGCATTCGGTATTCCAATTGTTGAGAAGTGGTTGGATTTATCAGAGGAGGCCCAGCCTTCTGAAACTGCGTCCAAGGTTCCTCTTGCTTTAGTTCTATCTCCCACTAGAGAACTTGCGCACCAGCTTACCGACCATATCAAGAATCTCTGCGCTGGTTTGCCGAATTCGCCATACGTATGCTCTGTGACTGGCGGGTTGTCCGTCTACAAGCAGCAGCGCCAACTGGCCAAAGCAGATATCGTCATCGGAACACCTGGGCGATTGTGGGAAGTCCTAAGTTCTAGCTCAGATTTGATGACAAGTTTCAAGGGTATTCAATATCTGGTGGTAGATGAGGCCGATAGGCTTCTGACGGAAGGTCACTTCAAAGAAGCTGCAGAGATTTTCAATGCTTTGGACAGGATTGAAGCAGATGAAGGCGAGGAAGCAGACGTGGCGCCTACTCCGAGACAGACCCTTGTTTTCTCCGCGACGTTCCACAAAGGCTTACAACAGAAGCTGGCTGGCAAGGGCCGCTATGACTTAATGAGCCAACAAGACTCAATGGAATATCTTCTCAAGAAGCTCAATTTTCGAGAAGAGAAACCGAAATTCATTGATGTGAATCCGGTGTCCCAAATGGCAGAGGGCCTCAAGGAAGGGCTCGTGGAATGCGGGGCGATGGAAAAGGTGAGTTTCGCCAAGACGATGATTATATCATCTATACTAATTATCTAAAGGATCTTTACTTATACGCCCTTCTGCTCTTGTATCCGAATGTGCGAACACTAGTTTTCACCAATTCTATCAGCTCCGTCCGAAGGTTGGCCCCTATGCTTCAAAACCTGAATCTCCAGACACATCCACTTCATTCTCAAATGGCGCAGAAGGCGCGTTTACGTTCCGTTGAACGATTCACCAGTGCGAAACCAGGACAATCTTCCATCCTTGTCGCGACGGATGTTGCCGCGCGTGGCTTGGATATCCCAGGAGTCGACCTAGTAGTGCATTATCACGTACCCCGCGCCGCAGATGTATACGTACACAGGTCTGGACGTACCGCGCGCGCAGACAGAACAGGCCTGAGCATACTTCTCTGCGCACCTGAAGAAGTTACCCCAACCAGACGACTTATCGCGAAAGTGCATTCGAGCAGCGATAGGGGGTCCAAGAAGAACTTCTTCGTCCAGACGCTAGACATGGATCGGAAACTGGTGAATCGTTTAAAACCTCGCGTGACACTGGCCAAGAAAATCGCCGATGCAGGACTAGCGAAAGAAAAGGGGAATAAGGAAGACGACTGGATGCGGAACGCAGCGGAGGAGCTTGGTGTCGAATACGACAGCGATGAGATACAACAGGTCGGGAAGTGGGGAGGACGCGGGGGCGGGAGGAAGGAGAAGCAGAATCAAGCCAGAGCCATGACGAAAGCCGAGCTAGCTGCCTTGCGCGCCGAATTAAGGGAGCTTCTCTCGAAGCGGGTTAACGCCGGAGTGAGTGAGAAGTACATCGCCACGGGTATGGTGGATATGGACGAACTGCTCCGCGGCGCAAAAGGAGAGTTCTTAGGGAGGGTTGAGGGACTCGATATTGAGACTCTGTAATCATCGGAATCCTTGTGGACCTATGCAATATAATGGATACTCAGCATGGACGAAATACATCCAGACTTTCGTCTTCGTATGGTGTGTATAAAGTTTCTAACGACGTCATTCTGTCCAAACGCCCGGGAAAGCATCAGATGGACTACATTCAAGTGACACTCGAACTGGAACCGGACGGTCGCTTACGAATCTTTACGAATACCAATCATAAGCGACAGGACGACGGAAGAGCGGACTCTTCTCGGATTGCACGGCCATAAGGAATACATTTTGGTAAGTACGAGCTCTCTAGAGCCGGTATAACCTGGTCGTCGACGTTGCATCTAGCTAAAAGTCCAAAGGTGGTATGAACTCTATATAACCTTATCTGGAACTCGGACCAGGGCCCCCCTATGTCGTATGTAAGAAGAGAGTTCCCGCCTTGCCTGATCTATCATAGCTGAGACGCGGTATGACGATACGTTCAACTTTGTCTGTCTACATACTTTCAGCAAGCGATCCCGCCATTTCACATCGTGAACAATGTTGTCCCACCCCATCAAGAGTACCCCTCGCTTCTATCAAGCTGAGCGGGTCGCAGATTCCTATTCCAAGGAGATTCCTATTCATGATTTATTTCTAAATGGTATGGTATCTTGACGCCCTTCCAATTTGTACACTTCGAGCTGTGGAATAGGAGACATCACATTATTTCATAGGACCCTCTCATTGACGCCGTAACCAAACGTTCGAATATTACAGGATGGTCTCAATATCAATTCAAAACCACCGTCATTATGTCCATGCAACGTTGTATCTCCGCATTCCATGGCCGAATTAATAACACCGAGACTTGGGGGGCGAACTCTGTATAAGCTGGGGCCCTTGATCTCGGGATCGTCAGATTCGGTCGGCTCCTTGATGGTATTTGAAGTCCGCACGTTAAACGCCATGACCTTAACTTGGCGTGGCCGTGAGACTTATCTCTGGCTCGAAGTCTATATTGTCGAGATGGTCTCGTATCCTTATACGAAACCACACCACCACCTCTTCCGCTTGGGACTAGTTAGGGAAGTAGGTGAACTTAATGCCAAACATTCGGAAAACAGGGCTGCTTCAGACGTTTTCCCCTCAAGTTGTTGAACTGAATCCACCTGGGAAGCTGATAGCCTTAGCCGGGCAGTCATTATAAGCTCTTCGGATCACCCCAATTTTGTTCCCTCGTATTCCAAACTTTCAATCCTCTCACGGGCCAATGGTCTCGGAAAGAGGACGTTACAGGAATCAAAACGAAAACGACCGAGTAGATAAGATATGCTTATTAAATCTCGTAGTCTACCTCTATTCTAACTTAGAAACTTGTGAGCGAGAGCCGCTGTGTTCAACACACCATGGCGGCTTCAGAGGCGCCGCCTAGGATGACAAACGACAGTCCGGAGGAAGCTAACCCAGAGTCCAAAGAAGCCATACCGCAGTTAAACCAGACCGGACTGCAGCCGGAGATCACATTCACGCCGCCTTCAGGCATCGCCGAGGCTAATAGCCGAAGCAACCTCCCTCAGACTCGATTCCCCTCAGCCAATTTTCGCAGGCTGATCAGACCTTGTGAATGCGGAGATAGGATAGGCTTCCGATGGCCTCTATGGAAGAAATGGTTATACCTATGCGTTATATTCCTAGTTCAGCTATCCATGAACCTCAACACCACGCTTTACTCCAACGCTATCGATGGTATATCCCTGGAATATGGCGTCACTCCTTTTCTAATACGCTGGGGCGGTGCCGCCTCGTTTCTAATCACTTACGCATTTGGCTGTGAGCTGTGGGCGCCGTGGTCTGAGGAATTCGGGCGMAAGCCTGTTCTACAATCTTCTCTAGGCCTCGTCAACTGCTTTGCAGTATTGGTAGCGACGTCTCCGAACTGGGCAGGCCATGTTACAGGACGTGTTTTGGGAGGCCTATCCAGCGCCGGAGGTAGTGTGACACTCGCAATAATATCGGATATGTTCGAACCTGACGACCCCATGTTCCAACACGCTACATCGTTCATAGTGTTTTCGTCAGTGTACGGCTCCATCATCGGCCCCATTATCGGCGGGTTCGTCGAGCAATACCTCGCTTGGAGGTGGTGTATCTGGATTCAAGTCATATTCGGCGTCTTCGTTCAGCTCCTCCATCTTTTCATCGTGCCTGAGACGCGATCCTCCATCATCATGGACAGGGTAGCCAGGGAATATCGGAAGTCCGGCAGGGATAGTCATGTCTTTGGGCCGAGCGAAATGGCGAACAGGCGCATCGACTGGGTAGATGTCGGGAAGATCTGGATGCGGCCTTTCAGGATGTTCATGACGGAGCCTATCGTGGTCGCCTTTTCTCTACTCTCAGGATTTTCCGATGCCCTCATCTTTAGTGAGTCTCTTTTGGGGCGGCTATTCCATAGTGGCCATCCCTACCCCCTATTTCGTCTCTATTTCTCAGGGCGGATTAATTATCAAGTCTCGCGAACCTGGTACACGCCCGCGAGCTCGTGGCATAGGTATCGGTTATCGCGTGTTGCCATTATCCCCCAAGAAACGTCCGTTTAAAACGATGAGGACTAACCTTTGATTCTTCGCAGTGATGGTACAGTCTTTCGGCTTCGTATACTGGCAGTATGGCTTCAACTCAATCCAGATCGGCTTGAGTTTCCTCCCCATCGGCCTTGGTTATATGTTCGCATATGTTGTCTTCTTTCTATTCATTCTTCGCAATGTCTCGCTACGCGCCAAGCGTCCACACGACGAGTATGCACAGTATGAATCCCGGCTTACGCCTTTACTTTGGATGGCACCCTTACTGCCGATCGGCCTACTAGTATTCGCTTTCACGGCAGCTTATTTCACGACGCCTATACACTGGGCACCGAGCATGGTCGGTTCCTTCTTGATCGGTATAGCTAACTTCGCTATTTATATGGCAACCATCGACTATGTTCTCAGAGCCTACGGTCCCTTTGCTGCATCCGCAACAGGTGGTAACGGCTGGGCGCGAGACTTTCTTGCTGGAGTCCTGACGCCTTATGCAATTCCTATGGTCAGTAGCTATGATAGGACCTGCCAGGCTGGAAGAATCTTAACCGAACTGACATTTTCATAGTACGCTCATCATGCCTTCTCCTTTACTCCTCTACTCTGGGATCCTTCTACCCCTTGAAAAATACAACAACCCAAACACCAAGTCTAACAGCATATAGGTACGAAAAGCTGTCCGTCTTTATGGCAACGATCGTCCTCGTCGTCATCGCCATCGTCCTCTGCGGTGCCGTATTTCTCGTATACAAATACGGGCCCTGGCTGCGCCACCATTCCAAATTTGCGCAGACTCTTGCGAAGGCGGAGGCTGACCAGGGAGCTGTTGTCGTCAACAGCAGCGCCGACGGTAACGAGATTGCGGACATAGCATCGCATAGCACGAATCGCGCGGCGAGCTTTCTATCGTCCGAGCGCATCCGCAGGCGTCAGCGTAGTACCCTAACCCCAAACACGCCTTCCGAACCACCCCGTACTAGCCTCCAGTTAGAGCGGTCACCGGCATGGTGTCAGCACCATCGCTGCCAAAGTCTACCATCGCGACCATTTCCTTCGCTTCCGAATCTGAACCAGAGTCAAGGAGACCAGGGGAACCAGACTATGACCAAAGACGCGGAGAACATTACCACGAACTCCGGGAAAAGCTGCACATGCAGCAGTCAGCAGACACTTACGGGGACTTGCAGTTTCTGCAAGCCAGTGGATAGCATCAGGACTGGGGATAACTCCGTGCCCACGTCGTTGCAGGAGGTCGAAAATGCCATTTCGGAGCCGATAAATGAGGCAGAAATGGAAGAATCCGCTGTTCCTCCGCCGACTACTAATATTGGCGCTGGAAATGAACCAGGTGCGCCCAGCCAGAGTAACGAGATGAACGATGGCAAGCCCCACTGCGGTATGATGTGAACAGTAGCTACTCGATCATCTACATGGATCTGGTTAGCATAAGCGCGTTTTGGCATGGGTCTTATCTCTTGTAGCTCGTGGTTATGCGGAGTTTGGCGTAACTCCATAAATATCGCAGGCCGCTTCCATCTATTATATAGCTCGATGATATCAATGCTTACGGGTAAGGGATTGCTTCTAGCTACGTCAATTGAAGCATATATCAAGTACCCGAAAGGAAGGCTTGAATATGCTATGACCGGAGATCGGATACGTGGCTGTTAACAGGTTTTTAACATCATGAGCTATGTACAGTAGAGATCTGCAAATATATACAGTGAAGTTGAGTCTGTCGAGCAGTAGTTGCTAGGTGAATGCGACATGCAAAAGATGGTGTGGTCCCTCGTTCCTCGTAACCCGCCCATATATACAATCCCTCCCCTAGTTTCATATCAGGCGCGAAGCGAATGTCGATCGTGCTCTTTCTCGGAGCGGGCGAAAGAAGAAGAAAATGAATCGACGGTCCTCTAAGACGGAGCGCCGGCCCCCGATCCAAATGACCGTCGTAAAGGTCAGAGCAAGGCAACAAGCCTAGCCGACACCACAGGAATCGTCCCAGGCCTACTGGAGGTTGTTCTTGATGTTGTCGTACTGGCTGTTGGGGTAGCTGAGGAGGTTCTGGCTGGAGTCAAGGGAGCCGGAGCCGCCCTGGGCGTTGAACGCCGTCGCGATCAGACTGCCGGAGTCGGTGCGGTCGCCAGAAGCCTCCCAGAACATAGATCCGCCGAGGCCCTTGTTCTGGAGGTAGGTGATCTTCTTCTTGATCATGTCGACGTTGTCGTAGCTGATGAGCTCCTTCTTGGAGCTATCGTAACTATAGGTGGCGCCAGCCACATCGTCATAGATCTCAGTGGCGCCGGATTTGGGTAGCACCTTATAGTCCCAGATTCCGGCTTCCCACTGCAGCGACATCGAAAGTCAGTAGTTATTCTCTAAATAGCAGACACTAGTCCCAAATAGGAAAAACAAGAAGCTCTGGGTGGCACTTACGGAACCGTCACCGACACCCGTGTACGACTTTCCGATACCGTCGGTGGACTCGAAAGCTATTGAAGCATTAGTATATAACTCAAGTGAGATCTCAACGCTGTAAGGTTCACTCACCACGTCCGTACAGGGGCAGACCGAGGACAATCTTGTTAGCCGGGACACCAGCAGAGGTGTAGGCTGTGATAGCAGCATCGGTTGAGAAAGGAGTGGATGTCGGGTTGTTGGCGTTGGAGTACAAGTTCGCTTGGTGGCCAGAAGTAGTATCCCAAGATCCAGCGTAGTCATAAGCCATCAAGTTGAAGGTATCGAGGACAGCTGCCATGTCCTTCAAGTGGAGCTTGTTGTAGTTGGTAGGGCCGGCGGGAACAGCCGCGGTCAAGAGGAAATGGTAGTTGTTAGCGTACTGCGCAGAGTACGCATCAAGTTCGCTTCGAATCTCCTTAAGGAGAGCGACCATGTTGCTAGCCTCAGTGTCATCGGCTGGGKATTCCCAGTCAACGTCAATACCGTCGAATCCCCAGTCCTTGATCAAAGTGATGGCCGATGACGCGAAAGTCTTCCTCGTCGCATCAGTGCTGGCAGCTGCCGCGAAATTGGATGAGTAGGTCCAACCTCCGATAGAAAGCTAGTTGGAGATGTTAGCCTATTAGTTTCAAAAGGATTTAGCTGTCAAAACTTACCAGCACTTTGAGCTGTCGGTTGCTCTTCTTCAGCAGGTAAAGCTGCTTCACACAGCCGTATGCATTGGTTCCAACGTCATTCCAAGCTAGAGTTGACGTGTTAGCAAACACCCTTAATAGAAAGGACAAGTCTTAGAATCACTTACAGTCGCCGTCATAGTGTTTCTCTAGATCGGCATACGAGTCCGATGTATACACAGTACCATCAGATCTCAGGTTGGCGAACGAGTAAAGAACTCGGTTGATCTGGGAAGCCGGAAGCTGAGCCGGCTGGTAGTTCCTTCCGTAAATACCCCTAATGGCGAAGTTAGCCAGCTTCGCTCATGTGAGATGGGTAGATCATCTTACCAGTTAGTGAAGTAAACCGTGTTCTGGAAGGTAGAAGCCCGCTTCTCAACTTGTGTGATTGGGCTAGCCAATCCAAGGGATGCTAGAAGCAAAGTAGTGAAGAGACCCTTAGCAGAGACCATCGTGACGAATGTTCAGAGTGAGGACTAGAGTAGTCTAAAGGAGTGAAACTCTGGACAGAGTATAGAAGACCTGGCTTGGTTGATTGAAATCTCAAAGAAAAGAAGGAATTCCAATGTCTTTATATTCTTCGACAGGTCCCGTGGCAGCGCGGCTTCGGCGCCCTGCGATTACAACCACATGTCTCTCATGTGGCACAAGGATGTGTGACTGGCGATGCGGAACCCTGGGATGGACCGTTAAGCTCGGAATAAAGGAGTCACAAACAAACCGACGAGCTCGATAAGTGGGTTATGGCGGCTCTTCCAACCAGGGCGGCAACGTTGCTCCTATCAACCCAGACACGATCCTAAGCTGGTACTATGCCGCCATATCCCCTGCTTGCGGCGTCCTTGTAGAGGTGGTTCCCGGTCATGAGAGTGTTGGGAGAGCTCATGAGAGCTTCATGGAACCGACAAGGCGTATTGGAGCTTGGGAGCCCTCGTGGCCTTTTCCTATTCCGTACGTGGAAGGTGGTCGTTGGAATGTGTCTTACACATCAAGGCCTCGACGGTCCCGGTAATGAAGGTTGCCTTTGCTCAGGGGAAGCTGCTTGGCCCAGCCAATCAAAAGCCCGGGAATACAGAACCAGAACACCACCAGCTACTCTCCGGACGAGATTAGCACAAGGGTGACAGCTTATCACAGGGTTGTATGGACCCATCATCTCCAAGCTCATACCCCGCCATCACTTGACCAAATTAGATCTTGGGATAACTGTCATATATCGGAGACAAGTAAATGGTGGTTTGACCCTCGAGAAGCTGATTTAAAACAGAGTATCAGATGACCCAGTATGGCAAGGAAACCAAGTCAAGTAAAGGTAATGTGGCAGATTGTGAGACATACAGAAGGCATGTCTTAAGGCCGATATCCACTAGATGGTGGTTATAACAGATTCCACCGACCCACTAGAGGAGCGTCAAGCTTGAATTGTTAGCCTCCGGAGCACTACCCATTCTTTGGTGTGGAGAGATAAGGTATTTCCTAATTAGGATCATTTTTCCAGCACGGCGCATGGCAGAGCCTAACCCCTGTGTCGACGATGCTAACTGGTGCCGAGGTCAGGCTCGACGATGGGACTTTGCGCTGACAAACCTGGCCGGTGCACCCCACCCCCGCTAGATATCTGGTTGCATCAAGGGCATCGATTATACTTGCAACGTTACTGGGCCTAAGAAGAAATTTGGTCTTCGCTGCGATGTGTCCGATTATATGCGATAGCATCGGCTTGGATGACATGAGGCGTTAGGACTTACACGACGGCACGCACTGTCATCAAATTCAACGAAGTCGGAACCTGGGATTAAGGAACGAATATCCGCGGCCGATTCCGCAGTGGTGGTCGCATTTGTGGCGCGACGTAGTAACTGCAACAGTCGCGACCATGGAGAGTCAAGAACAACGGGTCAAAAGATCTAGACTACCGATTAGATGTTGAGATATTCGGTATAGAATTCCTTGTGATTGAGGAAAGATCCGCGCGGAATCCCTAAGGCGCGTGACTCTCGCCCTTTGTTTCTACGTAGGATACCCATGGACGCGTCGAGGCATCGGGCCGATCACTGACCCCCTAGGACAAGACATAAAGGAGCAGCCGCCACTAATTCATAGCTAAATTAGACTTAAGCAAGCCTTATTAGAATCCCGGCATCCTGGAAAGTGAAGGTCGATTGAGCCACGTTGTTTAGCCGTACGGTAGACACTGCCTTGCCGGCTTCATGCCCCTTAAACTGGTGGAGTCGTGCAAAGCCATTCTTTGCACGTTGAATCTTGTCCGCTGTATTACCGGATCAGACCTTTAGTCTAACACTTGTGAAGGAGTATTTGTGTACTACACGGTTATTACTTGGCAGGGCGGCTTCGTACACCAGCTTGTGAGGCCACGAATTGTCTCAAGCAAGAGCTTCAATTCTCAACCTAAGGATCCAGACCATCAGTTAGTCGAAAGAGAAGACTCTTCAATGATCTACAATAAGGCGATGATGAGGCTCTTCGCCGATCGTCAGGTTCGACATCAGAGTACAGGACGGTGCCTGGCATGATGCGAGCCCTGACAGCGGTTGAATGGTACTCCCGAAGGATGGGGCAAGGATGACGACAGCATCCTGATAGCATCCTCCATTTCCAGGAGGGGAAGCTGTGGAAGAAGGTAAGCTCGAAGAATGTATTGGCCAGAGAGGGCGGGCAAGGTGGCAGATTGCAGGTAGCAGGTAGCCGGTAATATTATTTGGGGAAGCAAAAGCAAGTCGGCGGTTAGATTCTAGTGCCAGATCTTTACTCCACATCGGCGAAAACTGAACCTGGATGGGGACTGCCTGGTCCAGGAAGGTGGATACCGCTCTGCCTAACAGGCCTGTCCTCTTTTGGCCTAGCGTATCCAAATCATTACCTAATACTCCGCGTTGGGTGCATATAACGCGCATCTCGAAATATTCAGGGGTAGCATCGCCGTAAGGATGAAATTGACTATTTGAAGGTTAGGTTCAAACTTCTAAATATGGCACCAACATTAAGGCACAGCATTGCACAACATCCAACCTTCCATAGCATCGGTACTCCGTTGAAGAATTATTCTACCAACAAGGCATATTCCTTGTCCCTTTAAAATTGAGAATCCACCTGTAGGCTCTTCATTCTCCAGCGCCCAGGTATGCACGTGGCAAAACCCTTGTTGGAAATCCAACGCATATGTAGAACGATGGGTCCGAAAAAAGGCCATCCCTCGTCAGATCTGGAAGCTCCTAACATCGCCACGCCCTTCTTAGCCAGTTTCTCGCAGAGGGATCAGTTGGACGTCATGCTACACAAGCTCCCTTAATTAATCCCACTTCTATTTCATCAGCTTAAACATATCCAACAGCCTGATGATGTGACCGGGACAAATGCCACTACTTCGGGGTCGCCTTTCTCCGAGACGGCCCATCCTAGCAGCTCTCCTAATATTTTTGCTTCGGTTTGAGGCGCCTTGCCCGATACTTCACCACTCACGAACGCATGAATCCAATTCTCCTCCAGCTGACCGAGCAATGGTCCGATAAAAGCAAAACCACGCCGGCTGTTCTAGGCCGCGGCAAGATATCTGCAAAGACACACACGTCTCCTTTCAGATCAGTTTTGAGGGTCGTGCTATTTATCCAGCAATTTTCTGATAAGAGGTTCAATTGTTCACCCCATATAGGGCATAGCACAACATATTTCTCTTTTGTTCATCCTCTTCAGGCAATTACGTGTCGATTGACTTTAGATTTTAGCATTTAATCAAGGTGGGCTATGTCATTCATGCTATAGCCGCAATCGTACCGAACATATGATGCGGCTATTTCAACGACCAGGGGATACTGTCACTGCTCTCTCGGTTACACGTCGGGACACCCGCCGCCAAACAGCATCGCAACTGTGAATCCATATATCCCTATTTCGAAGTTTCCAACGAATCTGTCTGTGGTAAATCGGGATGTTGACGCAGCCGAGCATAAGTGTTTCATGCAATGTTTAAAATATCTCTGCTAAAGGCAATACCGCCAAAACGCCCCCCGAACACTGTCTCCTAGCATGTACCTATTTCAAATAGCAGCATGAGAATAGTCTTCGAAAGGTAAACCAGACACAAATTCCTCCCATGTCCGCCAGGATATATCCCCGGCAACGTCACTGTTTGATTCGAAAATATTGTTCATTTGCGAGCTTTGGTTGTAGGATGTCTGTGACGTGTACCATGGTGCTTCCGATGAGGACGTAACCGCGGGGTCATCAAATGACATCGCCGAATTAGTTCCATCGATGTCGAAAGGGAGAGTGGTGATGTACTGTTGGGTCTGTTGCTGAGTTGGAACTAGACTGTTCAGATCAGGACAGTTTATCTCAGCCGCCGTGGTGTCCAGTGATCTTGTTTCTGCGTGATAGCTAGGCAACCCAGCATTCGGCAGCAAAGATAAGTCGGGGTAACTCTGGCCCTGTAGAAGACGGGCGGTCCTCTTTCTCGTCTGGTCCATGAGTCTTTCGAGTGGCCTCCTAAGCATCCCCCCACGGTAATTTTCAATGATTGTTCTATGCTCTTCGAAAGCTGTCTCGACTACCGGCCAGGCTGTCCGAAGGATTCCGACGTCGGTACACACGAAGCATTCTGTTATAGCAATGGCGAGCGCATGCCACTGAACAATCTCATACCATCTAAACCCCTCTCCCCTAGGGTCTGACCTGACTAGGTGTATCTTGGCCAAAACTTCTAAGGCGATACGAAGTAAATCTGTGCGCTGGGTTTGGGAAGTTGACTTGCTGCCAACGCGGTGCAGGGGTCTCAAAGCCGAAAGCCGCATCGCTGCGACGCGTGTCTGTGCACCATGGAAGGCCCACCAGGCATATGCACTTGATTCTGGGTCACAGAAGCGCAGAAATTTAACAACCTTCTGTTCGTAACGTGAGACGTGCTCTTCTCTTTCTTCCCAGTTGAAGTCATCCGTCTCTTTGGCACAGAAATTTAGAAGCCGTCCGCTTCGCTGCGCGTTGTACATGACAAGAGCAAATGTCATATCGGTTAATCCGCCTCTGCTCTTAAGCTCCCCCTGGGTGTCGACATCGAACTCGGAATCATTAATATTTATAGGAAGAGTTGAGGGTACCGCACTAGGTTCTACAAGCGGCTCGGTAGCTTGCTCGAATGAAAACTGGAGGTCGAGTACGCATATCGTGCACCATAATCGCTGCCTTATTTGTTGATTGAAGAAAGATTCCGGCCTATCCAGGTGGAGAGACAGTGACTTTGCTATCCGAAAGGCAACGGCGAACATAGTCCAGACAGTACGACTGGGATCTTCAGTCCGTCTAGCGACGAGGTATAATATAAAGGCTTGCAAGATGGTAATATCGCTTGTAGTCAGTAACTCTGATCTTTCGAGCTCGGATTCACATGCTTCTCTATATTCGGTCATTAGCGTACGTCTATCCATACCAAACGTCGCTTGACATTGTTCTTCTGTCATGCTTGCCAAGGCAGAGTAGCAGACAGCGGAACTAAGGCAGGTCGTAGATATGTGGCCGGATTCGTATCCCAAATAACGCTGACTACCTAACATGAATCTGCTTAAGGAAGGCCGGTGCAGCACCTTGATGATGGGGTCTACCTGATCCAAGTAGACCTGGCATAGTTGGGCCGTTAGTTTAGTGTTGCCTAAAAGGCCATCATCAACCGACAGGCTATCATTGAAAGCGGCGCCAATCCCCAATMCCCTCAAGCCAGTGCTTAAAGTGAACTTCGAATTGGACATCACGCTCTCCTCGTCATCAGAAGGGCTGCCGACGATATCACGGAGGTCGCCTATCTTTTCGGCGTTAATTCTACTAGAAGCGGGTTTAAGGGGGCACTAATTACCTCCTCGACGATACGGGCCCAGAATTGTCGCCCAACATGTTTCTCGGTCCCGAGACTGTCAGTAACCTCGGGACTGACTGGGATCGCCGACTCTGGCTTCGAGTACGTATCAGTTGCCGGGAAGTCCGGCGGGCCGCTCATAGTTGAGACTAAGGCTTCTAGCCTTCGTATACGATCCCTCAACTCGTCATTGCTATTCAACGCTGTGGAAGAACGAGGGTTGACGTGACGACCACGAGGAAGACGCTTGCGATAAACAGGCACACAAGTTACATCTGATTTCACGCAGTTGGAGCATGGACTAGACTTGTCGCATTTAATCTTACGCTTCCTGTTATGCCGCATGTCAGACTCAAAAGCTAATACATAAGCATTTAAAATACGTACCGGCACAGCTCGCAGCTTAGTTGCGGAACAGAAGGGCGATTACGCCAGTTTGAATTGTCTGAAACCTGTGAGGCTGGGGTTGCCATTGTTCTTCATTCAGTAAGGCTACCTAGTTGGGCTCAGTAGTTGGCAATAATAGAAGGAATTTTGATCAGATTAAAGGTATTTTTTGCTGGGAGTATCAATGAGCTGAAGATCTAATGACTCATAGCTACATCGTCGCATAGCTATTACGGTCATGTCTGCCTGGCTAGTCGAAGCCTAAGGTGTTCTCCGAGAGGATATCGCTTCTAGTAGGCAGCGCCCAGGCAAACAGATGATAATGGTCGGACCTTTTACAACGTCGGTGAACTTAGTAAGGAATATGTTAAGAGGAAGAATTCATGTGGCGGAGGCGGTCCACTTCCCTAGTGAGATCTAGAAATGTATAATCCTGGCAGTCACAGCCAACAACGCCCACTTAATTATCTCCCGAATGCAGCCCTTACACAATGCATTATAGATTGAGAGAGTACCAATTAGAGTATTGAAAAGTTAGATTGCCAAAAATTGATTGGCCATTATTCCCATGCACCGGTTGCTGGAGAATGGCGAGGCTTTCTCGGTCCTGACAAGTGGGAATGGCATACTTACTGCATTGCAACAGTCCTGTGGCGTAGCAAAGCTTAGAACCAACACATCTTTGTCCCGCCTATCATAACCAACTACCTACCTAACTAAGCGGATCTTCATAGGTATAACCAAATCAATTCCAATTCATTTATACTTACATAGCCTATTCCAACGGCGTGAAAGATCCGTCTTTGCTAGTCTTAGCTACGTGGCATACCAACAGAAAAGGGACGTAGTCTTATAGAACGAGTTGTGTACAATGATAGGAGAAGGTAGATAATAGCTCGCTATTACCTCTCACATAAGGAAGCAGGAGGTGCCTAAAAAATGCCTAACGCATACATCCTCCCAAGGCTAAGGGCGTACAGCGCCCCTTTTATATGGTATCTTGAAATAGACCCACTTTTTGCCCCTGACTTCTGCGTTCAGGTATTTTCTACCGACTCGGAGTTGCAACCAACCACGACTCTCCTAAAATTCGAAGAAACAGATCGAAGATATATTCTCAAGACTCGATGCGTTTTCAAAGCGATACCGGTCTATGTTGGAAGAGCATGGTGTGAAGGGGAAGATGTAATCGAAATCATCGATAAAAACCCGTCAACAACAGGCACCTCGAAAGAGAATTGGCATTGTAATAGGGAGAAAAATATACTCTTACGTATAATAACATTCTTAACTACTTTGTTTGGTCTAGTATTATAAAATGGGAAGCTCCACTATCTCGGCACTGATTGCTTCGTGAGTTTAGATGCCCGGGAATTGTATGGTTCTCCTGTTATAGCTGTGGGCAAAACAGCTCAACATGGTGAATATGATCCACGACGCATCTATTATTTACTTCTTAAGTATGTTCGTGATGTAATTGTCTAACCTAAGTACATTCTCGGACATTGTCTGCCCCATTATTATCAACCCCAATATAGGGTACGTGGGTACACATATGGACTCTTCAGAGATATTAGTCATTCCCACGGTTATTGGTTGGTCTACTGACTAGACTCTACCGGTACTTATAGATTCTAAGATACGTATACGCGCAGAGGGATGTCCGATCATGGCCCCCATGTAAGAATAGTACTGTAACACACGGTACGTCTGGCATATAAGTGCTGCTTAACAGTGCATCACAGTATTATTAGCACACAATGCACTTGGTTGGATGTTCTTCAGACGCGTATCCACGTAACCTGTTCGCGACTAACTCCACACTCATCGCTATCCGTTCTTGAAGGCATTCCAATAGACTAGCTAGGGGAAAGACCATCATCTGCATTTCGATACTGGCGAGATCTTCCTTATATGTAGACTAGACGCTCTCGGCCATGCCCATA
Source organism: Hypoxylon sp. E7406B (assembly GCA_000931505.1). NCBI lineage: Eukaryota > Fungi > Ascomycota > Sordariomycetes > Xylariales > Hypoxylaceae > Hypoxylon > Hypoxylon sp. E7406B. The sequence goes on from JYCQ01000073.1 coordinate 81,195, forward strand.
CACTCTTAAAGGCTGCTCTAGGGCCAATTACATATCCCATCCCCCAATTCTCCTTCGCGAGTGTCAGTGGAAGAGAACATAAAACAGCGAAAAGGGGCTATGAGATACTTTCGGTAGTCTTGAGAACGAGTTATTACATGAAAGTTCTACGAACTATGGTGCTGTACTAGATTTGAGGATTGTTCCAGCTTGACTTTAGGATAGATTCACAGGTACGTCGACTCGAAACCCCTCTCGCTGTCGCTGCCTTTATACATCATCCCTCCACATTTCAAGGAGTTATTTAAAGATATTGGGGTAGGATTTTCCATTGCAACCTAACTACGAGAGCTCGGACGAGCTATATAGCGTAACGCTCCAAATACGCGTCTTAGACAACCGCGAAGAGGCCGAAGATCAAACACATGTCACGCGAAGAACGTTTATTGGAATAGTGGAATCCATCCTTGTGTTAGATTCAACTCCACCAGTTCACCTATCGTAGACAATGGAGAATGGAAGTCTTTTGTACCCGTCACGTCATCTCAAATATGATCAATTAAGCCACCACCACCACACTCATTAATGAAAGACATACGAACCTTGCCAGGAAGGCCGTAGATTCCTAGGATGGATTCAGAAGCGCACTTCAAACAACGTCAATATGTTTCGTAATAAGAAGGGGGTTCATGGTGATGTCTCAGTCGTGGACGAAACGGTGCTGCCGGAGTGCCCATGATCGCTGCATTCCTCCAATTCTGTATAGGCCGCCATCCCCAACATGGAGAGATAATCTTATAATCAGGAGGTATGGTATTAGGGCTGCATCCTATCAATTGTCGGCACGACGATCGTCTAGCCTCAGTTCAGCCGCAGCGCTACCTTGCCGCATTATAGGTCCCGCGCCAATGCTAGCTTTCTATCCATTTTAGGAAATCCAACGCGGAACATAGAGCTATAGCTCTTATTATTGTGCATGATCAGCTTAGCATTTGCATGCATTAGACAAGAGTCTAATTTTATTTTTGGGACTTCAATTGAAACTATGCCTTTGCACCGCCGTCAATGTTGTTAGTCGTCCCAATAGGGGCAAAAATATGCGTGGGCTACAACCACGTCCGTAGTTATGAAGCGTAACCCCGTTGCAGCCCGACTGTGAGAAATAGACTCGAAAACTAGTATATAACGGATCTTTCTTCCCTCGTCCTGAGGAGCTAAGCAAACAAGACTCAATCAACTAATTGCATCGCATCAACACCACCAGTACCAACCATCTCCCAAACCCCTAAAATATCAATATTCTTACGCCTTTTCAATTTAACTAGTATCATACCTATTCATCACCTTTCAAAATGGTTGCCATCACAAAGATCTTCTTCGCCACACTGGCCATGTCTGCCGCCCACGCCGCAACGCTCGCTGTAAGTAGCCGAAACGCAATGCTGTAGTAGTACTACGATACAGCCTTGACTAATCCTATCATTAATATAGTCATCATGCCCCTCCGGCCAGACCTTAATCTCCAACAACAAGTGCTGCCCCGGGTACGCGATCATCGGCGACGGAAACGACGCAACCAAGACAGTCTGCTGCGTTACCGACCAGGGCAGCGGCAACTGCAAGGGCATCGGTGTCTGCGGCAACAACCTCGGGGCCTCCTGCAAGGCTAAGGTCGACGTTACCGACTCCAACTACGACCAGGAGGTCCAGGCCGCGCTTTCTGGTACGGCCACCTCCTCCTCCCAAGCCGGCTCATCATCATCATCTGCACCGGCTACTGGCACTCCCACGGCCTCTTCCACCCCAAGCTCTTCCAGCTCCTCCAGCCCTTCAAGCTCAAGTTCCTCAGGCTCTGACTCCGATTCAGGCTCCTCTAGCAGCACCGATTCCTCGTCCTCGTCCTCGTCTTCTCACACCAATGCCGCCGCTGGAAATGCTGTTAGTGGCCAAAAGGCGGCACTCGGTATGGTTGCGGCCTTGGGTGCTGTTTCCGCCGTTTTCTACGGTCTTTAAATTGTTGGAGATGGGAGCATGATATATGATTTTGTCAATGACGCTGCTGCAGAGTCATGAGGTTTGAGGTGGTATTGATTCATTCGCTGGACAGTGTTCCGTTAGTATTTGATTTTCTTGGGTAATTTTAGGGATACTTATAGACAGGATAGTGTATATTCTCAATAGTTCTTGGGCCTAGCATACTCGATGTATGAAATGGTTGATATGATTATTTTTCCTGCAATTTCGAATTGGTATCTTCTCAGTGGTTAGTTGATGCTCCATTGCGGTTCCTATAGGCGATCTGCGGCTAGAACTCACGACGTTCGCTAGGTACATACTCGTCTCGGGTTACAAAAGGTTAAGTCTTTTATTCATGTACACCGCTCACAGCTATAAATCAACCAAATAATCTAGGTCTTCCAATGATTTAAATGTTATGCGTCGGATCCCCCTTTCCATCCTCTTCGCGAAGGGAGCTACTACTCGCGGCGAACAGACCCCGGCCTGTCATCGCCTTTGCCGCATTGAGAACCAAGAGTTCAACGTTCTTCCTCTCTTTAGGATATCTCCCTTTGTATCCGGAAACCTCGACTACCAAATCCAGTAGGTAGTCTTTCTCGACCCTATTTCCTCCTTCATATGACATATATACAGGCGAGGCTGCTAAGATAGAGGGGACAATTCCTAACGCCTTGATGAACGGGAGGCACATCCAGGTTTGTTTGCAAAGTTCCCTGTTTTCCACCTCTAGAAGGGCGTCTGGTTGCCCTAAGAGGACTGATAAGTGGTATAATACTCGATTAATGATGGTACGAAGCATCGTGTATGAAACAACAAATGACATCGTGTCCAAATTCCCAAAGTGAAACTTTCTGCTGACAGGAGTTTGGGGATTCGACTCCTCAATGATGCGACCTTCATTGCGAGCTCTTTGCATGATGCATTCGCCCATACTCTTGACTGTAGTTTCAAGGGTTGCAACTTGGTCCCGGAAAGCCCTTGCACGTGCTTGCTGTGAGCTGATATCGCGATCGAGAGAAATGCTTCGAAACCCGTGAACAAGGTCTGGCCAATAGCCAAAATAGTAGCCTATGATATAGCAATCCATCCGGTCGCTCGGGATAGAGTCTTGTAATGATGACCATGCTTGTTCAATTACTTCTTTCCATGGCGAGGCGAGAAAGAAGTTTTCCCCGCCTTCAACCAGCCAGTGAGATACCTTTACCGATTAGCTGGGTTATGTGAACACAATGGGGGTCTTACTAGGGCTGCGTGATTCTCGAATGCTAAATGAACGTCTAAGTTGTCGTTAGGATTAGGCGGTCCCCGTTTCATCACGATACCTTTAATCCCGAAGGCATGGCGTGTTCGGTGGTATGGACGGCGAGTGTCGAACAGAACCTCCAGCCGTTCCAAGATGGTCGCTGCAGCCAGCGTTTCACACCTGAGCTGTTGCTTGTGATCATCGAGGGCCCGTTGTAAGCTCCGTAACGCCTTGCCATAAAGGCTGGAGTCAATCACTTGGTTTGCCGGTAGATTTCGGCGGGAGTTGGCCCAGGTGGAGCACATGAGGGCGACGCAGTCCCGCAACGCAGGGCTTTCGCCTAAACGAGCCGGGAGGTATTTGGTGTAGCCGATGGCAGCTAGAGCATCCCAAGGTGCATTTTCATGCGCAAGAAACCCAACTAAGCGAGCGGCTACGCGGTCGGCCACTGTTGTCAGGTTCTTCCGCGGCTCATCAGAGGATAGGCGAAAATGGCCGAACGAAGCTCCACCTGGTAAACCCTGCTGACGGATGCTCTTTAAATTGCCGGCCGGCATGTCAGACGTCGTAAATCGGACTACGACCTCGTCCCCTTTCGATTCGCTACCGGTCGAGGCGTGGCATCCGTTATTTACGAACTTGGTCAAAGTTGGGGGTCCAGAGCATGCAACCTTGGCCCGCTCGCAAGGAGTGCAAGTCGGCCATCTCTCGTCACACTAGAATGCACATATTAGCTACATCCACCTGGTTATCGCCACGGCACATCGTGATGTAGCCTCACCTTGACTTTGATGCGCTTGCAGCGCTGGCATCGTTTCGACCTAGGCACGCCTACCATGTTTGAGGTGCAGCAGATTGATGTCAAACTCCGTATACAAAAAGGGATGCACAATGCGGTCTGCAAAGTTTTGCTGGGCTTTATATCGGAGACTAGGCTGGAGTCTCATTCGAACTTCGCTAAATGAGGGGATCGCGGCAACACACTCAATTTGGCAAAAGCGAAGCGGTTTACGCTGAATGGCACCCATTTGCAGTTGCGAACATCGAACCTGGCTATGCCTCTAGCGTAAGCGCAGTTAGTCATGATTAGTTGACCATTAGATTATTCTGATGATTGGGTTATACGCCTCGTCCCAGTGCAGAGCACCTGAAGCTAGGTTGTGGGAGGCCGTCGGCCAATCCGAGTATATCCATGGCGTTCGATTAGAGCTGGAGCTACAGCCCTATAAGCTGACTCATTTTTAGTTAAGTCTTTTGCAAGATAGCATGGGAGGCGCGGGGCACATAATAAGTTCAGAAATGTTCAGAAATGTTAGAAATGGCCTAGGCGAATGCGAGATGAGATGAAGAAGAAAACAATATGAGGACTTCTTGGTCCTTTAATTCTTGGACCGCGATCTGCTTGTCGTTGCTCGACGATTGTTATCGTAAAGAGCTGCGGGTAATTGTTAGGGATTAAGCCTGGGTCATAGAAATGAGCGCATTTCTTGGTATCCCATGCCAATCTCCCTTTATTCAGTGTTGCCTGGTCTTCTCTTGGTAGGGCGGCCGACACGGATCGAATTATGTAACCTTATGTAAGGTACGATTAATTCCAATCCAAGCCTCAATGTTGGGACCTTGACCGCACTGGAATTGCCGGGATCCGAACTCATTATTGGCGGCGGGGKGTGTAGTGGGAGACTTAAAAAGACATTCCTCGGTTGACGATGAATTTAACAACGTGCTTATCCTCTTCACTGGGAAAAGTCTTCAACCAATGTCTTTGGGGATGTGTTCATTGGTAGATGGCAGTCGGAATGATCGTGCTGGCTGCTGGTTGCCTGCTGGTTGCCTGCTGGTTGTTGCTCGGCTCTACGGCACCAACGTGCTTTAAGCAAATTAGCGGCTGCGTATTAGGCAGCTACAAGTCTTGACACGCGTATCACTGGGGTAAGGTGCGATGTGAAGAGCGTTTCCAAAGTGTGATATTTGGCGAAGACTTGGTTTAGGCAGATGGCTGGACGGTCCATTTCCAGTTCATAAATGTTATAAGTTTGTGGTATACTCCAAGTTCATCTCGAAGCAAACGTGAAAGATCGAAATTACCCAGATTCGTCTGTGATACCGGATCCACAGTTGCCCCTTACGGTTAGTAGATTCTATATAATTAAATTCGTACCCTCCCCCCACACCGACATAACTGGGGTCTCGCAAAGAGCAGATTCGAAAATGTATCGTGACGTTTCACAATTGAACGTACAAATTCCAATAGTAGGCACGCTTGAATCGCTAGTATATTCTGCGTCGTGTTATGATGTAAACGTGAACTACTGGCCAATCTGATGATTTGATAACAGGTGATCTACGTATAAATGTGGCTTACGAAGTTGATTCCTTTCAAACTTATTGTTCTGCCTAATGGCAAGGACCTTATACCACTCTCTATTAGGTAATGTTTTGCGGTATCATGCTGCCTTATGCGCTTGGTTCTAAATGGGAATGGGATTTATATAATATTGAATGTATTTAACAATTTACATATTGGTCATATGCATGTTTGCTATGTAACCTGGAATAGCTAACCGAGCTTCAAGTGCCGGCACCAATGAATTGTTCTAATGCAACTAAGTACAACCCCGACGATGCCATGTGGTAGCCAATTAAGGTCGTGAGCTTCAAATTAGGCCGCTACTGAAGACCCCAAGACAACGGATCTGTACGGCATGACTGCGCACCTTTACATGCAGTTGACTTACATGCTATCATAAGAGGTACATGTATGTATGCAGTATGTTATGTAATACATGGATGTATGTAGTATGTAGTAACCGAGTGTGATAGCCCCAGCGGCCCTCCAGCACTTACGTGGCTGCGTGGCTTCCTTCCAATTATTAGGTAAATGCCAATGTCCCCGCTAGGTCCAAAACGGTAGTGTTTTTCTAGTTCCGCCAAGGACGGCAAAGCCTCATCTCCACTACGTAATGCGGCACAGCCCTTTTTTTTTAGGTTATCCCAAAGTGACGGTCTCCGTGCACGATTCTCTTCCTCCTGTTCCACATTACCCGACTCCTTTATTCGAGCAACGTCCCCTTCTACATTTGCAGGTATCGCACAAGTACAGTCTATTCGAGACATTTTTATATCAAGCGTGTTCTGCTTTTCCGTTCGTCGATTGCCTCCCTCTAATTCAGAAAACCGCGCAGACGTCGCGCAAGCAATTAAGACCGTCGTACTAGTAATCCCACGCGTGCCCGCAGAATTCCTCAAACCGACCCCAGTCCGACCGCGTTCCATCCCGTTCCGAGATTGATTAATTGCGCGACTTTCTCTCTGCTGTATCCCGTCTCTCATATTCATGGTCGCGAGTGCCTAGGCTGGTCGTATATGGGCAGTAGAATACCTCACCCGTTTCGTCGGTAGGGTAGGTGACTGCTTCATGGGGATGAAGTAGCATGATTCTTAGGTTTTGACAAGACTTCCTCGCGACATCGCTACGGGGCTTGTTCTACCTCAACACGTCGGGCGGGTGTTACGACTCACCGGTCAAGGTGGCATAAAGTCGAAGCCCTAGCTGTGCTACACGCACTTGGCCCGACGTAAAGTCTGCATATTTATCTTCTGTTCGCATTAATGCACTGCTTCATTCAATGCCTAGCTCTACCTCGTCAGAGAAACGGATAGGCCTCTTAGATGATGATGAGGCCCACATCTCGACGTCCGCTTCTGCCGCCCTTCTCGGAGACGATGCTGGCAAAGATATAGAGGCCGCACCAGCAGAAGAACCGACCCTATCTAATCAAAGATGGGATGGACGGCTATTCTCATGGTGTCTAGCTCGGCCGAGGAGCCTGCGACGGAAATTTCGAAGGCACCCGTCGAGTCTTCTCATCACCTTTCTCAAGTATATTATTATAATTATATGTATATTGTTAATAGGGACACCAATTATTGCTCCGTCCTACACGCGGCCTCCTCAACATTACCGGGATCTTGAGTCTAGGTGTCAAGGACCCCTTCGAACACCGGGATGCGCAAACATCAATAACGAAAAGATCTTCATTAGTGTCTCCTTATATGATAAGGAGGGCCATCTAGCAAATGGGTTTTGGGGAGAGAGTCTGTTGGAACTGATCCACCTACTTGGAGACGACAACGTCTTTTTAAGTATTTATGAGAATGACAGCGGCCCAGAGGGTGCGGCAGCACTGGAGAGCCTAAGGCGACAACTTAGGTGCCGAAACTACATTGTCAACGACCCCCACGTCCCTCTGAGTGACTTTCCAACCGTCACGTTGCCCGATGACACCTTGCGGGTGAAGCGTCTGGCTTACTTATCCGAAATGCGGAATCGAGCTCTACGGCCACTCGACCGCTTCGACTCAAGTGCTGGGACGGTGCAATATGACAAGATTTTATTTCTAAACGATGTCGCCTTCCACCCAATCGAAGCAGCGCACCTGCTTTTCAGCACCAACGTGCAATCGGATGGACGCGCACATTATCTGTCAGCATGTGCTGTTGACTTCTGGACACCCCTTAAATTTTACGACCTTTATGTTACTCGCGATTACGAAGGATATTCTGCTGGACTGCCCTTTTGGCCGGTATTCCTCAATGTCGGTGAAGGTGTTTCAAGGGCTGCCATGGTCAGCCAGAAAGATGCAGTTCCTGTCCAGGCATGTTGGAGTGGGATGGTAGCGATGCAGGCAAAATATGTTCAGAATATGAACGAATCTTTACCCAATTCCCATTTCCAGGACATCGGCAGCTACGTTATCGATCCCGCGAAGCCGCATAACGTCACCGCCCCAGTCCGGTTCCGTTACGAACCCGAGGTGTTTTTCGACGCCTGTGAGTGTTGCTTGTTCCACGCCGATGTCGCCCTGGTAGCAAAGAAGGCAGAGGAGAAGGAGCTGGGAATCTATATGAATCCGTACGTACGAGTTGCTTATACCGAGAAAACTCTGTCTTGGTTGCATTGGGTCAAGAAGTGGGAGCGGCTGTTTAGCATCCCACATGCTCTGTCGTCGTGGCTCATGTCATTACCAACGCGGAACCCACATCGCACAGTTCAAGAGGGCGATTTGTTCACGGAAGAGATATGGGTCGGCGAGGGCAATACTGGTCACTGGCAGCTGGTTCAGCGAGAAGGTCGTAATGGGATGTTTTGCGGCGTCCGAGAGATGCAGGCTATAAAACTCGGTATGTTTTGCGGGTGAATCTTAAATATCGTATCATTACTAACACGAATCCTATAGACGAGCGTGACGGAGACAAGAACTGGGAGAATATCAAGATCCCTGCTGGCCAGGTAATGCACTTCCCCACATAGCATGGAGAGGTGCAACGGTCAGGTGAGAAATGGGACCCAATGGTGAGCTGGAGAGTTAGAGAAGAGGCCGAGAAAGCACGCAAAAAGCAGCAACTCGAAGCCGACTCGTAAACTCCCAGCACACATAGGCAAATCAGTTAAAGCGAGCTTCGATATCGAACCAGGCGCTTTAATCCCATCTTAACTGTTGCACCGCATAAGCGAGAAACAAAACAATCGGATCAGGCACAATCTTTCGGGTACGGCTATTGGATAAAGGTTTTGAGTCCTACCGCTGAGAAGCGTAGGCTCTTCCATGAGTTATTTAGAACGGAATCATTGGGACGTATACCAACTGCCTCGGGCAATGTCAGCCGTGACGGCAGGKGGTCGGGATTTTCTAGAGTGGACATTGATACCAGCGCTCGTTAATTTCCTCCTAGGGAGCGGAGGGCGAGTCGGCGTTCTTACGGAGATAGCGTCTTGTGGTTGCACAAGAGAGGACGGATCGATAAAGTTGTAGGGGCAGGCCTTTCCAGGCCTAGCCATATATCGGAAGCCATGTATTCTACATTCAGAATCAGGCGTCGCTTTTAATGACATGTACAGAGATGAAATCAGAGTTGCTAATGAATGCCATCCGTGTGAAGTGACAGAATGAGTCGTGTGAGGATCTTGGCCACGTTAAATTGGCAAGGGGAACACTCAATAGGATTTCTAGCGTGTGCTTCTAGTGTATCAACTAAGGCTTCCCTGCGGCTTGTTATGAATAGGGGCTAACTGGGATAGATATAAGCTCTCGTAGATGACGGCCCACTAGGTCAATTCTTCGCCCTAGAACATGTCTGGAAATAGGGGGCGAAGCACTCCTTGTAAAGATCTATCAGCGCTTGAAGGCATATGCACCCTTGAAAGTCACTTAGGACTGTTGTCTCCTAACAGATAAAATTCCCTGTTGTTTGAAGTGTAGGGGCTACGTCCTTCAGATGCTTCTTTCGAGCCCCCGTTCCGTAAAGATATGTGTACCACCAGGAACGTGAGTTTCTTTAATGTAAGGAAAGGGGGGTCTGGCGGCTAAGAAAGGGCTACGTGTCACGATTATAACCTTACTTAGAAGCTTAGACTCCACAAGTAGAAAAGAGCCATAAGTTGAACTGTGGATCGTGGTAAGATTGAGATACAACGGCGCGATACACGATGGTTACCAATGTGGGAAAGCCTTGGGCGAACCGAACTGGATTAATTAGATCTCGAGACTCCTTCGAGATCTCTCTAGGAATACACGAGTGCATAGAACTTGCAGACTTGTCCTACTTCCATGTGTTAAGCACCCTGAAGATTGTCCTTCCAAAGCTAGGACMCCCGCATATCATCAGATCCATACCCAGCTTCTTGAAACCTCGAAATCGATCACATGGTGCTGCCGGCTCTTCATCATCACACCGACTCCTCTCTCCAAGTAAGAAAGCCGAATGTGCCAATTTGTCTGGCCATGGTCGCAGAGGGAGTCGCATGTTCGAAAGGTTGGACCATTGGTGGAACAGAAATGGGAAATAGTCGCGGGGAGGAGTGCGAGGCATGCGTGATCGGCGATGCCAGCACTCCGGAGGGGTTAAGACGGCACAGAGATTGAAATTTGACTCTAGTGCCATGGGAGATTTAGGAATGGAGTCTTTGGTAGAAAGACCATAGTACATCAAGCTGAAAGCTAGCGGGAGGTGTTACAACACGGTAGGTAGATCTTGCTTTCATCAATTCTCTGTGGTCCAAGCCATGCGAAGATTGAAACCGAGACTGATGGTGAATGATGGCAAATCTACTTAGCAGCCGTCTTAGGCTTTGAAATGGCCTGTGAAGCGAGTTAGTGAAATGACTCGAGGTAATGTTGTAATGGCGAATAATCACCTTCTTGACCTTCTCTTCGGCCTTCTCTACTTTCTCCTCTGCCTTCTTGACGGCGGCCTTAACCTATGCCCCAAGTTAGAAAATCGTACTGTTTAAAAGTATTAAGTGATTTGGCATTGATGCACAATACTTTTCTAGTTGATACAGTCGCAAAACAATGGCATCTGGCTCACAGTGATGGCTGAGATGTGTAATGCAATGTAATGCAACAAAGACGCTCTAATAAAAGACGGCGGCAAAACTTACCTTGCTCGCGACACCTTCCTTCTTGGGTGCGGCAGACTTCTTCTTGGTCACACCGGTGGGCTTTGCAGCCTTGGGCTTAGCTCCAGACTTGGTGCCGATAGTAGGCGACTTCTTCGTCTTGGGCTTGGTGGTGCGCTTGATTGCAGGCGCAGTGTCGACGGTCTGGAAGACACGCGGCTTAGAGTTGCCGGTGGCAGATCGCGTTCCTTCACGTGGCATGTTTGCTTTGTGACTGCGGTGAAAAATGTTGGGTGAATTCTACATCAAATGTTAGCACGCGACGTAGCGGAAAAGATGATGAATTGAGATGGATGGGGCGACGCAAGATGCGGGTGCGAAACAGAATGCGACCGGGAGAAAGATGCACATGAAAGAGGAGGGATTTGGGTTGGGCAGCTTACAGGATTTTTAGGCGGTGGGCAGAACAACTGCGAGATTATGTGCAATTAAAAACGCGATTGATTGCGGAAAGTTATCTTGACGGCGTGAAGAATTAGAATTTTAGATGGATGAGAAGAGAAAAAAAGATGTGAAGGAGAAAAGGKGGTGGAAGTCGACGGGGAGGGCAGTGGAAGATTAAGAAAGCAGAGGGCAGCAAGGTGATTAGGGCAGGTACCTACATGAGGTGTGTTGTTGTTTCCTGCCGCGTGGAGTACTGATTCGATGGCTGGATGGCTCCTGCTCGCACCACCACCCAACCTAACCGAATAATCCCATGAATAATACCCTAGGAAAGGTAATAATAGTAATTAAAAACAGAGTGACAGCATGTCGCATAAACAGACCCGGCTAATCAGGTCTAGAATTGGTCGGAGCTGGTTTCGAGGAGGGGGGAGAAGGAAAGAGTTGGGGCGCATGAGTTTGATAACACAACGACGCCCGGTGATTGCTGGGACCCTTGGGACCCTTTGGACCCTTTGCCGTCATCTTTTTCTCTTCCTCTTTCAATCCTTTCCCTCCCTACCTTCCTCCCTACCTCCCTACCGCAGCCTTTCTGTTTTTTTTTCTTTTTTCTTTTTCAATCACGACAACCCTCCATCTTCGTCTCCCACACCTACTGGACGATAGTGGCATTGCTATTCTATTCTCTACCACATTGCCGATTTTTCGCGCATCGATTTTTCAATTGCCATTTGTTCGTCCTTGTGCAGGCCAAGTTAAAACTACCGCAAACCGCATTTGCCTACCAAGATTTGCTTTCCACCTGGGTCTCCCAGCTGGACCACGACCACGTTCGTCCATCTCACTGGTTGCGCGAATGCTGCCGCGCGCCTGGATCTCTACCTAGCGCGATGAAATTCCTAGGCAGGACAGATGCACGATGGACTGATTCGATGCTCTGGATTGAATTACCCGGTTGTTTATCTTCCGCCTGATCGTTCTGGCTGCTGGCTGCGGGCTGCCTTTACATACTGTCTTCGTCACTCACTTGGGATCAGCATCTGGTTCTCGTCGGGAGCAAACTAGATACTCGGCGGGCAATGCTACCAAAACTTTTGTCAATCATTTGCCCACCATAGTTCGAGCACCGTCGAGCACCGTGCCATCTTTATTCATCATCTTAAGCCGAGCATCCAAGATGACTCGAATCTTTATTCCATCTTTGATCACCCCCAAAATCTCCATCTTACTATTTCGCTCACTGCAATCTAGGTAGGTGGTAGGTATGCAAACCCCCGCTTCGAACTCGAATGCGGTCACATCATGTCTTTGTGGTTTCACGACATACTTGGCACGGTTCTGACCACAAGTCTATTGTCATCTTTGCGCGGAGCCTCAATCGAGTCATTGAGTCAGATTGGGGCCCGGCCTGATGAAGAGGTTGCACCTAGCACTCTAATAGGTGAAGTAACAAACATGCTACGCGCCTGATCCGGCAGATTGGACACGAGTCACAAAGACATTTGACATCCACTACTGGATCGAGTACCAGCTGATAGATGACTCCTTCATTTTTCTTGATGACAGGTTGCTGAGAATGTCGCACCGACTCAAACCCTCGAGTCCTTTTTCTCGCAGGAATATTTGCAATCCACTCCCTGGAGACTCCTGCGAAGATGACAGACTATTATGACTCGGTTTCTTTCTTTAGGCGAATATTGTCTTTTCTCTTGGTACCAATTTCTGTTTTCACGATCGTACCAGTCACTAACTAGTTGGCATTGGATTTCGTGGATTTCCGTTGCATCATGTTCTTACTACATATTGATCAATGGTTCATTTGCCTCGAGTGAATTCTTCCATGTCAGCCTGTGGACACTCCTCTCGGAACAACGCTATCGTCTCATCCCATAATTTCTGCTGAATATCCTTGCCCTTGGCCGAAGACACGAATCTAGAGACCCTGAGGAGCTGTATTGGTCAACTAATAGAAAGCGGCGGCACGGAAAATGACTCAAACTTACGGTCGAATCCTCTCCTCGCTCAAATACGCGCCGTGACTATCCGGGTGCCGTATCGCAGCATCTGTTAAGTGATAGCCGCCTTCAGAGCTACTCCAGGCTAGATACTTGGAAATCATCTCGGCTCTCGGATCGACCCGGTGAAACGAGCTGCGGCAGTACCCAGGATTCAGAGTGTTGACAATAACATCAACTGGGTCAAGTCGGGCGGCAAGGGCCCGCGTCCATAGCACATTGAGCAGCTTGGAAAAGCAGTAACGACCTTCGCCAGGGGCGAATGACGCCGGGTCGTTGAGCCAGCTGAGGATACCCTTGCCTCTTTGCGGCGTCTTGAGGTCACGAGTAGACACCCCGAAAGCCACGCATGATGCCGTGATAGTCATTCGCCCAGGTTTGCAGGTCTCTCGCGCTGTCCTTCGTAGTGGTCTAAAAAGCAGCAGTGATAACAGCGCCGTACCGAGGTAGTTCGTTTGGACATGAGCTTCATGGCCCGTCGGCGACAGGGTGAATTCAAGCCTATTCAGTCCCGCGTTCAGTAGGACGATGTCAAGGCGGTCAAGCTCGGTATGTGCACGTTTTGCAAACACTCCATGCTTTCCCAAGACTCCTGGTCAAGTGACCACACTTAGATGTCACACTTAGGCGCCGCCACCCGCGCAATCTCGGCCCGAGCCACCTCGCCCTTAGCTAGGTCGCGCACGACTAGTATCAGCCTCGATAGCCTGTGTGATGCCAGCTCCTTAGCTGCCTCAAATCCTAGCCCTATATTCAAGCCGGTGACGATAGCCGTTAGCCCTTCAAGTCGGACCTCATTGGGAAGAGGCTGTGCTTTGAAAATTAACTGGTACCAGATCATTTGGAGGAAGTTCCAGAGCCCATCCATGGTGATTCAGAGTTCCTTTCAGTCTCTTTGACCTGCTTGATTGCGGTGTTCTTGGTTGAAACTTTTAGCTGTGAGTTGTCGTGGCAGTCATCTGAGTCAAACCAACGTGTACCGGCGAACCCAGACTACATAGGTATATATTGACTGGTCGGTGTACATCTTATCCACGGCTCATCGTTCTGAAAGCTATTATATATACCTCGCATGATTTAGGTAGAAGAAACGATTGACGGTGACTGTGGGTCTCAATAAGTGAGTCCATCTAATAAGTCCCGTGTACTTAATATACCTAATGTTCCTATCTTAATTCTACCTCATGCAGTCTCAGTATTACCTCGGATTAGGTACCGAACGGAGATTGACGGAGATAAGCTAGTCCTACTTGAGACGGGAAGCTAATTGACCAATAGAGTCACCCCACAAACTGTGCTCGGGCAAATTGTTTGTCCAGAATGGAATTTTGGATCTCTCTTACCTCCGATCGCGACCGCTAAGTCCGGAAAGGCATCACGCTCCCCCTATTTGATCCATACTACGTCGCATTCTGTCAAGCTCTCAAATTCTACGAGATTGTAATTATATATATATGTGGAAATTTTCAAACCTAGCACAATAGTGCTAAGCAGTGTCAAAAAGCTTCAATGTGAGTCACCAAGTCTTATTCAACAACAATAGTAAATTATAATTACGAGCATATGATCATACAGAGCAGCGAACTTGGGTTTTTCATAATTTATTGCTTAAGTACTTAAAGGAAATAACTAACACAAACTCTAGAAGTCTATTGGAATCAATGTAAGAGAGTCGCACTATATATCCACATACCTAAGCCAAGTATAGTAAGTCGGTGCGGATACTTGATCTAAGGTATACGATTTAGTTGGTTTAGGTATCTTTCCTTCCTGTTGATGCTGATTTAAGTGAAGCTATTCCTAAGCTTATTTTCGTTTTTTGACAACCTTTTCTGGCCGAGTCGTTATTGCTGCCGACAGCGTTATAGCTAAAGGCTTCAGGAATAGTGGTATCGGTCTCTATATGAAGCCTATCGGGAGGGTCATTGACAAAAAGGGGGAAGTAATCCGTTATATTACATAAGGTAACGGCAGGRGCGACAGCGAGGGCGACGATAAGAAGCTTACTGTAGCATCAAGAGGAAGGAAAGATACTTGAATCAGTATGAGACTTGTACCTTAAATTAAGTACCCACACAGACTTGCTACACTTGGCTTATGTGGATATATTAGGTAGAGATTATCTGGATTCATATTGAAATTAAACGGATTCCCAGGATGGGGCCGCAACCGCCACCGGTTGCGGTGGAGGTTGAACGGGATTGTATCCGTTCACCCTTTGGACCGGAATCGCAGCCGGGGCCGGAGCCGGCGGTGGCGGTGGATGCGGAACGTGATTGAATCTGTTCACCCTTTGGACCGGAATCATAGCCGGAGCCGGCGCCGGCGGTGAAGGTGGAACGAATCCTGGTGCGGACGGCAGAACGCCATCGCCCATTTCGTTCACCCTTTCGTCTGGATTGTCCACAGACATGGCCCCACCGCTCTGACACCTTTCAATGACTGGCGCCTGAATTGATACCACCCGATGTCCGGGGTTATTGGAGGGCCCATTGGCAGTACCGTCTTGTGGAGAACATCCATGGTAGTGGTTGTAGACAATGCTGCCCACGCTGCCAATCTCAATAGAAATGTGCTTAGCCGACATGGCCCCAGTCGTCAGCGTGTACGGCTTCTCGTAACAGAGCTTTTCCMCCCTCGGAAGCCGTCTACATCTGGAAGTGCGAGACGCCGACGACGCCGACGAAGCCGACCTAGAGCCTTGGGGGCCGGGAGGGGCGCCCCCTGTCACAGATCCAGCTGGACTCACCAAAACGGCAGAAGGAGCCACAGGAGCGGCCTGAGAAAGGGTCTGTATACGAGGAATACGAATAGGGACCGGGCGATGAGCGGGAGGTTCCGCATTCATAACTGGCATTGGGTGTTCATACCCGCCGTGAGGCTCGTCAACCAACGTAGATGATGATGGACGTCCTGGTACTAAATGGTAACTCATTTTGAGAACGCTCAAAATTTTGAGTAAAGTTTATTGGTTTTGAATCGTTACGTAAGAGATGCGTTTTGAAGTCGCGATGGTGATGGTGAGTGAGAAAAGGCTTCATGGAGAGAAATGTGACGTCCTATTATATAAAAATTTAGCCCCTAAAATACCAAGATTGTGCATATCTCAGGATTGTCGTATGAAACTTTGACTTGTATGAGCGCTAAACACGATACTGTTGTTATGAGAGGGAAGAATACTGTTCTATACCTTAGGTATGTTTGAGGATGTCCGTCCTTTGTTTCCGAAGACTGGTCTTAGTGGTTGCAAGATACCTATCATGTTGCTTTTATCCCATGTTGTATAAAGAAAATAAATACTACGTGTTTTTAGAAGCAGGGTAAGGCTGTATAAGATGTGAAAACAGTTTCATTATCTAGTACAGAACGATATTAGGTCGAGTTACTGGCTCATTTGTATTGACTGCTGAACAGTCTTACTACATAGGGATGCCATGATTGCAGGCTTGTATATCTGCCCATTCAACTACCCATAGAACTGAAATTTCCTTGTTTACGTCGTTCGAGTTTATCCAAATCGAGAATTATATATCTTGACGTTTGTTAACTGAATCCTTCGCGATGACATTTTGCCAAAGACATCTTTTAGGTCCGGTCCCCGGCACTTTAATTTCTTAAGAGCTGGGTTTGGCTCCTCTTATGAGATTGGCATATCGTATCATCTTGCGCTCCCGCTTTCTAAAAACTACCATGTTAGTATGTTTTTTGCAGTTTGGCATAAGATTTCGATGTCGAATAAGCTTATCATTGTCCGCCCATGAATTTGTCCATACTAGGTCTTGAAAACATATTTTTATTTGAACGCAGAAGGGGAAATATCGAAACGGACTATACGAAATCAAATTGATATCAGAAGCTACGTCGTGATAGCTCACTTATATGACACCATCAACTGTCCAGATATCAATCGGTGGGGGTCCAGGGGATCTCCTATCACCTACCTACCACTTTCGATCCAGTGCTGCATCAAAACCTGCTCGCAAATGATTCATTAAACTTAAATTTACATGATTGGCACGTGGACTGATTCTCGAATGCGGCATGCTCGTATATCGCCCGCGGAACCTAGGTTAGCCTCCAGTTTAAACCTTGTCAACAGGCTGATTATCAAGCTTAAAATCTTTTATTTATTTACCTTATCTTAATATGGTTAACCATTAAACATATATCCATCTATAATCCTTTTTAATATTTATACCTTCTCGTTAGCTTTACTTTTTTACTCTTTTTAAATCTTTTAATGGTATTATATAATTAAGGTAATTAATAAGTGGCTTTTTTAAATAAGATGTTTATATATTAAAATAAAAAAAGGAGTTAAACTTAAGTGTACTTATTATTATTTTAACAAATCATTAATTTTAATAATTTAATAAAGTATTATAATTTAAATATTTATATAAATGAGTTAAATATATAAAAGATAAAAATTAAAAAAATAGAATAAAATAAAGTAATAAAAATTAGTTAATTTTTTAAGTATTATTTTAATTGTTAAATTATTCTTTTTTAATTTTAAGGTTTAATTTATTTTTATTTATTAATTTTTAATTATTTACTTTTTTTAAGAAGTGGAAACTTTATATAATTTTAATATTTTTAAGCGATAAGCTTTAAATAAAATAAAATGTCTTTTTATTTTTTTTTTTATTTTAATATTTTTTATTTAAAGAAATGGTTTAATTTAATATAATTTTATTTTATAATATCTTTTTAAAATATCTTATTATTTTTTATAAAGATTAAAAGTTATAAAATTTTTAAAAAAAATGGCTTAAATATATTATTTAAAGTGTTTATATTATTATTTAATAATATGTAAGTTACTTTTTTAAAATCCTTTTATTAATATTATTAAAAGTTATAATTATTAAAACCATTAATTTTTTAAAATTATAAAGGATAGTTAATGCCTTTTTTTTTAAAGCTTTTTAAATTTTAATAAATTCTTTTTAAACTTTTATTATAATGGTATATTTAATTTAAATATGTTTTATTATGTAATCTTATTTATTAATTAAATAATATTATATTTTTTAAGTTTTTTAAAATAATTTAATATTTATAAAAATTGTTTTATATAAAAGTTTTTATAGTAAGTTATTAATTTTAAGTATATAAAACTTTATTTTAATTATTTTTTAAATATGTAATTTTATTAATCTTTATTTAAATTTCTTTTGGTAAGTTTTTGTAACTTTTCTTATATTATTTTTTAAGAAATGTTTTTTGTTAATATGGTTTTTTAAGAATATTTTATAAATTTAAATAAATTTATATTAATTAATAAAGATATTTTTTTCGATTAATATTAAATAAAATGGATTTAATTATTTATTTTATTCTTTAATTTTTAGAAATAAGTTTTTTTATTTTTTTAAGAGGATATTTTATAAGAGATATATAGCTTTCTTAATTTTCGTTATATTTTATAAATTTTAACTTAGTAAATTTATAAGGATGTTTTTTTTAATATTTTAAATATCTTTTAATACTTAATATCTTTTATTTTATAGTTTAATTTATATTTTAAAGTTTTATTTTTTAACCTTTAATTTTAAGGTTTTACTTATTTAATGATAATATTAAAAAAATATATTTAATATTTCTTTTATTATATTAAGTTTATTAATTTAAATAATATTATCTTAGTTTTTATTTATAATTAATTTCTATTTTAAGTAAAATTATTTAAAATTTTATAATTAAAAAAAATTATTATATAATTATTATATTTATAAATATTTAATAGTAAAATAAAAGATTAAAATCTTAATTTAAGCTTTATTTATAAATAAATATTTTATTAATTAAGTTTAAAGTAATTTTAGTTAAATAATAACTTTTTTAATTATTATATAAATTAATACTTTAATAATTTAATTTAAATTTTAAACTTTTATACCATTTAAGTTATAAAGCTTATATACTTAAATTTTAAATACTTTTTTTTTATATTATCGATTATTTTAAATTATTTATTAGTATTTATATTTAAAATCTTTTTTATATAGTTTTATATTAAAGAACTTAACTTAATATTTAATTTTAAATATAAATAAAAAGTTAATTATTTATATATATCCCTTTATAAAGAAATAACATTTTAATTATAAATCTTTAACTTTTTAATATTTTATTATTAATTTAATTTAATAAGTTTTTAATACCTTTATATAATTTAATTTAACGTTAATAAATATTCTTAAATATTTATATAAATCTTTTTTAATAAATATCTTAATTTAATTAAGGTATATTTTAAGGTAACCTTTAATCTTTAATAAGTAAAATTTATCTTAATTAATCTTTAAGCTATTTATTTAATTAAATAAGGTAAATATTTTTTTTATTAAATTTACTTTTTTTTAATTTTATAAAATGATTACTATATTATTAATATATATTAATGTTTTTAAGGTGAATATTTTTAATAAAATTTTTAAAATGTTTTAATAAAATATAACTTACTTAATTAAAGCTTTTATTATAATAATAAAAAAAAGGTAATTAATAAAGTTTTTTTATTTTATTTTATTAAAGATATTAATAAGTTTATTAAAAAAGTCATTTATAAAAGGTTTAATTTTTATGTTTTTATATAAGATTTAAACTTAATTAATAAAGAGTTTTAAAATACTTAAAAACTTTATTAAAACTTATAAAAAGTTATAAAAGATTTTATTATATACTTTTTCTTAATTTAAAAATAAAAAGGTAATGTTATCCTTTTTTTTATTATAATTTTAAATTAATTATTATATTATTTTAATATTATTATTAATAAGTTTTTTTAATATAAAGGTTAATTATTATTAACTTATTATTTTATTAAAAGTTTTAATAAATCTTTACATTAATATTTTTATAAAAATCTTATAATTTATATTTATTAGGGATAATGGTTTATAATTTTTTAAAAGTTTTATATCTCCTTTTTTATATAATATAATTAGTATTTTATTAATTTAATTATTAAATATTACCTTTTCTTTTTAAAAGCCTTTATAAAATAATATTAAAGCTTTTATTATTTTATATTTTTACTTATTATTATTATATCTTTTCTTTTAATATTTTATAAAGGATTTATAAAATTTTATAAGGATATTATTATCTTTAAATAAGCTTTTTAAAATAATCTTTTTAACAGTTATTTTTATTTTCACTTTTAATATTAAATCGATAAACTTTTTTATCTTTTTTATATTTAATTTAAGGGCATTTTTTAAGAATTATTTTATAATTATTTATTTAAATAATTTATTATTATATAATTTAAAATAAAAGCTTTATATAATTTTTAAAATTTTTATAAATTTTATATACTTTATTTTATCTCTTTTTTTTAAAATTATTATTACTATATTAAAAATATTTAACTTAACCTTAAAATAAAAATATTATAATAATAATTTTTTAAATAATAAGTTTTTTGTTAAAGTGTTATAAAAATAATTTTTTTATCATTATTTATTAAATATTAATTTCCATATATTTATATTCTTAATTTACCTTTTAAGCTTTAAATTTAAGATATTATTCCTTTTTTTAATTAATATTTTCCTTAATTTATAAATATTTAACTTTTTAACTTAATAAGTTCTTAATATTAAATCTTTATTTATTTTAAAATAATGTTATATTATTTATTTAAAATATATCTAACCAAATATATAATTTAAATCTTTAAAGTTATCTAAAATTTCTTAATAAACTTTTATATATTTCTTTAATAATATAATTTTAAAGGATAATTACCATTTTTTTAAACCCTTATCCATTATTAAAAGTAACTTTATTATTATTTATACCTTATAATAATTTATTTTTATTAATATTAATAAAATATCTTAATTTATTAAATATTTTAATTAATTTTTTTTAATAAATATTTTATCCAAATATAATAAATTCATTTCTTTTTAAAAAGAAAATTATTATATCTTAAGGTTACACTTTCTTTATCCATTAATAAGCTATAATTTTTATTTACTTATTAATATTTTAAAAAAGCCTTTATAAGTCTTTAATTTATCCTTTAAAAAGGGTTATTTAATTCTTTTATTTATTAAAAGTTTTAATATATTTTAATTTTTAATAATAAAATTATAAGATATTTTTAAAATATTTAATATATATATTAATTTATAATTTATTAAATTAATAATTTATTTTAAGAATTATGTTATTCTTATTATAAATGATATTATTAATGTATATACATTAATAATTTAAATAATTCATTTTTAAAACTTAATTTTATTAATTATAAATCTTTTTTTTAAATCTTTATAAATTATATGCTTATTAAGTTTTTCTTTTATATGAGTTTATATAAGTTTTTTAGTATTAATAATTATAATAATATCCTTTTTAAAACCTTTACCTTTTATTATTTTTATTAAAAAAGATTATTTAATCTTAAATATTATCTTATTAATTTTTTTTAAGTTAACTTCTTAAATTATTAAAATATTTAAGTTTTTATTTTTTATTAATTTAAGCATATTTTAAAAATAAGTTAAGTTTATAATATTATTAATATTAAAAGAAGTAATAATTAATTTAAATATTATTATAATTATTATAATATAAATATTACTTTAAATATTTTTTTAATATATTTAAGTAAAAATCTTTATAAAGATATTTCTTTTAATTATAAGTAAATAATTTAAGTATAATTTAAGTTATATTATTTATATATAAGGTAGGTTTTAACTTTTTTATTTATTAGCTTAAACTTTATAATGTAATTATTAAAAAAAGGGATTAAAAAATTAAGTAAGTTTATATTTTTATTTAAAATTAATATTACTTTTAATCTTAAAGTTTTCTTAAATTTTTAAGTGTTTATTTAAAAGTATATATTTTTTTTTATAAATTATTTTAATTAGTAAAATTTAGTTATAATTTTTAATTTTAATATTCTTTAAATTTTATTAATAATTTAAACCTTAAGCTTTTTTATTTTATATTTTTATATTTTCATATTATATAAAATGTTATTTAAATATTTTAATTTAATATATTTATTAGTTAAGAAGTTTATAATTATTTTTTTTAAATATTAAATTTTTTACCTTTTAATATTATAATAATATATTTTTAAAAAGTGGTTAAGGTTAATTTTTATTTTAAAATATGTTTTTATTATTATTTAAGTATTAAGTTATATATTATTAATTTTAAGTTTAATAAAAAGTTTAAGATATAAGTATTTATTATTTTTTAATTTAAAAGTATAAAAAGCTTTATTAAAGATCCTTTTTATTTCTTAAATTATAAGTTAAAGTTTTTATAATTATAATTTATAATTTCTTTTTATTATTATTACTACTTTAAATCTTTATTTAAGGGTATTATTTTACTTTTTAATAATATTAAGTTAAATGTTTTATAAGAAAAAATTAAAGTTATTAAAACTTTTAAAGTTTTTATTTAATTTTTTTAAAGTAAAGTTAATAAATAATCTTAAATTAAAATATTTCTTATTTAAGGATTTTTATGTTATAATAAGTGTAAAGGTGTTAATATTTAATGATTTATTTTTTAATATTATTTAAGTTAATATTTTTATATTAAGATAATTTATTTTATTATAAAAGGTTTTAAGTTATTTATTATAAATTATTAAAAAAGAAAAAATATTAAATTATAATAAAGTATTTAAAGTGTTAAAGATAAGGAAGTAAATATTATTTATCTTAAATAAATTAAAGCTTTTAATTTATTATAAAGTAAATATTTTAACCTTTTTTTAAAGATTAATAAGAATATTATTAAAAAATCTTTTTTATTTATTATTAAAGATTAATCTTTTAAGATGGATATATTTAATATCTTTAATATTATTTTTAATGTAATATAGTTTTAAGTTTAACTTATTTATTTCGTTAAGTTTTAATAATTTTAAATTACTTTATATAATTAAGGAAGTTTTAATATAAATGATATTAAGCGATATTAAGCTTCTTCCTTATCTTTTATGCTTTTTATTATTAAGATAAAGTATTAATTAAAAAAAGGGGTTTTTATTTTATTTAAGCTTTTTTCTTTTATTATTATTTTTTATATAAAAGTTATTATCTTTTACTTTAATTTTAATTTATATATTACTTATATATTTTATTAATTATTAAGATAATTTTTTATTATTAATAAGATATATAAGTAAAAGTTTAATAATATTACCTTTTATTTTAATTTTAAAAAGTTACTTATTATATTATCCTTTATATTATTTAATATATTATTTAATATATTATTTAATATGTTATTTAAAGAGTTATTTAAAAGGTTATTTAAGGGATTATTTAATATATTATTTTTTAAATGGTTTAATAAGTTTTTTAATAAGTTTTAAAGTGAGGTTTATAATTTCATATAATATTATTTTGGTGGAATTAATATTTCTTTTTTTTTAAGTTTTAACTATAAAATCTTATTATTACTTTTTTTTTTTTTTAAAGATTTATCTTTTTTCCTTTTATTCCTTATCTTTTATTTAAAAAAATAATTTATTAATAATTTTTTATTTAATATTAATAATAATTTTATTATTAATTTAAGAAATGGTATTTTTTTAATAAGGTATATTTAATATATTTTTTTTTATTTTAAGTTTATTTATTTAATTCTTTTTATTTTTATTAATATGTTTATTAAATTTTTTAATATTACTTTTTAAGTTTTTAAATTTAAACTTAAATATATTATTTTAAATTATTAAATAATATTTTATTTTATTATTATTTTTTATTTTATTTATATATATATTTTAAATAAAGGTTTTATTTATTATACTTATAAATGATATATTATTATATTTAAATCTTAATATCTTTAAAATTTAAAGTATTTAATAACTTTAATAATTAATTATATTATTTTTTTATTATTTATCTTAATAATTTTTATAATTTTTTTAATTTTTTATATATAAAATGTTTTTAAAGATTTAACTTTATTAAATAAATATAAAAACATAAATAATTTTTTAAAGTTAAATTAACTTCTTTAAAAAAAAAAAAATCTATTTAATTATTTTAATTTATTTTACTTTATATTTATAAAAACCATAAAATTTTTAATTATATTTTATTAAGTTTTAATTAAAAGTTATATAATCTTTACCTTATTATAAATCATATATAACTTTATAAGCCCATAAATATACCATGTTAAGGTATCTAATATTATATAATGATGATGGCTAACATATTATACATCATTATAAGGGATAGCAGGAGATTTATCGTAAAGGGACCCATTCTAAATATAACCCCGAAATTTTTTTGAAGATAATATCAAAATAGCTAAATCCAAATTCCCCAAGCAATCAATAAAGTACTACATCCAAGGCCTCACCCGGGACAACAGGCTGATTATCAGATCTCGTGGCTACACAGTCGGCATGCTTCTAGAACTTTTTGCAACAGGGTCCTTATAGAACGTTTTCGCTCTTTGGAGATCCTGTATCGTCTTCATGATTTTTAGCTAGTACTAGGTCGGAAGGTCATAGTACGGTGACCATGTCTCTAGATGATAACGCCTCAAATGGTGATATGGGGCGGATCTTGGCATTTGAAACCGAACCCAAGGATTCTTGCTGCAGGTGACCCCGTTAAGTTGCAATCAAGACGTCCCACTCAGATGTAGAGCTGACAGCATGAAGCATTCGCCTATGGTTGTAATTTATGATATAGGCTAAAGTGATATTGTGAGAGTATATCTATCCCTTGCGCCACGATCGCCCGACACTATGTCATCTACTCAAATCAGCTTCAAGGCAATAGTCTAGGTTCAGCTATGCTTCTGACTTTTCTGCTTTCTGCATTCTTTTCCTTAGTTTCTGCTAGAGACCATAAGCTTGTTGATGGAGCCTTTATCATTGAGCTGGCTGATGATGGGGTAGGGGACGCCATTTACCCGAGGGTCTTGGATCATCACATCGAATTTCATAGGCGCGCATCAGGATTACCCTTTGAATACACTGTCGCGCACGAGTATCGTTCTCCAGGCACCTATGTCGGCTTGTCAATTCGGGTTACTGGAAATGGAGACCCAGACACGATTTCGGCTCATCTTCGCGATGTTCCTGGGGTTATATCGGTGAGCCCGGTGTACGAGATATTTATCTCGGACCCGGGTGTTCCAGGAAATTTCACCGTCACGGATAACCCTCTTCTATCTTATTTGAATCCGCCAGCCATGCCCGCAATATTACCAAAATCGGACGGAAACCTCGCTTCCACTCTTGAGATGGCGGGCGTGGATAAGCTGCACCAGCTTGGGATTAAGGGCAAGGGCGTGAAGGTGGGTATCGTTGATACTGGTGTTGATTATCGGCATCTGGCTCTAGGCGGTGGCTTTGGTCCTGGCTTCAAGATTGCTGGTGGTTGGTCTTGGCTGGCCGACAATGGAACTGCAGTTGAAAGCGATGATTTCCTCACTACATGCTACGGCGGAGGCCATGGAACGCATGTTGCAGGTAGGCTGAAGTGCCGCATGCGTTTCGTTAACGTTCCCTTTGAATTAGTTGAGTTAATATGTGCTAGGAATCGTTGGCATGAACTCCCTGTCGGATGGAAATAGGACATTGAACATATCCGGTGTTGCTCCAGAAGCGACACTGTATATTTATAGGGTATTTGACTGTTCAACCAACGGAGAGACGAGTGACCGTGTCATGGCGGCGATGCTACGTGCGCAAGCCGATGGCGTTGATGTCATAAGTATGTCGCTGAGTATTCAGGAATCATGGCAAGACCGACCAGATCCTTTAATGACAGTTGCCGGCCGTCTCGTTGACTCAGGCATTGCAGTCATCGTGGCTCAGGGCAATTCTGGATCTGGGAGCAAGTATGATCCTCAGCTGTATCGCACATCGACGCCTGCCGAGCTCCCAACAATAATATCCGTCGGCTCGATTGCCAATAAACACTTCCCACTCGTCTACACCCTCACAGACTCTCAAGGTGCTATCATACCATACGCATCCCTATGGCCTATCGAATTCCCGGACGGACTAGAAGTCTACATGATAGATGATGGCTGTTCTAGCTCTAGTAGCTGGGACGAAGTTACATCGCTTCTGGAAGATCAAGGAAAGCTCAACACAACTATCGTTGCCTTTCGGGTGACTGATAGTTGCCGCTATACTGGTGCAAGAAGTTGTTGTTCGAATAAAAATCTGCGCTATCTTATGGGCATTTATGTCGATACGTCAGATCCGTATCATGTTGACTATGAGATGGCATCTACAGGTTTCTTCGGCGATGGCACTGTTCAGTACATAGCCGTCAGCGCGAACCATAGTACGACGCTCCTGGCAAATCTGAATGCGACTGGGTCAGATCCCTACAGGCTTTTCTTTAACGATTCCTCTTATTCAAGTCCTCCCAGTTCTATCGGGGGAAAGATGGATTATTACTCTAGTTTTGGACCTAACTACCTGACATATGACCTGAAGCCTCAAGTCTCTGCTCCTGGTGGCCAAATTTTATCGACATGGCCTTTAGGAGAGCAAGGCTACTATACCATCCTCTCAGGCACGTCCATGGCAACTCCGTTCGTTAGCGGTTGTTACGCTCTAGTGAAATCGCAATTTCCTGAGTTATCCGTCACGGAGATCTTATCCATTTTACAGTCAACCTCGAGTCCCGTTAAGTGGGTGTGGAACGACACAATGACTGCAGGAACATTTCAGCAAGGAGCTGGGTTGGTCAACGTCTACAAGGCAATCACGTACCAAAGCCGCGTCTCTCCAGGCCAGCTTCTCGTCAGCGATAACTCTCGAACGTCATATGGGGCAGTAAATATCACGATTACGAACCGTTCTCAGTCACTTAAAATCTACACGCTATCCCACGAAGGCACCTCCTATTCCGAACCCAATCCGCCGAACAACCCAATATTCTCACAGGAAAATCAGCTTCCTATTTATGGGTCTGCCGAGTTCGAGTCAACTACTATTGAGCTCAGAGCTGGAGGGTCTGTTACTGTCCCATTCAAGATCTTGCCTCCTAGCTCCGGCGTCAAACCTGAGCGACTGCCTGTATTCGGCGGTTTCATTAAAGTGACTAGTGATGACGAGGAGTTCAGCGTTCCGTACTCCGGACCTCCCTATTCCCTATATAACGCCCAGTACATCCATGTTGTGAACACAAATACTAGCGTGCAGCCGCAGGTGTCCTATAAATTTGGGAACGACTGGGTGATCGACAGGGGATTGTACGAAGTTAACTCGTCGTCATCGTACCGCTCACTTATCGGTCGCGACCAGTTTACCTGGGGATACCGCATCGATCTCGTCCCTGCCAATACCAGTGTCATCCCTGACATCTACGGCTTCGACCCGGCCGAGACGCACGACTACCGACCCTCAGCCACAGTACCGCCGATATTGGTTTACGGTCTACCTTCATACGGCACACTTGTCAATTCCACTTCGCTATTATCCCCGTCAACGTTCAATTGGCCCTTGGGAACTGGAGTCACTGCGACTTTACCTAATGGGACTGAGTACTCGCCCGGTCCTGGCGACTACCGGTGGTTTGCTAGCGTGCTACGGTGGGGCGGCGACCCAAATCGCTTGGAGGATCACGAAACTTGGCTCTCGGCCGTCATCAGATATGTAGATGGGCCGGTGGATGCGCCGCCAAGCGATTTGAGAGATTATTACTCTAGATGATTTTGAATATTAGAGATATAAATTTGAGACCCCAGCACCCCAGACCTTTCAGTATAGGGATGAGTGAGCCAGTGGTAATTTGTTACAAGGGCCGAGCTGAAAATACAGGGGATATGGCGCTGTAGGCAAAGGGCTTAGTGTGCCCAATTAGATTTTATAAGCACCCATAACGGAAGACACCCTGTAATTCTAGTGCTTGATTTGACCAATCAAATTGTATGATCTTCGAATTGTACCTATCGGCTATAGGCGTTATAATTTCAGCAATGTTTAGCGCCATACTTCCTTGTGATTGATCAATTGAGCCACTATAGCTCAGTGCGCATGCGCTATAAGGCATTGTAGATAATAGGTGGTTGACACTTCACTGGGAGTATGGCCGGGTTCCCAAACCCACGGGAGGCGTACACACTTACGACCCAGGATCATGGAGGCGGACACTGCTCGGGAAACGCGATCGGCTTAGGCGTGACGACAAGCTAGTAGAGTTATCCTAGGAGGCTTAAATGTTAGTTGAAGAACTGGATGACCTTGGATCTTATTAATGTTATGTCTACAGCCTTGGAATAATAAAGTTTTTTAGCGCAACTATTAATTTCCGTGTCCTTACTGCAGAGCATGAAGAGAACGAATTGGTTGATGGGACAAGGTGAAATCAATTCCTAATGTTCCTATTAATATATACAAGAGTACCTAACTTATAGCACTGGCTCCAGCTGTTTGACGTCTACAGGTATGTAGAGACTGAGAATCTAGTGAGAAGGTGTCCTAAACAGGTGGGCCAGGTTCGGGTATTAAGCTTCCACCCTGAGGGATGGAATTACATACCTGCCCCCAACTAGGACAGAAAGTGACCTTATTAAGGAAAAGGCCATGATTTCTTACGAAGAGAAAAAAAAATCCTTATCTCATGAATCAAAAGTCAGGAAAGACCACCAAAATGTGAACATACTGTTGGATGACGAGGTCTATCCAAACGACAAGGTTGGGCATCTAGATGTGTTGATGTGGTTTAAGAGTGTGTTGATCGTGTTACGGATAAAAAAAAAGGGAAGATCTATGTATAAGAGGGAATACTTAGGTGCGAAACGCTCCAAGCTTACGTAATGACCCATGCGACAGGCTTACATAACCTGCCAGGTGACCAACGTCCCAACAAGTTGTCAGATAGTCACGTGGATCTCAGGTGACACCAGCACGGAGTGCGTTTGTAAGGAACAATATAACGTTTGCGTCTTCTATGCTTTATCCAATACAAATATAGATAGGTAGATAATACTCGCAATCGTGATTTATTCCTAGGTACAATGAAGATGACCCAAATTGGTGTTTTGATTTTCTACAGTATGAGTGTACGATCCTAGCAATTGCCCCTTTAATTGAGCCAGAATCACAAAGCAAGCTAGGTGGTAAGATGTCCCTCGCAAACACGCGTTATATAAATTGTAATGAGACACCAGATACGTTCCGTGCACAAAGTGTCTACCTTAAGACGTAATCCAACATGTCAGGTAGAAATGATGACGCATCACCATGACTTCTATCCTGACGGCTGTAACCTCCCGCTGGCAACATTTTCGTAAATATCTATCCATATGCACACAGTGTCATGAGATACTTCACGCCCCAAGCCTGCCTGGGGAACATACGGTTAGGGATGCATGAACCAGGACTCTGGAGCATCCCACCAATGAGGATTTCGAACTCTATATGGTATATACCTTAGGTAGTTAGGTACCCAAGGCAGACAGGTATATCTATCGTGCGCAATTAGGTGTCGTTTCTGTCCTTATAGCTGCCTTCTTGAACTGCTGATTCACTTTTCTTTCTCTCGTGTCATATAAGTTAAGGCTTAATGAATCTCGCGCTCCAAACACTACCCTCAACCTAATCATTAACCTTTTATCACAATAAACCATMCCCGCCATCAACATCAGGAAGCCCGCTTTGTTGGTCATCTACAACTCGTTTTACAGCATACCGAACTCGGGTATAGTTCATACACAAATCTTCTTTCTTCTTGGGTGTTCTTTAGCCTGAACTCACATTAGAATCGTCGACAAAATGGCTGATTCTGGTGTTTTGAAGATCGGAATTGACTTTGGAGTCAAGTAAGTTTCTTGACCCACCTCCCAGGGCTAACTAAGAGCCCTGTCAGGTGTTTAACCGCTAAACCCACATATTTCAGATTCACCAAGGTATCATGGCTCTTGGACGGATCTCCTAGAAATGATATCCGTTTTGTCAAGTGGTGGCTGTCGACAATGGAGGAAGACGCTAGACGCTTTGATGTGCCGTCGAAAATACATTACAGCGAAGAAACTGGCCGTGCCACTTGGGGATTTAACATCCCAGTTCATTGTGAGCCAATCGAGTGGCTCAAACTACTACTGGTAGACCAACAAGACCTACCAGCTCACCTTCGAGACAACAAACACATTGAGACTGCTCGCAAAGAAGTGAATCGTCTTGGAAAGACCTCCGTTGAGGTTGTTGGTGATTACCTAGGAGGGCTCTATGAACATACTATTCAGGTGATCGGGATGCGAGAAGGAGTAGAGAGGATCAGAGTCGTCCCTATTCTCCTAATACTTTCGATTCCGCCTACGTGGAGGGAATCCTCTATAGAGGGTCTGCGTCTCGCTGTGCAGCACGGCGGTCTATTAAATCGACCCGGTAAGACAGCGGTGACGTTCGTGACGGAGTCACATGCAGCACTTCGGTCTACCATCCCCGTGCTGACTGGACTGTCGCCATTACAAAACGACGATACGGTTATTCTCGTCGACGTAGGTGGTGCTACAACGTATGTTTTTCTGTCAAATACCAACGACGTGCTACCATATGCTGATGCGTTTAAAGGAATATCACCACAGTTCAATTAGAGCCGGAACAAATCTCCAGGATAAGAAGAACCTCCGGTAGGTGTATCTGGTCGCTGAATACAATGGCTTATGCTTACTCTCCGAACCCATAGGTCGTCTAGGCGGTGCTGCGTTTGTCGACGAATGCTTTGAAGACCTGCTAAAGACTACGCTCGGCCCCAAGATGTGGGGGTCATTATCCAAAAAAGACATCAAGAGGGCGATAGGCACTCAGGTATGTTTAGTTTCTGCTGTGCTTTTCAATTTTCATAATCATCCTTGCCGTTTAGCTCGTGATCGACTTATCATAGTTTCGCCCACCCAAAATTTGCGATATTGACCATATATTATGTAGTGGGAACATGACATCAAGCGGAGGTTTGACGGATCTTCCAGGGCTCGGGTTATTGATCTTCCCGATCGTGCTTCGATGGGACAATTGTCCCTTAAATCGTAAGTATCAACTCTACGTCGTTCTCCATACAGCTCAAGACTTGAAACTTCGTACTAACCGTCCAAGGCATGAAATCCGCTCCATATTTGATGCGGCAATCTCGCGTATATTTCCAGATTTCGGACACCAGTTCATGGAAGTTCTACGCAGGACGAACACGAGTCCAAAAGTCAGTATATCACTTGAAAAAGATAGCATTATATGAGGATATTCTAACATCCATAGACTATAATCTTGGTCGGCGGCTTGGTTCAGAATCCATATGTCGCGAATGGGCTCAAGGATATCATTGGCAAATTCCGAGCGGCAAACTCTAATTTAAATATTGCCATTGATGTTCAACGACCTCCGGAAGATCACCCGTAAGTTGAAGCCTCTGACAAGCTGAATACAATCTCTAACTTCAGGTATTAGTCTAACAGCCGTCGCCCGAGGATTGATTTGGCATGGTTTAGGTAGAGTCGACCTATTAAATAAACCCACCGAAGCGCGATTCTCCCGATACAACTATACATTGGCTGGCGAATCAAGCACGTCATGTCTGCCCTCGGATTACACATTCAAAATTTTATCTCAGGTTAGAAGATGTCAAATTACGTATGTGAGAAGCCATGACCTAACATAATTTAAACAGGGTCAATCTATACGAGGTCTTCCGATATACTATCAGGGCATCCGTTGCCACTGGCCAGCTGAAGCCACAGGTACCCAGACAACCCGGATCCGGATTTATGCCAGCAGAAATGAAGACCCCAACACAAAATTCGACGTGGCACTTCTATTTGTCCAGACACCGGTTCCGGTAGAGAAATTGGCGAAAATATCGGAGAATGGAACGGCCCATTATGAATGCACATATAAGGTCAAAGTAGAGTATTCAAACGAGGGATTCCATATGCGCATATTGGCGCTGAACGACAGTAAATGTATTTACAAGTTAGTTCCGATTATCCTGGATTAGAAATATTCTGGCACGAAAGAGATGCGGTCGAAATTCCAGGGCTCACAATTGATAAGAGGTACCTACTACATTTGATCAGGAATGGAGTCTTCCGGCGATTTTGAATGTTGAATAGACTCTTGGTCCCCTTTATGCGTTATCCAAAAGTCTATAGGCATCCCGAAACCTATTATAATAAGTGAATTGCTTCAATTTGATTACTGCGACTGAAACCAGCCATGAAGTCCAAAGCTGCTTGATTATATGAAACGGTACGTGATAACGGCAGATCTCCGAATCACCGCCGCCCTTGTCAAGCTTGATGTTTCCTCGGCCGAATCATAGACGGTCCTGCCTGCTTCTTTACAACCGCGGATACATCCTGTTCAACATAGCCATTAGCTTCGTATAGTGGTCTTCCGGCTGGACTAGCGTCTAGATAGCATTCAACACCTAAGTTATCCGCGAGATCAATTCCCCGTTTAATCAACACGGTCGCGTAGCCCCTTTTCCGGTGCGCTTCCATCGTGCCTAGTACCTCGAGGTCTGTTATCGGGTATTTAAATGATCAGCTCAATTCAATTATGTATTATCCACACTCCTAGGCCTACAAATTTATGGGTTCCCTAATGCCATATGGATAACACAGGACAGTAGGTAGGTACGAATAGACACTTACAGATATGGCCGCGATCACCCAGCAGATACGTCTGTGTCTTGTCCATTGGATCAAAGAAACCTGCTAACACATCCTCGCGTATATCCGGCAGATCATCAAAGCGCGGCCACCGCACACGCCACGAGAGTTGGGCTGGGTCGCATCCTGCCGGTATGATGTGGTACACAGCAATTGCAACGGGGCGGCCTTACATAGGTAGGTTCAATTTAGCAGAACCACAGAACCATTCTTCGTTCTAAGGAAGACGTAAAAGTAAGGCAAAGGATTGCGTAGAACGTACCTGTATCTGGACTGCGCGCGATAAGGCATTTGGTCTCCGGTTTTCCGGGTTCTGGAGGGGTTCCGAAATATTTAGCGAAGGCGCGCTCGAGCCAGCGCCTGCCGTCCGGCGTTTGCGGGTAGATCCGCCGGATGAAGTCCCCACTAAAGGCGTCCCACCACACCGCAATCAGGTCCGGGATATCGGACTCGGTGGCCTGCTCCACAATTGGTGTAGTTGGAGCAGCACAATAATTAGGCTCCATCTTCGCAGGATTGTGAATCGCACGTCAATTCTCGGTTAAAAGAAAAGACTAAAAGGAATGATTTGCTGTGACTTGTTAACGATCGCTGTAGAGTAGGCATTGAAGATTTGAGTTTAGGGAAATTTTAAATTGATGCGGGGATGTCTAGTTGTTTATATACCTAGGCATTCGTGTACTCGCTTGGCAATCCCGATGCCGTGTTGCTTTCCTGCGATGTCGCTGATTAGAGGCATTAGCGACTTGTAAGGCTCGATTGCGATGGCGCCTTCAGCTTTAAACGCCCTTTTACCGAATGAGCAACCCTGACATATCTCGTTCTTCCCATTCTCAGTATGGATCATATGGAAGTACAGTAGGTTAAAAATAATCTTGCGTTCTGTACGTAAATAGAGCGACAACTATATCTGAGAGGGCAAGTGACAATTATTCGAGGTATCTATTGGCGGAGTGCTGGCTTCCATGTGTTAGACTTCGAACAAGACTGTCGGGATGTTTGTCAGGTGTGGATTACGTAAGCACTAGCGCAAGGGCCTTACGTAATCCTGGGACGTCTCATGCGGGCGCTCCCTCTTGTACATAGCTCACTCTATTCTTTACGCGTAATCAATCAACCCTCAATTACCAACGCATCTAAATGCCGGACCCTATCGTACGGATAGACCTTGTCATCCAACAAAGAAAATAGAGTCGAAAAGCTTATATCGAACTTGATTAAAGAATTGTTACCTCAACTGAGGATATGGACCTATGCCACATAAAAGGGTTTCATTATCCCCCTTAATCGATCGGAATTGAGTCCACCACGCCCCGTCTTCCTTATCACAAACTGTGCGACCTTCTATGCTGGACTCAGCACAAGCCTCAAAAGGCTATCATCATCGTACTTGATATCAAACCCTAAAAAAGCTAACCGTTCGCTATCGTCCAAAAGTTCTCATACTAGTCTGCATGCAGAACATAACAATCCAACAGTTCGAAACCAGAAGGATTCGGACTCATGTAATTTGGGGGCCAAAATGCCGTTATGTACGGCGTCCGCTACCTTCCTGGTCCGTTGCCATCGAAGTCGTGTCGCCTCTCTGTGTCCTTATGCTGGGCCTGCCACCTCTCAAATACGAAACAGAGTACAATTGCGCGCTGTTTGCTTTAACTGGCATTGCCTTGACTAGACCGAGCTTCCCGTGCTCTAGGTTAGGAACCAATCCGTCGATAGAGTCGAGAGTGAGGTTCGCAAGATTGATTGAGTCCTCACCTCGTATCATTCGTCTTCCACGGAGAACATCAAGAATCCCCGACTCCTCTGGTGTGAGATTCTTCTGAATCTGATCGACGGCCGCCACCTTCCTCTCTTCGTCGTCAACGTCATCTAATCCGAGTCCTTTGAGCTTTTCGATGAGCGCGTCCTTTTTCTCCGAGGGAATATCGGCAAACGATCGAAAACAGAATTCCACAGCATTAGAGATCTCTTCCTGCGTCAGTTCTCTCTTGGCATCGGCGTCAACTGTGCCTTGGATGACTGGAGGGTAACTTGGTTAGTGAAAGTTGTACGAGGAGCTTGGAATTGATTATACGCACTGGGTCTGAATAGTTTAAAAGCTCGCTCAAAGCTTTCTTCGTCAAAGTCGTGGATTACGGGCTTATTTTGATTCCGAATCTGCTTCGAAGAGCTCAGAATGATCAACAAGAAACGCGTATAACTCTCAGATGTGCGCTTTGTATGCCACGAAGCCGCGGTATTCTCGTCGCAGTCGCCCCGAATAGTAGCAGCAATTGTCACAGCTGCGGAGAGGCCACCGTGTAAGGCTAGATGCACGCCAGATGAGAAGAACGGGTCGATGAAGCTACCGGCGTCTCCAGCGATGCGCGCGTAGGGAAACGCATAGCTCGAAGCACTGTATGACCAATCGGACGCCGATCTGACCATAGAGACGAGCTCGCCCTTGGATAGTAGCTCACTGATACCAGGCGCAAGTTCAAGAGATCGTAAGTAGAATTCCTTGATAGGAAGGGGATCGTCCGCTCGTTTCTTCTCCATTGCTAGATCCTGATTCTGCACGATMCCCACTGAATGGGTCCCGTCCTGTAGAGGAATGAACCAGCMCCAGCCGCTGGCATCTTCATAAGCTGTCAGAGAGGGACACATTTTAGATCATCCACGATGCAGAAGACATACCACTTAAAGCCTCGAAATAAGGCGAACCCTCCTTGTAAGTACCCGGGCCATAGACACCGGCCCCCTTCCAGTATCCCCAGTTGGCGATGTTCTTGAGCCCTTCATTGAACTTTCGATTCTTCAGGTACTGAGTGCTTAGGATACCACGTCTTCCGCTGGCATCGACTATATAATCGAAGGAAATCACTCCGGAGCTGCCGTCTTTGCATTTCCAAGCTGCCGATACCGGTCGTCCCAGGTTCGGGCCATCAAACTTCGTGGTTGCGTCAGGAGCTGCATAAGACTCGAAGTCAATCGTAGTGACTTTCGTGGAATCGAAAATCTTAGCGCCGCAGCTGCCAGCATGTTTGAAAAGCAGCTCATCGGCCTCGGAGCGAATCACGTTCCAAGCGTAACCTTCAGGCCCACCGGAAGCAATGAAGTCCGTGTCTTGAGATCGATTAGCTATCATCGCAGGCGCGTGATCCGAAAAAGGACTTACACGTGTCAGGGAGTGCTGGGTCCAGCCTGAAAGCGCCACCATTCTAAGAGGCGTGTAAGTATTAGCCTTTTCGGGTTTTTGAGACTAGTTCTAATTACCTTGATACGGAATCCATGCTCCTTCCACTTCTCGTAGCCGTCGACGAACTTGAGGAAATGTCTCAAAGACGGAAGCATGCTCTCACCGACATGATATCTGCAGGTTCCAAGTTAAAGGTCAGAGAAAGTATATAAAAAAGACCTTTCCATGAATTGGGATGTTTCAAGGGCCTACTTACCTTGGAAACTTCTCAGCCTCCAAGACCACAACGTCGAGACCCTCGCGGGCTAGAGCTGCGGCGGCATAAGATCCCGCAGGTCCACCTCCTATTACGAGAATAGTGCACTTCTGCGGAACAGACATGATTGCTTGGTTGCGATCGACTTGCTAGTAGGTTGGGTGGTAGATTTGCAAGTAGAAGTTATTGAGAGAAGTGACAATTGATCCTAGAAAAAGGTTAGCACAGGATGAGGGGAGAGACTCATATGTCTAACGTAGAAGATAAGGTTATCCTGGTTACCTAGACACACCACGCTGTTAATTCACTTGACCAGAGCGGTTATTTTAGGCACCGCTTAGTTTGCTATCAAATGCGAAAACAAGCCTAGACCTTGTAAGGTATGAACACCTGACATGCGCAGGCAGGTTCGTGCTCCATGCATCTACCTAGGTGTTCAAGGTAACCACGATTCTTATACATATATTTAGGTACCCAGGTAGAAACCATCAATAGAGGTGGGTAGGCACGATACGTAGCTAATAGATTTATTTGAAGTAACGAAATGAGACTCAACGGAATAAAATTATCTATATTTACGGGACTCGGCGATTACCCCTTTTCAAGATATCCCCTGATACTTTTACCTACCTGTTAGATATAAATTCTCACATACTTAGTATCATGCCCCTTGAGCTCTTGGTAGGTATTCCCATTGTATGACTTCAATTATCACCACAGTGGTGAAACCCTCTGGCAGACCGAGCACATGCATACAGTGTCATACCACCAGTATAAGTGGGTAAAAGGCTCAATGGGTACCTGATCTAGGTGATCAATGCTCAGCAAGTGTGTACACTACGATTTATTATAGCTGCTACAAGAGGTAGTTATATTGTCAAGATAATTACAAGAAAGTAAATATTTGGAAATTGTCTGTGCTGTATCACAGGTACTTACCCGATTCACAGGTACCTAGGTAAGGCACGTACATATATGTATCTTGGTACATGATCTTTAGACAAATAGGTATTGCTTTACTCACCCAACGTATTTCCTGCTTCTACAATCTGTGCTCGAGATGTAGTCGTTCGTGAAATGTTAGGTACCTATACACATCCGTGATGAGCTTTCTGATTTGATACCTCCTAGGTAGACCTTCGAGACACTTCCTTTGAGACGCGTCTCTTTCCAGCTGGACGTCTACCACGTCGTCCTATTTGGTGGTCTGGAAATGCAAGGCGATGGTTCTTTGCATCAATCTTGGCCCATTCACGATACCGGTCTCGAACCTCCTGTGATTCCATGGCCCAACTTGCCCCGCAAATTTTGGAAATATTCATTTCCGTACTTTCATCACTCCGCTTGCCGTCGAGAATGCCCAGTTTTATTAGCTCAAAACAAAGATTCTTGTTTGCTGAGCGATAAAGAAGAAAATTACAGACTGGAGCCTTGATCTGTCCGTTCAAGGAGGCTTCTCGTTTTCTCTCCGCGACCCCACGATTCACATGGGCAGTCATGTCGATGGCGGGCATGCTCGGGACATATTTTATCAGCTTACTAAGAGGTTCAGCCAAGTTCATTTTGCTGGTCTTGGTTGGAGACTTTTCTGGTTTGCGCCGTTTCTGAGGAGGCCGTCTGATCGACCTTTTCTGAGTCTTTCTCTCTTTTATCTCTTTGAACTGTTGGAACTCTTGCTGCACGGGTACAGTACTGACTGGCACTAATCCCCCGTCTGGGTATGCCTCACTGGCTTGTTGTGACCAAGACGGAGATTGCTCAGCATCAGATGGCCATGGATAAGTCGGCGGGKACGGAGCCCCGAGGTACTGTGGGCCAAAGGAATAAGACTGACCTAATTCCGTATTTATATCTGGCTGCCAATACATGTAGGTGTCGGAACCCCATGGTGAAGGAGGTATAGAAGCAATCGATGGTCCGGGTTCGCTAAACTCAGAATTCTGGGAAGATTGAAGATATCCATGCTGAGGGCAAAATGAATTAGTCCATTCAATGAAGTTTTGAAAATCCATAATTACTTATTTGCCCTTTGGCAGCAAGAATAAAAAAGCCGGAAATGTTGTAGGCAGGGAGTTAGAACCCTTTCACACACCGATTAAATGTTCAAAACGGTATTTAATACTCTAACAATTATACAATGGCCTTCTAGGGCATAAAGCAACGTAACTATGGCTTTGTTAGAATTCACATAACAAGTAAATGTCCAATTATTCTTTGTGTCTCAAAGGGGGACATGCTAGGCTGCAATGGGCCTCAGTTTAAAGCATGTAACCATAATCAATAAGTTTGTTATAGTGTTCTGGGAAGAGATTCGGTTTAACAATAGTGGAAGGAATCGAACCCCTTTTCCCACTTCCACCAGTTTTCCTTTACCCCTATTTCCACCATAAATCACATGTAGAGTACCTACCTGTTATGTAGATACTTTTAGAGCTCTCACGAATTAGTATAGTCAGAGTAACCCTCGGCTAAATACCCCTCTCGGCGATTACGCAGATATTTGAATAAGATATAGGGGCATGTGCTTTCACCGGCTATACTGCGTATGAATATGTGATGGCAGCCATATTGAAAAACTGCTCCACTAATCTTAGATCAGATAGACAGCATTGCCAGAAAACGTGTTTAGTATTTTAAGGAGCGACCCGCGACATATATTGATCTAGGTGGCTAGATCCGAGGTTCTGCCCTGGGCTACTTTGCGTGGGTTAGCTGATTGTTGGATTATTAGGAGTTTAGCGTCGACGAATTCGTATTGTTAACGTTTTCTGACCTGACGTGATCAACCTCGCTTAATGAGATAGGAAATGTATTAAACTGTGCGGTTTTTAGGGCAGCCGTTTTGAGCCTACTATAGCATGAATGTGAAGTGAAAGCTGCTTCCCTCCCTGGTAGGTTATGCGTGTTCGGATGCGAGGTTCCTAGGCTAAGGAGTATAGGTACAATGCCTCACTTTAAGCTCATTGGGGTCATGGAGGACCTTTTTATAAGGTATCCAAAGGTATGTGTCCGGTTATGAATTTTAAGCAGATCCCCTATCAATCGTATAGGTAATTGGCGCTGGGTACCTAAAACAGAGAACACAGCCCATGGACGTGGACGGGGCATCTCTTTCCAGCAACCTATCAAGCTTTATCAACTAAATGACATCTATTCCCCTTCCACCCCTAAATTCCATTACCGGTAAGTGTTTTCATTGTTGTACTGTAATTATGATAGTTCGACCCCCTTAGGAGTCTGGATGGGGCGTCCGCAACAGAAGCACGTCCAGCATCGTCTCGAGACGAAAACCACCAAGAACAAGCGGCCGCCTTTTTGCGATCTCGCATTTTACCAACGAAGGTATGAGGTAAGACAACGTATAACAGAATGTTCGGCAGGGCCCAGCAAAAGAGCCAATCGGTACCTAGAACGAGATTGCCAAACAATTGTCGAGCCTCCGTCAGATCATGTGAGTTACCATCAACGCAGCTACCCGAAGCCTTTTGTACTAATCGGGATTTTCTTTCAACGCAAGCGGTGATTACATATCACCATAGTACCTTTGTAGTGTGACCACAAATGCATGCTACGGGTGAATGAAAGCGAAGTTGTAACCCTAGCACAAGAGTGCGTCATCGTTGTCGGCTGGGCAGAGATATCTGGGGAGCTAGCCTTAGCGCATTGCCTAGAATACAACAATCTCCTCACGCTATACCAGATTACCTCTTCGCGTCAAACGGTGCCTTGTTTTCTGCAAGCATATATGCAGGGGAAATGGGAGACACTACATAGGAATGAGCTTATGCATAAATCACAATGGATCCACTAACTGAGGAGAAGTAGAGATAAAGAAGGTATTGTGCTGATGACTCGTTGAAAGCTTTTCGTCGAGCACATGGAAATAAAAGCCAGGGGGCGCGATACCCCGTAGCAGGAACACAATGAAGTGGCTCAATTCGCCAACCGTAGCATGACAACTCTCACTGTACTTCTTCGTGCGCCATGGTTGCCTTAGATAGCATAGCGTCTTCATATACAGAAAACCTTTGATTCTAATAAAGATCCAAGTGATAACGAGATCTACGTATTCTAACCTGATCACCTTCTTCAACGATGCGACCATACTGGCGGTCATTAAATAGAAACGTAAGTTCGTAGCGAATTATTTATTAAAATATTTGAGCGTGTCGCGGCCTAGAATTTGACCCGGGCGAAACTATCTCTGAAGTTATTGAAATGTCCATGGTCTTTTGTATACCAGACTCTGGGGTGGTGGATGACGTTCGCGTGAGCGACATGGGCGACGTAACCAACGGGATATCATCGACGCTGGATGAGTTTCCTCCAATCGAACGTTCCATCTCATCTGTGAGCCTCTGCTCTTTTGAGTTCGCAAAGCTCTTATGTAAACTGTGGAGGCTGGATCCGGCATTGGCGTTCGACTTATGAGTAGTGATATCGTGACTCGTTAGTTTCCCTTTCGCTGCCCGGAATAGGGGTCCGAGGGCAGGAAGCGAGGAACATATCATCAAGATATATCCTTCCGACATGCCTAAGATATCGAGATATGGCACGGGGACTAGAGATGCTTTATTAGTATTGACAGATCAAAGTTACCCAGTCAGAACAGCAACTTACACGTCGGATCTGTTGCGGATATTGCAAAAGCTTGCCCAAGTGCTGACAATTTGATGACCGATGCCACAAATGCAAGGGAACTCAAACTTAAAGCTGTAGCGACAGCAAGTCGATCTCGTAGCGGCATGTTCAAGCGCATTATAAAAGGGATTGGGTAAAAAGCGAAGAAAATGTCGAGAAATGCAGAATAGGCCGACGTGAAATAAGCAAGATTTGACATTACTCTGATGTCCGCGCAAGTTCCCCCTTTGATGCTTTTGTCCCATCCAAACTCGACGGGATCGCATTGCCTAAACCACCAAATTGAAACGGCGAGGATGCAGGCCTGCGAAGTAATACCAAGTGCCCAGAATAAAACCGCCGTTTTTATGCCATAGTTAAGTATTCGTTTAAGGATGGCGATGATGGCAAATTTCGGCAGCGAGAACTGCCATATAAGGACTGCGTTGATAATCGCGTTGTATTTTAGAGCGGTGATTCGTTCGTAATCGTTTAATTCGTCCACGTGCCTTCCGAGGCCATATGAGGATGCTATCGTTACCATAATAGAGACAACAAGACTGAGGATGAGGCAAAAGAGAGTGATGTAATCATCTAAGCCTAGTCCTGCCTGCCGACGTGGGCCGAAGTGTAGACGGGCTACGATCCTGAGCCCAACTATAACTGGAAGAGGGATTATAGTAAGAAATGTGTATTGTTGAGAGATTGGGTGGTTAACATACTTGTTGCGACTCCAAATAACGACCATAGCACCTGGTTAGCGAAGGAGCTGTAGTCATCTTTCTCAAGCTCGATCATCTTGACGTGCAGGGTACTCGCGCGTCAGGACCAGACCCCGCGGATCACTCCGGATTCTCAATAAAGTCGACACCTATCGTGCTTTAAGGCAACATAAATGAGCCTCGCCATAAACTCAGAAGATCACCGATCGCTAGCAGCCCATTGTCCCGTTTAGTTGAAATTTTCGAAGACGAGCTTGCCGGCTGGTAAGTAAACGGAGCAGAATGACTGACCGTGAAGACTTAAGATGATTTCTGCAGTTTACCAGTCCACAAATCCGTATCCAACAACATCGTGATTTCGCAAATATCAATCAACTAGCTCGAAAGCCACGTGCCCCTTTCCTATCACTTGGCTTGACGTCTAGATCTCAGAGTCCGTCTGAACTATCTCTCGGGTTTGTAATAGTCCTCTCAATTTCCTACCGGTGCTGCAGTATTTAGCTTATAATCACACCGACCAAGCGGTCACCAGTCAGCTATCTACTACATGGTAATTAAAGTACCCGGCGAGCTTCCTGCCAGATGGAGCATAGAACGAGCAGAGGGGTGTCCGTGCAACGTTTAGACTCCAGCATCCCGGCCGACTAAGGCAAGATAGGACTGTTCCCGATTGGATCTTAGCAGCAGTGCCCACTCCTTACACACAAGTGAATTGGATTCCCCATCCAAATCCAGATTCGACCGCTGGCCAGACCGATTTTCCTTGGAAAGGAAAAGACGTCCTCCAATTCGAGGAAAAGCTGGTGTCCGCAGCAGTCTAACTAAGATAGACTGGTATCTTCAACCATGTGATCGATAGCGTACCCTAGTCTCTTGACGAACGGATACACCCATGGCACCGGTAACGCCAAAGAGCGCGCGTTCCTGACATGAGAATACCGTACCTCTACCTCTCCACTAAGAACCGCATTGCATGAAATCGCGCGAAATTAGCATGCCGTGTCAACACATGGCATTTATTAAATCCCGAATCCCTGGGTTACCGGCACGTGGCTCCGGCAGGGTCCTTGTCTGTGTCCTGCAAGCGACTCCGCAGCATTCTCGATACCCACTAGTGACTCCTCCAATACCACTACACAATCCTGAAATATTAGCGGAGAAGAGGTATGGACCTAGGCACCGGCCGAGAAAAACGGCATTGCAGGTTCGTATTCTTGGTACGCCTTCGCCTATTCCATATTTTAGACGAGGGTTGGGTTCTTCGCTATCCTAGGAGTTGTCGCAGTTGTTACCGCCTTTACTGGAAGACAGCCCCAACCTACACATGTACCCAAGTACATTTCTTCAAGTAT
This sequence comes from Hypoxylon sp. E7406B, assembly GCA_000931505.1. Taxonomy (NCBI): domain Eukaryota; kingdom Fungi; phylum Ascomycota; class Sordariomycetes; order Xylariales; family Hypoxylaceae; genus Hypoxylon; species Hypoxylon sp. E7406B. Next base: position 124,081 of record JYCQ01000073.1, read on the forward strand.
GGCCTTAGCACTTGACCCGTAAGAAGCGTAAAAGGCTTACACCGGATTGGTCAGATTCAAACACGCCCCTCCGAAGATCACTGGTATGCATCTAACTAAATCAACGAGATACACACCGAACTCATTAGATCAAGCAGGCTATAGATAACAAGTAGTCAGATTGCAATTGTTAAGATTCAAACAAGACTATAATCAAAAAGCGATTTGATTCTTTTCCAAGTTTAATCGCAGGAGTTAGCATTGTTCCATGCAAAACCTTGGCTTCTAGGCGACACGAACGAGCTTTGATCGCCGGATCGCTACCAGGGGAATCCCTGAATCGCATCAAAACTTGTAACATCAACGTCGTCATCGAACGCATGGTTTTGCTTCGACTTTCCGCTCAATGGGATCATTCTACGACTTATCAGGCTCGTAGACATGGTTTATACGTACGATACTTGGTTGCATTGGAAAAACTGGCGGTGATCACCCCTCATCTCAGGCTCTTTCGCTGTATGTATGTACTGGATGTCGCGCTCGGACGGGGTAAAATCGCACGGAGAGGGAGATTGTGTTACATTCTTATCCACCTGCGGTGCCTGCGCCTGGTTTTCGGGCGACAAAACAAGGAACACGAGTCAGGTACCAGGCAGCCCAGGCTGCCAGGTTACTGTCAAGACATACACAGCCTTAAGAGGCGAGCAGGTCAGTGGGGGAAGAATGCCAAGTCGTATTCAATCAAATATTACCGCGAAGCTTCGCTTTTCCTTGTTTTCCCCTAAGTGACCAATTTTGCCCATGGTGCTCCCTCCGACTCCCCATTAGCAATCCTGTCAGAGTCTGTAGCGAACGTTCAAGGTGGTATGAAATCCCACACCCCAATTCAAAGTATCAAAATTCGACAGTCGACATCAGCGGAGATTCACTGCTACAATACATAAATGGAATTCATGTCATCCAGACGTCAACAATTCCCTAGTTCTTGTGGAGGAACTGCTTGCCGTAGCCCGTACTGGAGCCGTGGCAAGCATTGACCACCATGGCGTGTCCGTACTCACATCCGCCCCAGTGGCGGCCCTCGATCACTGGGTCAGGTTGGTCGACCATGGCCTTCTGGATTCTCTCCGCGCACGCAAGGAAACGCTCCACCACGGCGTCGTAGCCGTCGTAGGTCAGCTTCCCATTCCGCTTCTTGAACTTACCGTCCACGAGCACGTGCTCGATGTCCCCGACATTCGCATGCAGGATCACGGCTGCGACGGGGTCGCGCCATCCCAGCATGCTGGGCGAGCGGCCGTTGAAGACAACGAGGTCCGCCTTTGCGCCGACGCGGATCACGCCCAGGTCGGGGCGTCTGAGCGCGAGTGCGCCCTGCCGCGTGGCCATGAGGAAGGCTTGGTTGACGGACATGGGGCTGTTGGCCGGGATCTCCCATTTCTCGAGGACTTTGTCGTAGAGCCTGGAGCGGGTGCGCTGAAGCCAGATGCGCGCCTGCGTCATCAAGTCCGTTGAAAAGGTCAGGAACGTGTCGACGCCGAGCGAGCCTTGGTCCTGGATCAAATGTGCATTCGGGTGCGAATGGCCATAGTGCATCTCTGACTCGGGAGTGATCGAGATGAACTGGTTGGTCGAGCGTAGGATCTTGGCGCCTGTGGGCGTGATGGCCATGGCGTGGGAGAAGACCACGGCCATATCGGTGTTCAGAACACCGAGAGGCTGAAGAACTTCAGGGGAGTTATCGGCTAGATTAGGTACGTGGGATTAGTGATCTTCGTGAGGTCAAGGTGAAGCGGATGGCGCTTCGTCCTGGATTAACTTACCCAGCCATGGACCGCCCAGATAATGCGTTGTTGAAACCGGGATATTCAGTTCCCTTTTCTCAATTAGTTGCCATTCAATAACATCACGGGTTGGATTCTTGCATACTTGATCAAAGCAATGATTTCCTGGATGTCTTCTGGCGGGGCAATCGACCACCAATCGTACGCAACACCTATGGTCGTCAGGTTGTCTGGAGTCGCTGTCGTCTTCGCTAGATCCTTGATGTCCGCAATTTGTTTCTTGAGGGGATATTCTTCTGTGTTGTGGAAAGCTGGACTCCAGTAAACTCTGGCGCCGCTGTCAATGGATCCTTGAAGACCGGCATTGGCCCTGTCTTTAGACCAACAATGGCTCGAATGGTCGAGAGACGTTGTCACGCCAGCATTGAGACCTTCAAGCAACCCTGCAAGTTGTGAGATATATATGTCCTCAGCCGTATAGATACTTGGACCGCCCATGATATACCGGGCCAAATAGTCGGGCAGGGTTGTGTTAGGGGATAAAGTCTTCAGGGCAGTTTGCCAGCCATGTCGATGTGTGTCAACGAAGCCAGGCGAGATGATTCCGCCCGCGCAATCAACAATCTCAGTGTCCGCTGGTAGATTGGTGGGGTGAGCAGTGTCATAAATCCCTGCGATGCGGTCACCGGTGACTAGCAGTGCACCATTACGGATTACTTCGAGAGACTCTGTATCCTCATTGAAAGCTATGATGGTGCCATCGGATAGGAGAACCGAGGATGAGGGAGCTGTGGCCATGATGACAACTCTGGTATCGATGTGGAGACTTTGAAGTTCAATGACAATTAAAGTTGAATGTCATGGACCTCTGGAGGAGACAACTACAGAAGGCGATAATTGGGAACTTTTATAATGCTCTCTCCCGCCCCCAATGGCTCATCCATATGTACTCGCACTGTAACCTCGTGCCTTCGGCAGCAGCGTTTAGGGCGATACTCCACATTATACAGGTTGCCCCTATAAAATTAAGTATCTCCAAATTATATATGTAGAATGTCAAAAAACGTAAAGATGATCACCACTTAGAGACCACCTAGAAATTACACCACCGGTGACTAGGAAGTAGGCTCTTGCTCGTTCACCGAAAATCGATGTCTTGCGTAACCTACTCTGTCCAATGGAAGCGCAGTGGCGAAGACATGAGGTTGCGCCACATAAGAAAGTGCCAGTGAAGGAATCGAGAAGTGCACATCGAGATCCATTACTCAAACTTTGTCATCTCCCTGATGGAATGTCACTATGTTGCATAACGCACCATTTCGCCCTTTCGCGACAATATGGACGGCGTACCGAAATTTTTATTATTAAACCCCGCCCAGCAGCCCCAGTGAGCCCCCAAGTCCCACCCCGCGTTCCGCGCCGCCTTAACCCCATGAAGTAAAAACTCGGACATGATCAGACACCGCAGGCCGGGCTTACGTCCGATTTAATTGCGTAGTAAATCATGGTCGGCAACTCATGTAACTGGTTTTTTAGCGAGCACATGATAATCACCGGTAGGTTAGTCCAAGTGAATGGGAGTTACCTGTCGTTGGAGCAATGACTGTTGTAAATGCCAGTCATTTGACAAAAGGGGTAAAAGGGGGTGTTTTCGTTGTTCGGTACACTGAAGGTGCAGGGCCGTGTCACCGGAGTTATACGATCGTATTCGGAGATATCGGAATCTAGCGATAAAAGGGGATGGTTTGCCGTCTTATCGCTCACATCAGGGGCTAGATATATGATAAAGTAGGTACCTAGGTAGTAAGGCAGCCATGAGGATAAATTTTCTCGCTTCGGAACCACACTCAATTATTGTTCATGAAATGATTTGTTTACGGACTATGATACATTAATCACAAAAGTACCCAGTCCATCAGATGCGTTCAATACGATTTCTCTCCATCTCCTGGATATGAAATCATCCTGTTCCTCTGGACGACCAGGGTAAAAGTCTGCCCCTCTTGTACGCACGGCTTCCGATACCGTATCTAATAATGTCGACAGGGTCGGACGATTTTCTTGTTTCGTCGCCAGACAAGCGCAGACCATCGTCCTCAAGTCCGGGTCAAGCTCTGGATATTTCGGGTTAGGACCAGTGGCTGGGAGAATTAAGCCGGCATCCGTCTCTATTTCCGGGCCGTCGGGAACCATCCTAAACACAGCGCCACCGGAATTCAAGACTTCCCATGGACGATATAAAATGATCAAGGATATCATTATCTGCAGTGGTTGTTAGTCTGAAGACATAAGCCGCCTATCGAGCAGAGATACGTACTCTTCCAATTTCCCAGATATTATTTTGTGGGCCCGTAGACGAACCATCCCCCCACGTCCACTCGCCAGCGAGGCCGAAGTCGATCATCTTCACGAGGGGTGTAATAGTATGCTCCTCATCAATAGGGGGCTCCGTAAGAAGAACTTGGTTATGTTAGCTTTTTGCTTCTCTTAACGAATATTGGATTAGTAATGAGCTATCTACGTACCGTTACTAGTATGAAGGTCGTTGTGTACCAGATTTGATGCTGCGGCATAAGGGCTTATCGTCTCGATCTCTACCGTGCCGTCATAGCGATTCGGAGGCCACTATATTAAACGAATAATCAGTACCGACTATGTATAGTTGATATAGCCAACACATCGCCATTTGGTCGCTAATGGTTCGAGCGGACTGGTTTTCTTGGGACGTGGTGGCAATGTGGTAAAGGAGAAAACAAGAGAATAAAACGGGGTGGGCGGGTGTATTACTTACAGCTAAGGCTATACATCCTCTTATTACTATATACTTATTAGCTCGGCAAATAGTGCCAATCATCAATAACTTACAGCATAGAAAGAATCTCCAGAGTAAGCGGTTCGATAACCGCGTTATCCTCAAGTTGCGCGCCTTGGTGACGAAGTCTGCAATTGTGCCATATTCCAGCCATTCCATAATAATCCATTGGTTATTAATGTTAGGAAGTAATCTCCCAGAAGAATCGTTCCTCGGTGATATTTCCAGAGGATTATCGGTGATATCGAGCATCTGTACTACATGCACTTTAAGACAGTTAGTAAGCACATCTCCAGGGGAAGGGTTTATGAGCCTTGAACCAATTTCAGGAGTAATGAATCCTCGATCACCTCAGAAGTTCAAGCTCCCAAGTCTAGGCTGAAGATTTCTTAACGTCACTTACTAGCGCCTCGTAACCTCTACGTATTCGCAATGTTAGCCAATGTACAGTCTAGCTAGGCGGTTTGTTCGCCTTTGGTGTCTTACTTAAGCACGTACCCTGAGATACTCCTTCTCATTGTTTAGCGCCTCAACCGCATTTTCATGATTGAATGCCTTCTTTACTAAGAACTGGCTCGGGGGATTCCCACTCGGGKCTTTGTATTTTACTCGACACGCAGATCCAAACTGCCCATGGGCGACTAGACCGACGAATTCGAATCGGTTGGGCTCCGTCGAAAAATATCCACGGAGGACTCTGGCATCTCTTGCAGCGCGTAAGTTAAGGGACATTGTGTCGTGTTATTGTGAAGTGGATTAGAATAACGGTGTTCACGTATTGTCATTAAGGCGAGACATCCATGATCTAAAAGTCGATCTCGATATACTTTTTACTTATAGTTCTTTTGGAGTGGGCACTGTTCTCTCGATTGAGCTACTGTCCTCGTTATACAATGACTCTAAACCTATTCCTATCGTACGGATCAAAGAACTTGGAATGACAGGGTATCTTCAACAATGGGTGAGCTTAATGAGCTTTCACGCTCAGTGAATTGATCAGGATTACAGGTTAATTGTAGTGGAAAAGGTGAAATCATATTATTAAAATAAAATCTCTAGGAGACGTTACTAAACAAAGAGATGATTGGTGAGTAAGGGGCTTACTATCTACAGGTAGGTATAGGACGTTCAACGCTCGAGAAGCAGTTAAATGTGAGCACACAATGGCGTCATCTATATGTGATTTCAAAGGGAAATATTTAGGAGGTAGGTTCATAAGATAGGTACCCACAACATAAGTATATTCGGTATTTATCACAATTCCTTTGATGGTACATATAGTGATCGCGTGTGAACCATGACATTGTTCACAGGCGCTAAGATATCCCGTGCCTAGTTCCCATTGCGAGTATTCCGGGAACCAACCTAGAATTTCATAATTAAGTCACCCTAGAAACTAACTAGGCGGGTACTAGTGATGATTGTAGGCCGGCACGCGGCGAGGCGTCCGCTATTGTCCGACGACAATGGTCAGGTATCGCGACAGGAAAAATGAAAATGAATACAAATACTATAGGTACCTACCCAGATAATTCTCGTAAGTGACTAAATATTTACAGATTTGCGTTTGTAGTCACCACAAAAAGGCTGCATAATATTTCTAACCGTCAACTATAGCCCCTATTTCGTAGCCAGCTTAGCCTCCCACTTGCTAGCTGCCAATTTCGCCAACCCCAGTATGCTGTCGCCACGCATGATTTCCAGGACAGACATCTCAACGGTGAGACGGAGACGCAGCCAGTTGCGCAGCTCAATAGCAACGAGCGAGTCGATGCCCAGCGTCGCAAGCCCAGCCCTGACATCGAGCTCCTCAACCGGCTTCATCATGAAACTGAAGAAGGCGACACCAATGCTGCGTGCAAGTTGCTCGATAAAGTCATCCTGCTGTAGGACGCCGGGATCAACTTCAACGGCAGCCAGCATCCTCCGTATTACCGTATCTTCGTCATTGTCTCCAGCTGCTGCACCACCAGCCGCGCCGCTATTCTGACCGGCTTCCGCAGCGGCGGCCTCAAGGTTACGATATAGACTAAGCCGGGCGTCGCGTCTCCACACGTTCCGGTTATTTGGAGATGACAGCGGGATCGTTGATCGCATAGCCAACGTAGTCTGGCTATCCGACATGAAAAATCCATCCGGCTTGCGCAAGCTCGGACCCGAATTTCGGATGGCTAGTTCGAAGGAATCAAGCACGTCTTGCTCTCGCAGAAGATGGTGTGAAGTTGTCTTAAAGAATTGTACCAGATCCGGCCGCTCCGCCACGAAACCCACGTCAGCGACGGCGCCTACGTCGAGTACCGATGCTGGCAAGCCCAGGCCGTGGCGGAACTGCACAAAGGCGTCAAGGAATGCGCTGGCTGCTGCGTAGTTTGCTTGGCCGCGTTGTCCGATCAGACCAGCTAAGGAGCTGAACAGGACGAAGAAGTCTAAGGTCTGCCCTGTCAATGCCGTATGCAGGTTCCACGTACCCTGGATCTTGGGCCTAGTCACAGCATCCCAGTCCTCAAGTGTCATATCCGTGAATAACTGGTCTCGTAACACCATAGACAGCTGAACCACTCCGGCAATCGGCAAGCGGGCTTGGTCGACAGCGCGACGCACGTCTTCGATTTCAGTGACACTCCCGGTCACGACGTCGACGTTACATCCGGCCCCTTCCAAGGCTCGGACTAACGATGCTTCATGGGGCTTCTTGCCACCGCTTCGGGAGAGGAAAATGAGATTCTTGGCCCCGTGTTCTACCATCCACATCGCTAGAGAGCGACCAAGGCCCCCGAAGCCACCAACCAGTAAATAAGAGGCATCAGTGCGGAAGGACGAATCTTGGCGTGCGGGACTTGCCGCGATACTGGACGCGTCCTCGGGAATACGGACGACTAACTTGCCTATGTGTTGCCCCTTCTGCATGGTTCGGATGGCTGATTCAATTTCCGTTGCTTCGAACACCCGGATGGGTCGTATGGGCTTGAGAGCACCAGTACGGTAGTACTCTTCAAACTGGTTGCCCAACCTTCGGATACGCTTCGGCTGGTTCCTGATGATGGGCCACATTTCGATGCCGAAGAAGGCGCGGTTACCCTCGAAGGACTCCATATCGAGGCGGCCTTGGCCGATAAAGTCGCGTTTCCCGATCTCCACCATGCTGCCAAACTCGGCAACACACTTCCACTATGAGGGCGATCTAGTTAGATAATAAAATGTCACAGTATTTATGATTAAAACTTACCGATGCATGTAGCAATTCTCCCGATAGAGAATTCAAGACGACGTCGACTCCGCGGTTATTCGTCTCGCGCATGATACCAGGGAGGAACGAGGAGTCCCGCGAGGAGAAAATCTGCGACCATGGAAGCTTAAATGTGTCTATCAGGTATTGGACCTTCTCCTCGCTTCCCACCGTAGCGAAGATCTTGTCGACACCGATCATCTGGCAGATGTACATAGCAGCCAGGCCAACACCYCCGCAAGCCGAATGGATCAAGACGGTCTGCCCTGCCTCCAATCGCGCTAGATTAACTACGCCATGAATGACGGTAATATAGACGCATGGCATACTCGCAGCTTCCTCAAAGCTCAGATCATCTGGCACCCTTATGCAGATGGACGCTGATGTCTTTGTCGTGGTGGCGTATGCGTCAGCTGTAATGGACATTACCCGATCTCCGACCTTGAAGTCCGTGACTTCAGGGCCTACGGCGGCGATCACCCCGGAGCACTCGAAACCGAATCCATCTCCCGCATCGGGGGGTCCATTGACAATTCCCATTGCAATGAGAGTATCCTAACATTGTGTGTTAGCGTCTGTGCCGAGGAAATGATGGGAATAAAGGAGATAATAAGCCAGCGCGTGTTAGTGGGGAATTCGGTGGCTGGGAACACTGGAAACCCAGGGGAGGCATATGTAACTCCTATTACGTACCTTGAAGTTCATGCCTACAGCTCGAATGTCGATATAAACCTCCTCGCCCGTCAAGTTATCGAGCAGGGGTCTCTCGACCCAATGCAGTGACTTCAACGAACCTCTCTTGCCGATTTCCAAGCGCTTGTACGTACGCTGCTCTTTGGGCCGGGCAGCCAGTTCATCGGCCACCGAGATCCAGTGGAAGCGCGGTAGATAGACGGTACCACTAGAATAGGCGAACTCGCAATCTGGGTCAGCCAGTTCGTCTTGCTCTACCGCACGCGCTCGACGCATCTTCTGGTAGACATTGAAGACAACTTCCCATGTCTTCGGCGACTCCGTGTCGTCTAACTCGAGCGAGCAGAGCGGAGCGTTTAGCTCGTTGCGCACGACACGCAGCAGACCTATGATACTAGCGTACTGGGGTTCTGAACAGTAGACCTGGCCTGGTCTTGTGAGCCACAGCAATCCAGCCGGGGCTAGGTGGGACATGAAGTCCTTGAACTGAGCGTAATCATTGGGACCAACGTCTTGTAAAAATGGTTTTCCTTCCAAATCCAAGATTGAGATGACAGCTCCTTGAGGCTTCTCCGAAAGCCTGATGGTCTCGACTTCGAGTCCTAGGTTTTGCAGCGAGGTTGAAATGGTTTTGGCAATATCTCCCTCCGGTTGTCCAGAGAGGAGGGAGACGCTGGGCTCCGGCTTCCATGCATTATCAGGCGAAGCGATTATGGTCACATTGGCTTGGAAGGGCACCTCGTCATCGTAGACGGAAGCCTCCGGGGGTAAAAAGCCGGCAGCTAGCAGCTCCTCGGCCCACCGCTCGGGCGACACGTAAGGCTCTTGGGGCCTTGCATCCTCGTCGCCTAGCCACCACCCAGGAAGATGTCCCATGACGAAGTTGAGCCACTTGACCGTCATGTACATCTCCTGCAACAGGAGTTTCCCGTCAGGGCGCAGGAGCTTCCGGACATTGGCCAGGGTCTCCTTGAGCTTCGGTGTTGCGTGGAGGACGTTGGCCGCGACAATGAGGTCAAATGAGCCGGGCTGGAACCCCTGTTCCAGAGGGTCCGAGGATACATCAAGAGTCTGAAAGCGCATGCGGGGGTGAGAGTGGCCGAAGCGGTCCTGCGCGGCAGGGAAGAAACCAGCCGAGACATCGGTATAGGTGTAGGAATAGTAGGTGTCAAGATCGCGGAGAACCACCTCAGTGGTGGCGCCGGTGCCAGCTCCGATCTCCAGAATGCGAAGGTGTGGCGTGCGATGGCTCAGGAGACGGAGCCAAGGGGAATAGTCCCACTCGTTGCCGAGACCGTAGATCCTGGCCAGCGCGTCATCCTGACGAAGTATTTCCAGGCCGTCTACATCGCCGCGCAAGATGCCTCCAAGGGACTCATAGATACGGAAGACCACTTTCCCGATCGTCGCATACTCGGTTTCTAGTACAATTTGGAGATACTGCGGAATACGCTCGGACCGCTCTTCAGGGGAAAGTTGGAGCAGTTCACGGACCTCATCGCTGCTGAGAAGTGGATACCCGTCCCTTTCGGTCTGCTCGACTTGTTCATAAATCCATTTCTGGAATTTGGCCATCTGGGGCTGGGAGGCTTGCGTCTCAATGTCGCTGATCTCGTCCCGTGCAGCGATGCAACAGAGGAGTACAAGCTTCTGCAACTTATAGTATGCATCTCGGACCTTCTTGCGAGAGTGGATTAATTGACTGGCATCCTGAAAGTCAATATCCGGCTTCCACTGTACCCGCCCGCCGGCGTGAGGGTCCTTGTCAGGAACATCGCCATCATCTATAGGCGTCAGCTTGACATCCTTCAGCTGCATAACCACAGACTCGGTATCATCAACACCGACACAATTCCCTAGGATAGCTCCGTTGGGCATGGTATCGGCGGCTGCTTCAACCGTGACGGTGCCATTGGGACTCTTGAAGTAAGCCTCGCCGATGTAGGTCGGCACCGCTTTTCGGTGTAACAGACGGGCCTGACCCCGAGAGGCAGCGGCTGACAATAGTTGCAGGCAAGCATCCGAAGTCGCGGGGTGGAAATAGTAGACAGCCGCATCCTCTGGCTCGGACTCGTGGACAGCTTCGAGTCGTAGGTCCGCGACAGCGATGTTATGTATGAGATGCGATGAGATACGACCTAGCCCCTGGAATTGGGGGCCATAGTTCAAACCGACACCGCGCATCGCTTGGTACCAGTACGCGGCGTCGACCTCCCTCGGAAGGTGGTCTATACGTTTGTTTTGCTCGGGAGGTTGATCGCTCCCCGCTCTGACGAAACCGAAACAATGTTTGGTCCACGACTTCGACGCCTCATCATAGGACGAGATAGTAAAATCATACCAGGCGGAGTCCAGACTGTTAGTCAGCCGATGAGGGTGCATGGATAGAATAGTTTCCGTCGTCTCTGGTCCCAAGATCATAGCTGAAGCGACTGTGACTTGGCGGAACGAAACGTCTTGGGCATTGGAAATCTGCCGCATGGCCTCAGCAGCCATGGCCAAGTACCCCGTACCTGGGAACACTATGTCGTCGCCAATTTTGTGGTCACGGCACCAAGGGATATCGTCAAGTCGTAACACATTCCTCCAGTTGGGCTGAACTTGGCTCGCCTCAATAACGCGGCTACCAGTTACAGGATGATGCGGGAAAGGGCGCCCTCGATAGTCCCGCGAGACGCGGCTTTCGTACCAGTATTTCGTGCTGTGATTCCACGGGTAGCTGGGCAAGTTGGTAAGAACGCGGCCGATGGGATTGATGGTGTCAAAGCGGACACCAAGCCCCTTGCAGAAAAGTTGACCTGCCGCGCTGAGCAATGCCTTACTGTCGTCTTCATTGCGGACCAGCGTGGGTACATACGAAGCTTTCTGAGTCTTCAGGTGGGCTAGGATCTGCCGCACCGGCCCTGAAAGCGCAGAATGCGGTCCGACTTCGACTAAGACGCTGTTCGGGCCTTGGAATTCGAGCAACTTCTCCATGCTAGTGCTAAACAGAACCGGAGATTCTAGGTTGGATTGCCAGTACTTCGAGTTGAGTGTTCCGTCAAGAACCATCTCACCTGTTACGGTAGAGAAGAGAGGAATAGAGGCGGCCTTGCCAGACAAATGCGGCGCAAGTTGGCGCTCGTATTCCTGGCTTAGCCTTTTCATGTGATCTACGGAGGAAAGTCAGCAAACGTGACATTGAATTTGAATGAGGAGATCTTACGAGAATGATATGCCATGTCAACCTGTAAGCGCCTAGCGAACACATCTGGGCGAGCATTTTTAATTGCCCGAAGGGTTTCCACGATCTTTTCTTCGTCCCCAGACAAGGTTGTACTAGAAGGACTGTTCTCACAGGCGACCACGACACCGTCAACAAGATATGGCTTAACATCGCCTGAGCCGAGGCCGATAGCCGCCATGGCACCCGCCGTCTCTGTGGGCTGCCTTGTTGCCCTCCCGCGGAGATATGCGCAGACGATGGCTTCTGACATGGTCAGGGAACCACAAGCATAGGCCGCGGCGATTTCTCCACTGGAATGCCCGATGACAGCAGCGGGAGTAATACCCCAGTTCCTGAGAAGATTCACCACCATAATCTGAACCGCAGTGCAGAGAGGCTGAGAGAATTCGGCTTTATAAACCTGGCTAGTTTCCTTGGGTCGCAAAAGCTCCTCTATCCCCATTAGTCAGCGAGCTATCTATGTGAATCTGGGTTGACTGCATACCAGATAGAGACCAGCTTGGAGCAAGATCCTGACCGAGGCTCGATAGGGCCGTTTCCATGAGCTTTAGATCATGAACGGCTGCAGGGTGTTCCGATAATAGCCTTGAGCCCATGGTCGGCCACTGGGCTCCCTGGCCGGTGAAGACGAACGCTACACTGGGTACGGCTGCAGTGGTCTTCACCGGGGCCGAGAAAGCAACATCCTTGCAATCTGTTTTGTTAACAACAGCAAAGGTTCGGTAAGAGAGGTGTTCACGGCGCATCCCTAGTGTATAGGCGGCATCGTTAAGGTCTTCTGGATGGTCAGCAATAAAGCGACTGAGCTCTTGCTCTCCTCGGCGGGTTGAATCAGCGTCATTAGCGGTAAAAACTAGAAGACGATTCCCCATTGAGAGGCGATTGGAATTTGCCTGGATCCCGAACGAGGCAGCGGAGTCTAATATCACGTGTGCGTTGGCGCCCCCGACTCCAAATGAGTTGATGCTGGTACGTTCATGGCGATCTTGGGGCCAAGGGACAGGCTCCGTGGGAACACGAAGGTTAGCCTGTTTAAACGGAACTATAGACATGTCAACATTTCGGTAACTTTATTGGGAGGTCGTCGGATCTTTACTCTTGGGATTCGGCTTATTGAACTTAATATTTGGGGGGATCACTTTATTCTCGAGTGCTAAGACACACTTCATAAGTGAACTAAGTCCCGAGGCGCCTTCGGAATGACCCAGATTTGGCTAAGGAAGCTCAGCCTAAGTCTCATACGCACTGCTAGGTTTGGGTAGAAGACTTACCTTGACAGAGCCGATATACACACCGCCTTTATCGCCAAAGATGCGCGCTACCGCATTCGCTTCTTCCGGATCGCCACTCGAGGTGCCCGTAGCATGGCATTCGAAGAACCCTGTTTTCCCCATCTCGTTCTCAAGGCCAGCGGCCCTATATGAGGCACGAATCAGGGCTTCATGAGCCTCACTACTAGGCTTCGTCAGACCAGGAGTCTTGCCATCGCAGTTACTAGCGGTGGCACGGATAACAGCACGAATTGGGTTTCCATCGCGAAGGGCATCATCTAGCCTCTTCACGTAGATCATGCTAACGGCCTCTCCGCGAGCATATCCGTTGGCACCAGCATCAAATGACCGGGATGAAGCCTCCTTGCTTAGAACGCCAACATTAAACATAGTTTCGATCTCTTATTCGCAGATGCAGTTAGCATTGACCCTGAGTTCTACGGCGTGGGCACCTCGATCTTACTAAAGGGATTTAAAATCAGGTTACTGCCCCCCACAAGAGCACTTGGTATATCGCCCGCTTGCAGAGCTTGACAAGCCAGGTGGAGGGCATATAATCCTCCTGAGCACCCTGTTCTCAGCACCATGCTTCGGTTTTGTTAGCGAGACGTCAAGCAACAAGCGCGCGATAGGGCATTTATCTACCTTGGCCCTTTCAAGTCGTACTCGTAAGAAACTCTGTTAGCAAGCACAAAGTCGCCAGCGCCGGCGAGTTTGTAAAAGTGCAGATCTTGTTTATCATGGTACTGGGTATCGTTCCACTCCTCCCCGAACGATCCAATATACACACCGACATCTTTGCCGCGCCAGCGAGTCTCGCCGGCGTTCTCAAAACACTCCCTTCAGTTTGAAGTGTGATTAGCAAGAACACAGTAAAGCTTATAAGAGTGCAACTTACCAGGTAAGTTCTAGGAGAAGACGTTGCTGTGGATCTACAATGCCTAGTTCGGCTCTCGTCATGGAAAACCGAGCCGCGTCGAAAGCAGCAAGGTCGACATGTTTAAGCATGTATCCATGCGTTTTCCAGTGAGGCTTGTCTGTGGAGCCTCCGTTTCTGGTGCCATTTCTATTGGAGTTGGTTGGGGAGGCCGATGGAGCGACATTGCCCTGAGGTCCATGGGTGGCGTACCGCTCTGATGGGATGCGGCTACACGCATCACCCTTGTTGACTAGGAAGTCCCAGAGCTGTTCAGCTGAGCTGATGTCTCCGGGAAGACGTGTGGCCATGCCGCAGATGGCTATGGGGACTGGCCCATTAGAGCCATCGTCGTCCGAACTTGAGTCGGCATTAGTCATGGATAGGCTTGACATCGACCCACTCTCCATCGTTGAAATGCTGGGGGGCACCAGGCCATGTCCGTAGATGCTGACTTTAGGGGCAGCGATTTCAGCCATGACGGCGGTGAGCTGATCTAAGGATGTAATGGGAAAGCGTTGGTGGCAGGGGCCTAATCCTAGGATCGATAGTTCGAAGCTCTGACACTTTGGTATAAAGTGATGCCAAAGTTCGAGACTAATTGAGGGGAGAGAGTGATGGAGTCTGGCACAATAATATCACTTTCTTGTTTCCCACAATGTTTACCTTCCTATATGTATGCGAACCTGTTTCACACAGAGACTCTGCCAGTGGCCCGGACTTGGGTTAAGGTTCTATTCCAGGACACAAAAGCGCCGAGACAGATAACCCCTTTTTCCATAGGTCGAGAGGGTACCGCACCCGCTGCGCCGGGTATCTTCATCATAGTGAACCAGTGTCGTTCGAAGTCCCATACTAGCCCACCGTAGGTGAGCATCCCAGGCCACGCGAGCTGATCTATCACAGTTACATAACCCGCCGCCTAATTGCAGCGGATTACCAACCATTTTCATCGAGCGAGACCTAGGTTGCGTAAGGCAGGTAGCAATAGATCGTCCGTTGCTACCTAGGTAGGCGAGGCAACAACGTGTTTGCGTACCTATCAATTGCTCCTATTCCCACAGCCGCACTTAACGATGGGAGTGCAAATCTCGCGTTTCATCGTTACGTGAAAAGCAATTGGGTACCGTATGTGCTCAGTTAGAATTACCCCGGTCACTGATGGATGAATTGATTCTTACTGTATCGATGCTCGAGTACGGCACAGCAGGCCTGGGCCTATTCGGGAGGCAAAGCAACATACGATAACGGACTCATCTAGCGTCAACTTCTCTCGGCGCGCTGTTAGTGATAATACGGCGTTCCCCAGCACTTGTTCCCTTGCATGAGAACGCGATTATCGTAGCATTCATGCGACCAGCCTGGCACGATCTGTCATAAATGTAACGCTTATACGCGGTTTACCTGTGCAATTGCACCTCTGACTCCCCACAATTCCTCGTGAGGCTCGAAGAAAATGAATCAGAGGTAAGCTTGAGTCAAGCTATCTATCAATCTGTTTCGAATTAAAATCCTTCGCGAAGGCTCCTAACGTCATCGCAAAGGGGTGGGATGCGACGTCCGACGTGGATATTCGTCGTGAAGTTAGGTAATGCTCAGGTACCGAACGATAAATGTACGATCACGCCATGTTTGGGGTTATCCCGCGAGGTAGGACTTCCGAGAGGTGCTAGATAGGGTTTATACGCACGTCTTGCGATCATTGTACCCTGGTTAGCTCGCGCGTATGCTTCAAGGGGCTCTGGGATAGCTCTACGCAGCAATCCTCACGGCATCGGGAGTCGGCAAGATGATCTACACTTGTAGCTGGACGTCCACGCCGCTGTATAACATGTCTTGCAATGAAGAACATCTCCCTTCGAGCGAATGTGGGAAGAGACAATTTCTCCGAGTATCCGCCAGTCTGTGATTATCTTATCCTTGACTTTGGACTGGACAGCCATGATACTGATGTAATCAAAAATATAGAGTACATATATGGAATTATATAAACATTACCATGCCATGCTCATAACGAATGAGGGGATATTTTCTGTACCTCTCCCATCCTTAGTTTCCAATCACATCACTACTTTGGTTCAGATTAGGTCCTTAGATAAAAGCCGTAGAACCAGCGTGAGACCTAGAACCAAAAGGTAATAGAGTAAGATCATCTAGGGAGCGGATCAGCACGTCATTCCGCTCACCCCTTGCTCTTCTTGCCTGCAGGGACAAAAAAGTCCCGATGAAGCGATAAGACGTCGATCCCGGGTCGCAAGCGGGCGCTGATGAACAGATTTTTAGGCTTGCGGTTGAGGCTCGGCTGGKATTGAAGCTTGTAGTCAGGATCCACTAGCTCAAAATTGAACTTCTGAAACAGCACGGCAACGGCTATTATTGCCTCTTGCATGGCAAAGTCGCTACCTATGCAGCTCCGCGGACTCTGTCCGAATGGTTTGAAGGCGTTCTTGGGAAGATTCTTGATGTTCTCCTCTGTCATCCGCTCGGGGCGGAATTTAGTGGCATCGTCGCCAAACACAGCGGGGTCTCGGTGAAGTGCAGGGATATTGATTAGGGCCGTCTGACCGCGGCGGATCTGGTACCGTTTCCCGATTACGACAGGGGCGTCATCCTTAACCAGGGGTGTGACGGCAATCATCTGTGCGGGTGGTTCGAGTCGCAGAGTCTCGTTCAGGCAGGCCTTGACGTATGGAAGGGAATTAAGGTGGTCGATCGTCATGACGCCGCCCCCAAGTACACGATCTATCTCCTCCTGAACCTTGGCGTAAGCATCCGGGTTCTGGATTAGATGATACGTAAGAAATGAAAGCAGGCCAGCCGTGGTGTCATGGCCCGCGAACAAGAAAGTTATCATATTATCGATAATGACTGAGTCAGCAAGTTGCTTGCCCGTAACAGGGTCGCGGCGGTGCAGCATGGCCGTGAACACGTCCTGCCTACTGACGGACCCGCTGCTCTCGAGGCGGCGGCGTCGGTTGAGCACATCTGCGCAGAAAGTGCGGATGAAGTCGCTATCCTCGTCGAACCGGCGGTTAGCTGACCAGTGCATCCACGTAACCCATGCGGGCCTATTTGAGCGCCGTTGGATCTCCGCAAACATATTACCAAAGTGTTGTACAAATGGGTGGAACTCATCGTGGTAGAAAGAGTTGAAGCGTGTACCCATGGCAGTCAAGGCGATAGTGTCCAACGTCAGACGCGTGAAATCGGCTGAGGCGTCGATCGGGCACTCTGGCCCATGTCGCGCCCACTTCAATACCAGCTGCGATGTAATATCGAGCATTTCGTCAAACATATTCTTGATGGAGGCCGGTGCGAAAGCCGGATTCAACGTTCGGCGGGCCTGACCCCAGGTCTCCTGAGCCGTATCGGACGTGAAGAGACCGTCGGGAAGAACTTTAGATAGGGCCTTTATCGAGCCCATAATATGTTTAGAAAATTCCTTACGACAGCAAACATCATTTACCAGTTCTTGAGAGTTAAGGAAGATCCTTTCGGACCCGGCCATGTAGAGCTTGAAAATCGGGCCCCACTCTTCGGTGAGGACCATGAAGCTCTGCATGGTGTTGTTGAGGTCGATATCTAGCAAGTTGCCAATTAGCGGCCAGCCAGGCGGCCCAGGAATAGGTTCCATTCTGAGCAACCTAGCGAAAATAAAGAAGAATAATAAAAGATGATGGAAATGATGAATGGTGTGAGATCGAGATAGGTGTAATGAGGTTCCCGATGCTCGTAACAATAACAGCTGTGGGAAGAACAGTTGCGGAAGTTGATATAAGGAGAAGGGAACCAATACACCTGTAAAGGTACCTACGTAACTGCCTCCTGGTTGGGGGTTGAGCCGAGGCAGCCAGATGTAACCGCGCCCGTGATAGCCAATCACTGATAGGGCGAGAGTAACCCTGAGCTGCTGAGTGGCACAGATGTCCAGAATTTCTAGCATGCTGCAAATGATACGCCCAGAAACACCCTACAACCCTCTTTAGGTGTTGGCACGGGATACCTCGCTTCCATTCTCCGTAGCTTTCCATTTATAACAATTAACGTGTCGCTTCGACAGGAATTACGCAAAAGCGCACCATGGTGGGCATCAAGACAGACCTATTCTTTTCTTAGATCCTTTTCGCGCGTAAAGTCAAGGAAATCGAAAAAGAAACACCATGTCTATTGGTTCTGTCAACGATAAATCATCTGGAGATGGAGGCGAGAAGATTCAGACCGAGCCGGCTGAGTCGGTTACCATCCAAGCCCCTAGAAATGAAGTTGATTTTAAGGCTGGGAAGCGGGAGCTTCTCATCCTCGGAACAATGGCGGCCCTTAATGTCATTCTTGCTCTAGACGCCACGGTCCTGCCTCCTGCGCTACCAGTATGTTCATGCCATCCGCTCTGTGCGAAAGTTGGACCTATACTGACGCACAAGTTAGACACTAGCCAAAGACTTAAACGGCACATCCATCGAGACCTTTTGGGCCGGGAGCTCGTATCTTCTGGCTAATGCCGTCTTCGTGCCATTCCTCGGGGCCGTGTCGGACCTCTTCGGTCGGCAGGCAGTATTGCTCTTCTCCGTCACCATGTTCACCGTCGGGACAATAATCTCGTGCCTTGCGAAGAACTTCACCGAGTTACTGTGCGGTCGTACCATTCAAGGCGTGGGAGGGGGTGGCATTTATACGCTTTCGTACATCGTCGTGTCCGATATTATTCCCCTCCGTCAGCGGCCCAAATACCTGTCGTTCATTGTGGCGGGCTGGGCGCTTGGTACCGTCATTGGGCCACTAACCGGCGGCGTCGTCGCCGAGCATGCGCAGTGGCAATGGATATTCTACATCAACTTTCCCTTCTGCGCCCTCGCCTTTATTTCCGTGCCATTTGCTTTTCGAAGCCTAAAGCTCCAGAACCAGCCAGCCTTCCTTGACGCTTTACGCCTAGTTGACTGGCTTGGTAGCTTCCTCTTCATCGCCGGGACTTCAAGCTTCTTAATTGGCCTAACATGGGGTGGAGTTCAGTACGAATGGAGCGCATACCAGACGTGGCTCCCCATTCTTCTCGGGGGGCTTGCCACGATCTCCTCGCTCGTATACGAGCGCTATATCCCAACGAAACCCTTCATTTACTTGTCAGTGTGGAGGAACTGGTCGGCCTGCCTGAATTTTGTGTTGACAATCTTTGGTGGGTTTGAGCTCTACACACATCTTTACTACCTCCCGTTCTACATGATCTCCGTTAAGGGCCTAAGCACCACCCTAACAGGCGTTTACATCATGGMAACAACGCTGCTCGTGGTGCCAATAAGTGTAATCTCGGGGCGATTGATGACACGCTTCGGATCGTTTCTATGGTCGATTCGGCTCGGATTTGCCGGCCTTATCGTATCCAACGGCGTCCTACTTCTGACCAACCAGTATCGCAGCCTTGTAGCGCATCTTTTTCTGATACTGACGATCTCATTTGGGCACGGCTTTATTGTGCTGTCTCTCAGTATCGCTACGCAGGCTATCTCCTCCACGCGCGATGTAGCCTATGCCGTTTCCATGTTCACGTTCGTACGCCAATTCGGTATTTGCCTGGGTGTAGCCGTGGGCGGGACCGTCTTCGATAATGTACTTCTACATGCGCTCGAGGATGCTGGATTCCCGCACGATGTGGCCCTAGCTACTGCGCGCGACGCGTCGGCCTTCTCAGGCCCACTGACTGCTATGCCCGATGGACCCCAAAAGACGGCGTTCCTAGACGCCTTTGTAAAAGGCTTCCATGGTATCTTCTATCTCTTGTTGGCTCTAGCTGCCGTGTCACTTGTTTTGTCCCTGTTCGTCAAGCACCATGACATGAATAAGCAGCTAGAGTCGGAGCATCAACTGGAAGGACGGGCCACAACCAACCCAGCCTAGCATTTTCGCATCTGGGACGCTTACTACGTCATCTTGCGCTGTTGAAGGTACCTCTTGGTTGTGTCGACTGCTGCAGTTGGACCGGGTAGGATTTTCTCGTCGCAGCTCTGAGCGAATTAGGACGCTAGCCCCATCCACTGCACACATTGCTTCCCGGTCCGAGAACTCGTTAACTGTGACATCCATATTTCGATATGACTGGTCGACCAATGATGTATCCGAGTCGCGTAATCTAACCAAAAGCGTACAGAGAGTACCGTAGGTAGGAAGGATTCTGATAAAGTTGGAAGGATGCGGAATACTTCCCTGCGCCCCCGGAAGTCGCCAGGAACTGCGGGGCTAGAAATCGACCGGGGAGGCGGGKCTTCTTCAAATGGACCGGGGAGCTGGTGGGGGCGCTTCCCCACAAGGCTGCGACCCACCCCGCGACCCTACCAGCACGTGTTTGTGGTGCTCTGGCAGCTGCTAGGTAACCTTAAACAGTCACACTACAGTACGTAACAGCCGTACAGTAAAAATAGGGGGTCCTGAAGTCTCACAAGAATTATTCTATATAGGAGCTTTGGGTATTACTAATATAATCGGATATGGTTACACAGACTCCTTGAATATTGGATTTGATCAGCTTCGGTTGTTAATTGAGTTAATACACTTTGCTCAAACAGACTTAATCCAGTAGTCTTTCATTTCCTCTGAATAGTTCAGCTTACGTGCCATTGGTCGTATTACCGTTTCGATACCGTTATAGTCTTGAAGAAGCAATCAGCTTACTACATGTAATATTACAGGTTCCCTGGTTTGGGTCCATGTATACCGAATCTGGTTGCTGCTTTATCATTACATGCAAGTCATAGCAAATTGCCTAGCCCCTCAAGCCGGTAATCAACCTATGGGTCGATTCAGCTCCGTGGACTGGGGGTTGTTTGTCCCGGCAAAACCGCCCTTTCTGACCTTCCTTCGGGAGAGCGGAGGACTCAATCTTGCTCTTAGGACATATCACAAAATTTCTACAATGTCTTCAGTCTCGTACTATTCTCAGTATTGTCTACCTAGGCAGACAGGCTATCGATTTTCAACTGTTAAAAAATTCAAGATAATAGGCTATCAGACTGCATATTGTACCGATAACACCAGTGTATTCCGATCGTATATCTGCGTTAGGTTATTCCCAAGACAGCAGGTCTCGATGGAAGGATTCCGTCTCTGTGGAAATAATACAATACGCCGTGTCTCCTGCCATCCACTGCAACCCTCCCAAAGCCTTCTATATGTTACTCTAGACCTGCATATCACTTTGAGCAAAGTATCGCACCTTGTCGGGTGGCGATAGGGGGTAGGATATTGGTTTCATGTATACGTCCTCAACTCGTGGGATAGGGGGCCAAGGCCAAGTTAGGTAGCGATGATGCGCCACAGTAAAGAGGGTGCGTCCTAAATAGGCGAATAATAGAGGTATTCAACACCATCTTTCAGTTTACTCATCCACACAGAGCCTCCCCTCCCCTCTTCTGTCGTGACACTTGTAATATCATGTTATAAGAACATATCAGGATATCACAACGTCGATATTCTCTCAATCCAGGCATCCACCATACCGCAAGGACGAAATCTCTGTGAGCCTATATACCTGACCCTTCGCTGATGCTGATCATGTCGACCACCCCGACATCTCCAGCTGAGCTCGCGGCGGTGCTCAAGGCCTTTCCAGAATGTGGCGTTAGTCTTCTCCTCGAGCAAACCTGTATCTTCCGACGGCCTTGCTAATATTATTTTGCAATTGTAGCTTCAATGTCTCCTTGGGGCAGTTCAAAGCCAGTCGAACTGCTCTGTTTCCGATCCAGCATGTGCTTGTGCCAGCCAAGCCGTGCAGACGACTGCGGCCCTGTGTGCTGCGCAGTCGTGTACTATACCCGACGCGCTCACAACCGAGAATCTAGCCAACACGTTGTGCGGCATCAAATCACCTCATGAGCAGTCGTACATTATAGTCATTTACACCTTTGTCGCTCTCTCGGCCCTCCTCGTCGCATTACGCTTTCTCGCCCGACTGACCAAACGCAATCCACTGTGGTGGGACGACTATGCTATACTCGTGTCCATGCTTATCGCAATCGGGTTCACTGTCGTTTCTGGAATCTGTATGTCAAGTCTGCCCCATTCAATTACTTGATGTCTAATTCTTTGGAAGTTGACCGACTTGGGGTTGGTCTCGATCTTTGGGCTGTACCGCAGCAGAACCTGGACACTATATTCATTGTAAGTTTCCTCCAACTCTACCTAGAAAGATGTGACTTCTCCTGACGTTCAATCTCCTTTATGTAGCTTCTCTGGGTGGCCCTCATGTGTTACATCACGTCGCGGTGCTTTGTACGCGTGTCCCTCAGCTTGTTCCTTATGCGCATCTTTCGCGTATCTGGCGCGCGGCCGCTCATAATGCTGACGCTCGTCCTGAACGTGCTCATCACAATCACCTTCACCTTCGTACTCATATTCCAATGTACGCCTGTATCTTATTTCTGGATGAGATGGGACGGATTGCATGAAGGGTCCTGTGTAGACCAGTGGGCCGTTTTCCTCACTGGCGGCATCCTTTCAACCTCACTTGACGTCTTCCTTATCCTGTTGCCCGCACGTTGGATCTTTCAGCTGCAATTCTCGTTTGCCAAGAAGGTCACTACTGCTGGCATGTTTTCTCTTGGTTTGATGTAAGTCTTCCCTACTTGTCTGGCGGTTCTGACCTTTATGCTGACGTGTATGTGCAACGAAGCGTCATTGTAACTAGTATTATGCGCATTGTGGCCTTGCACACGTTCACGCACTCTCAAAACTTGACACGGGACCTCCCGGGGCTCGTAATCTGGGGCGGACTGGAGCTATACGTTGCTATCATCTGCGCGTGCCTGCCTAGCTTGCGGCCGCTGATGAAGGTCGCCTTCTCGCAGTTCCGAACCTGGGCAACGCGGGGTTCCCAGGCCAGCAAGACCTCGCCCTCCGGTGCCTCAGACCCTCGGATCTACAGCGACGGCAGGAAGAGACTCCCAAGCAAAGACATTCAATACGTTGAGACGGGTAAAGTGGCCGGCCGGCCGACAAATATCTGGCTCACGACGACCGTGCAGCAACAGCACCAGGATCTTCCGCTGTCGGAATCCCGGACGAACCTAACAGTGACGGCGTTGAACGATATCGAGCTATATGATCGACAGAAAGGCAATTCGCGGGGAGACGCGTGGGCGTAGGGGACGACATGTAAGATAGGTTGGATATCTGCTTGTGACCAATGTGTTAAGTGAATTGTAACTTGAATGTACATTACTAATGTTTGCCATCTAAAATGACGAATATACGATAAATACACGAAATAAACGGTCAGATGCATGTAACTACCTCTGGTTTCAATCAACTTGCCTCGTGATTATCTCTCAGCGCCTCCAAATAGAGCACTGCAAGACGGGGAAGCGTCCCTTTATCATCAGAAACCCCATTATTAGGCCCTGCCCGCGTCACGAGTTGTATCACGCCTTTTCATAATATACAATACTACTATTCTATTTATTAGGTACTTAGAGAGAAGAGGAGTATCAAGTACATAAGGTTCCTGTTAAATTCGCAAGCACTTTTCAAAACATTTTCAGGAGGTAACCTTACAGCTGAATACGCCATTTGGTACCGTGGGGCATCTTCCAATCAAGCATGCGAGCGCTATAAATACAGGGCATATAGCATCATAAACTACCTCTGTAATTATGGCGCTTTGGGGTGCGTGGAAAACCAGATTACGTAATACAAGTCACCTGAGAAAGCATAGGAGTCGCGGCTGTAGTTACAGCGACTCATGACGCCAAACGCCCCATATTATAGCGCACCTCGTGTCCTGAAGTGGATATAATATCATGAATTTAGTGTATCTCCGCCTACCCTATCAGCCTATATCCACTAATAGGTGGTACAGTTTAATACCCCACTAAGTCTTCTAAACTTTTACAACAATCAATAGTCCTAACCAATCTGTTCTATCTTTTCCAAACTTCAGTTTCTAATTAACTCAATTACTTGTTCCCATTTTCTCGACGACCTGGGCCGCAATACTACTAATGGTGACTTGTTGGGAAAGGAGACTCTCAAACGGAATATCTACCTGCATAGACTGAAAAATGAAGCTGCGAAACTCGGCTGCCAGCATTGAGTCAAGACCGAAGCTTGCCAATGGCTGGTCGGCCCTAAGCTGAGCCGGAGTTAGCATGATGATACTGCCAAATTTGGTTAATAGAGCCTTGTTGACGGCTTTATCAATTGTCTCGCCGTCCGCAACATCTGCCAGGATGTCTTGTGGGAGCTCGGTCCTTGAGAACGATGCAGCATTACCTGCGGAGCCGACGTCGCGGTCCCACGAAGCTTTGAGTAATCCTGCCCTCGGATCTTGGAATAGAGCATCGAACACCGTACCACTTAGATCCGCCGTGCGTGCCTTTACCGCTTGCATTTCCAGACCTGTCAAGATATTGGCCTGCATAAGCGTGTCATAAACTGGCGCCGTATCGTCACCAGGGTTTGCGATAGCCAGGTCAATGAGTTGAAGGAGTTCGTCCTCATTAATGGGCTGTAGGCCGCGCCGTGTGTACATAGTCTCCATACTCGGATGCTCGTGGACGTATCCAACCTCGGAGATAACGCCTAGGGCCAAGGAGATAGCCTTCAGCCCTTGCGCACGGCGAAAACGGGCGAATAAATCCATGTACGCGTTCGCAGCACAGTAACCCGGCTCTGTCGGGCTACCAATAGCCCCAGAGAGAGAACTGAGGAGCAAGAAAAAGTCGAGTGAGCACTGGCCCCCGCAGCGTCCGTCTGAAGCCGCCAGGGCTTGGTGTAGGTTTCGCGTCCCCTGTACCTTAGCCGCGATGCCGTGGTGCCAATCCTCGCACGTTAGCGAACGCCAATGAGTGGCCCTCACAGTCATTGAAGCATGCACGACACCGCCAATCTTACTAGGTGCTTTATCGAATGCGCTCTGGACGTCGTCGAGATTACTCACGTCGCCAGTTATTACGTGCACTACACATCCCTCGGACCGCAGGTCGGCAACTAGAGTGGCTGCTGAAGGCTTTGACGCACCGGATCTTGATAGGAACACAAAGCTACGGGCGCCCTGGGAAAACATCCAGCGCGTAATCGAGTTCCCAATCCCGCCGAAACATCCTATCATAAGGTATGTCTTCTTCGAATCAAATACCGAATCATATTTTCTGGGTAGCAACTATTTTTTTATGTTAGTAGAAAGTTATCAGCCCATCACGTTCACTTTCTTATACGCGAAGATAGTATCCGCCGACGCACTGAGCTGAACTTGCAACGTACCTTTATCATCGTACTTGGGTTTTCCATCGAAACAGTGATCTTACCCATCCGCGATGGCTGAGAAAAGAATCGAAATGCTCGAGTAATATCAGAAACATCTAATACTACACGTGGCTGAATCGCCTGAATCTCATGGTCTCGGTATAGCTGCATAGTCTCTTTAATGAGTCTAGGTAGGGGCAGTTCAGTGTTTAACTCCGGACTGAGATATGACGAATCGGGAAGAACTCACGATGCGAAAACGTCCTTCCCCCACTCTCGTCCATGAACAACAAGTTCAAGAATGTCGAGAACCATGAAACTCCCACTACGGCCGATACTCGTCATGTCAATGCGACCGCTGTCGAAGATATCCTTCTTCCCAATTTCTACAAAGCGGCCGAGGGGCGCGATAGCCTTGAGACTAGCATGCAGTAGCTCTCCAGACAGCGAGTTAATAACCACGTCTACGCCACGCTGATCTGTGGCATCTAGTATCGCTGGGAGAAATGATGAGTCTCGTGAGCTGAATATATGAGTGCCCGGGATATCGAAGGTTCTTGAAAGCCAGTCACGCTTTTCTTGGTTGCCGACAGTTGCGAAGATTGTCGCACCAACCTGTTTGGCTAGCTGTATCGCAGCCTGACCAACGCCACCCGAAGCTGAATGAATCAGAATGGATTCTCCAGGACGTAATCGCGTCATATGCTTTATAGTATACAGCGCCGTCGTAAAACAGAGGAGTAACGTGCAGGCTGATTGGAAATCTTCCGTGGGGAGAAGCTTAGCGCAAGCCCATTCCGGCACAATGTCGAAGTTGCGATATCGACCTGGAGCCATGACTACGATTCTATCGCCAACCCTAAGAGACTTCGCTGCCGGGCCTATTCGGCGCACTACTCCTGCAAATTCGATGGAGCAGGATGGACTTGGTACATCGAACCTGTCGCCGAGGAGGTATAAGTCCTAGGAAAGATGAGTCAGTTTTTCTTCAGTAGTCATCCTTATCTCAGTAACATGGTTAATTTCTCACCTTCGCGTTCATTCCGTAGCACTTAGCCTCTACCTCTACCTCATCATTTACGGGATCCCTGAACGGATGGAGTTGGCGATCAAAACTGAGCGTGTCCAACTGTCCAGGTGCCTCTATGGAAAGCTCCACTGGCCCACAGTCTCCAAACCGTGCTTCTGAAGCTCGCATGTCTAGCTTTTCCCTGAAAGCACAGTTCAATGCTTCGTCTTGGATCCAACGCGACACGTGGACGATTCCTTTATGCTCAATATACTCTAAGTCCACCGGACCCGGAAGGAAAGAACCCTGGAAGACGTCAAAGATGTGTGAGGCTGTTGAAGCCATGTCTGAATCGTCGTCGAAATCGAAGGTAACGAGTCTCAGCTGCGGCTCTTCTAGCCGAATTGCCCTCGCCGCTCCCCATGCCAGCACATTCTCCGGTCGCTTGGCTCTGAGAAGATCCCCGCGCGTTATCCAAAGAAGTCGCGATGCGGAATTGGTCAATATCTGAAATCGCTGCAAATCTGCGGCTCCCATTTTGCCTAAGATAGGCTGTCCCTCTCCCTCGACCGATAATATGACATTCGATCCGGAGGGTATAGCGAATTTACCGATCTCCGAGAAAGCCAGAAACTTGACAATGACGCTGGGTTCTTGCGTGAAACGTTGATGCATTGCACGATTCAGTACAGATCCTAGTTCCAAGCCAACTATATATGTTTCACCAAATATCGCAGTTACTTGGGCTTGCCGCTGGGTGATTGATACAGCTTTCGATAGATGAGAAGTCGGTTTTATATCACATAACAGCGTTGTCCTTTCCCAGGCCTGCACTACAGAAACCGAGTCCTTCCGAAGGCTGATTACCAGGTCGGTTTCTGGGGACGTGCAAGTGTGCAAGACCTCCAAGAGGTTCGGAGCCTCTGAACAATCTGCAACAATCACGTCATAATCTGATATAGTTAGGGGTTTATTTTCCGGAGGGAATGATGCATGCTCGGATAAGGCACCTATATCCAGGATGGCGCTTCCGCTCAACTGTCCGTAACGAACCTCAGCAAAGTGCCTGGAGTGCTGGTTTGGCTCAAGAATGTCCATACACTCTTCGATCGCCTCTCGGCTCATATTCAAAAATGCAATTCTCTCGTTCGGCCTCTTGTGGACAATAAGGTCTAAGTACTTAGTCATCTTAACACAATCGTCACCTGCTGCGCCTATACTATGGCTTTGCCTCCCACTTACCGACCCAAGGTAACTGAGGAGTTTGCCACCTTGCCGCCGGCCTAGGAATGCGATATCAGGCTTCCAGCACACCCTTAGATTCGGGATCCGCGACTGTTTTGATTCCGTGTTGCCAACGCCTTGGTACAGAGTGTTACGTGTCTTACAGATTCGCAAGAGAACATCGCCATTTGGGGTGCATAACTCAGAATCAGTCGTCGTCACTGCGAACCCTGTTTTTGTAGCGCGCGATCGGATGCTCCATAGATCTTCATTGATATTATCGTCGTTGAAAGTGGCTGCGCTTGAGGKGATGACATCGATTGCCTCGATGGCGCTAGGCACCAGACACTTCATCTTGGCCGTGTGTCCCGCCATAGCGGCGATGAAGCCCGTCTGTAGCATGCCATCGATGATGGTGGGATGGGCCACGTACTCGTATCCACCGACTCCGAAGTTCCGCCCTCCACGGTGCATCCTGATTCTTGAGTGTGCCTCCAGTCTCTGCTTCATGCGGCCCGTGTATACTTCCTGTATCACCTGGAAGTTAGGCCCAGCGTCGATGCCCGCCTCGGTAAACCTTCGATACCACTTCCGAGCGGCGCTGGGTTCCGTTGTGTCTTCGGCAAAACAAAGTCGACGCTGCGCTACAGGCTTCTCCGTAGACCCCGCCCCGGCCTGGCACATCACACGACCAGCGACGTGAGCGATGTGCTGGCCTTCAATCACAGTCCCAATGTTAAATTGCCACCACTCTTTCGAATCGACCGAACCTGAGATTGGTGATCGCCTAAGCTCCGTGAAAATCTCCACGGGGTTTCCGTCATCAAGCAGGGGTAATGTCTTAAATAACTTAACTTGCCGTAGGAAGATGTTGGGCTGATCCGATGGAAATAAGCGTTCCGCTTGGCAAGCAGCCTCAACGACCATGGATATGAATCCGGCAGCGGGGAACAAGATTGTCGATTGAAATCGATGATCCCCTAGCCACGGCATGTCGTTTATTGAAACCACGTTCCTCCAAACTAGCGTGAGCCCACTGCCTCCAGTAATCTGCGATCCTAATCGACCGATAGCATTTGCACAAGTACCCATGAAGGATCCTCTCTGTGTGGCGCTAGATAGGCATCCAGCTTCTCAATACTCTGTTGGAATATATTATAGGCCATGAACAGGTTATGTCCCATATCGGTCCATTGCGCACCTTGACCAGTGCAAACGAAACTTATCGGCAACGTTGGAGCATCGGCTGGCTAACGTATCGTATGCCCAACTGATTTGAGCTGTCTCCAGGAACCGCCAGCAAATAAGCCCGATGCTGTAAGCGAGTCCGTCGGTTGGCCATAGTATATGCTACTGGACCCAGCTTCGAACCTATAGAAGGGAGACGTAATTGTTGCAGGTCTTCGGCCCTCTTATCAAGTGAGAACTTGCTGTGAGCAGATACTGGGATAAGAAACATTCGATCAAAGGACTTGATATCATACGAACACCCATTATCCGTAGTTTGATTCACATGCTGGAAGCTTGCCCTTGAGTATGCGTCTATGATAGCGTGGCTGTTGGCGCCTCCAAACCCGAAAGAGTTTACACTGGCGCGTGGGCAAAGCGTTTCTGGCCAGGGGATAGCCTGTCGCACTATTTCTATGTTGAACTCTGGGTTCAAGAGCTTTGGGTTGACCGTCGTGAGGTTGATTGTTGGTGGAATGATACGATTTTCCATGGCAAGAATGACTTTGATCACGCTTGTGATACCGCTTGTCCCTCCACTATGGCCGAGGTTCGTCTTGATAGAACCAATAAATATCGGTCGACACACTTTGCGGGAAAATACTCGGGATATCGCATCCACCTCGATAGGATCACCAACGGGCGTCCCCGTACCGTGTGCCTCGATATAATCAGTGTCTTTGACCGAGAGTCCCGCACGAGCATAGGCCTGTCTCATCACCCTTTCCTGTCCATCGGCGCTTGGCTGCATGACACCAGGGGTTTTGCCATTGCTATTAACGGCGGTACCACGGATCACACCCCTTATTGGATCCCCATCTCGAATAGCATCATCAAGACGCTTGAGGTACAAGGCACCTACGCCTTCAGCCCGTCCATATCCGTCGGCCGAAGCATCGAATGTGCGGCATGTTGCCGAATCGGAGATAATGCCAGTCTTGGCAGCTAGTATTTGTTGTTGGGGCATCTGGATCAGACTGGCACATGCGACCACAGCACCATCACACTCTCTTAAATCTAGCGCGACGCACGCGGAGTGTAAGCTATGAAGCGACGAGCTACACCCTGTATCGATTACGAAACTTGGGCCTCTCAAGTTGAATACATGGCTAATACGGTTCGCCAGCAAGGTCGGTGTGGCGCCGGAAGCCGTGTAACGGTTGACGTGCTCCATGTCCGCGAGTTGCATCATGAGATAGTCGTTTCCAAAGTTGCCTACATAGCAACCCACATTCTTTCCGCTCAGCTCTTCGAGAGTTGCTCCGGCATTCTCGAAGCACTCAAAGGTAACCTCCAGTAGCTTCCTCTGTAGCGGGTCCATGCGGATAGCTTCGACATTATTGATGCCGAAGAACACGTTCTCAAAGTTCCGGGGGTCCTCGTTAAGGAAATAACCACCGTCTGATTTAATAGAAGCAGGACGTTCGCGGGATGGGTGATAGAACGCTGAGGCGTTATATCGTGATTGAGGTACAGGACCATGCCCTGATTGCCCGTTCAGGAGTAACTGCCACAGCTTCTCTGCATCTCCCGAATCGCCTGGCAAACGCCATCCTACAAAACGACGATTGGTTAGTAATACGTCATATTAAGGGGTAGTCGGAGTTCCATACCCATTCCAACTACCGCTATCAACTCTTGCTGTTGGCGAACACCTTCAGCATCATGGTAAGTGTGCCCATTCGCCAACGGGATATCATCACTCTTGATGCCGTTCATTATAAGGATTGGCTACAACGCTCAATATCTTTTGTCTCAGATTCTCTTCATGAAATTGCTACGGGCTGTCCAAAGTTACCTAAAGATACCTAATATTTATCTCTCTATCCATGATTCTTGTATGAGGAGGCCGCTCCTAGTCTCCCAAACCAGGCGGAGTCTGTTAACCCAAGCTCTCCCCTATTCCATCGTTACACAAACTGTTCGTCTCATCCATCGTCTCTTTCTGAATAAACCGGCCTTGACAAAGTTGCGGACCAGAAATAAGAGATTTTTCTGTAACATCCTTTCATTGTAGGCTTACTATGACCCATTCTTGTGGCCATGCTTGCCTCTAACCTGGATCAAGCTGACAAATGAATGGAAAGGTAGATTGCAAGATCACCGGGACGTCTAATAGTACAGACTCGTGTAACCATTTGAAATTAGCCGCAGCAATGCTCCATACAACTACTTCTGGATCGGGAAACCTTATTTCACCTTAGGGTAGAGAAAGCTATGTCGTATATGATGTTACTGGATAACCTGGTACCACGTTGCAGTGCACTGGAGTCAAATGACAGAGACCCCGAGACCCGGTGAGACCAACACACCACACAGATCGGTATTTAGCTGACTGCAACCCTCGGAGCCTTATCCGCCCATCCGCACACGGAAAACTCTTCAGAGTGACCAGCTACTATTCGTAGCTAACCTATTCATCTAACCATTAAGAGCTACCCATCTTGTCTAGCCAGTAGGATCCGCACGGTAATCAATGTCAAGTCTTGAACCAATGCCTGCACTGAATATAGTATCCGCTTGTGCGACATGAGCGTCTCTCTACCATAAAGGTGCCACGGGCTATATGTATGCATCGAAATTCACTACGTTACTTTTCTCTCCTTTTTCCCAAGCATTTGCCTCTATTGAAAAATATCCGGCCAGCTGATTCTTACGTACCATGACAGCACCTGGGTTACCTCTTTAGGGCGATTGGCCTCCTATATCATGACTAAGCCACATTTAGGTGATCCGGGCATCTCCTGGTATTCGATAACAGAGCTGGCTTGGTCACTTTCAGAAATTGCAGTGTCTGTACTATCCATCTGCATACCAAGCTGGTTCTACCTGTTAAAGCGCCTATCAAGGGGCGGAGTGGCATCCCTCTTCAGTACAAGTGATGTATCCCTTACGCCTGGAAAAGTTATTCGAGGAGGATCTCCAAGCCAGATGACTGTGGGTTACCGACTCCCTAGCGCTAATGGGAGTCTTGCCCAGCCTAAATGGCGCGATGAAAATGGCAGCATAACTGAGGCACCCCTTATCCCTCTCGTGAACATTCGCAACACCCACAAAATTGAAGCGGATCCCACAGCTGCCGCGGAAGCTCGCGGGGAGCCTGGAAAAATCCAGGTCACGAGTGATGTTATTCTGAGTTACAAAGACAGTGGTCAGGAGAGCAAGGCGACTTTGGTTCCTGATAAAATGGCGTAATTGTCCCTAAGTTAGCAAATAATTGGCTTATAATTATTAATTTTATCGCTCCCACTCAAACTGCGAGCGTCAATATATCTCTTAGGAATCTCGTAGTTACCATGATTTTCTTAGAATGGATCTCTCGTTTTACCTAGAGCCTCCTTGTAACTTCTTCAACCCCAACCCTAACCCTGACGGAACTCCCCACGCCACAATGCCGTAACCGGTTACACTATGATCGCTTCGGTAACACCCGTAACCAAGCGAATGTGACAATCAGGCCACCAACCGCAACAATTTTCTCCTTTTAGTCGAAGTTTACAATGTCAGTCTTAGACGACCATGGGCGTCTTCCTTTAGGAAGCGGAGGACGAATGCATCAAAGCACTCTAGTATATTACAGGAATCCTATGTTACATAGCCACTAATGATTCCTTAGTATTTATGGATTACTGAACATTTTCAATACAAAATTCGGTCCTCCATGGCGTCCAAGGATGTCAATATCGCATTCGAAATTGTTTGGGGTAGTACAAAAACACACCTCAAACTCACATGAGCCTCGCATGACTTCCCACTCTCCCCCATCCGCCGTACGTTTCTTGTGGAACTTACTCGCGTCAGTGTACCAACTAGACGCTGACCGCGCACAGTATTGCTTGTTAGAAAGTCGGGATACTCTTTAGCGGGGTGTGGTAGGATTCCGAACCCTTACTGCGTACCTAAGGTAGGGTCGTCCTTACAGCCCAATTGCAACACTATATGCGGCTTGCACTGCATTACGGTAGGTAGTATTAATGTGACATCCCGTATAAGAGGCATCCAGCAGAGCCTCAATACACGGTAGTTCGGTACCTACATGTATATGGCAAATCGACTGGAGGATTCTAACGGACCATTAAATTCTGTGTAACAAGCATCGGAACTTGCCTATTGGTGAAGTTGGTTGGGATGCTATATTATGTAATCAACAGCGCCCCTTTTGTGCAGCTAACAGCATGGAGTACACATCGTCTTGGAAGGCGATCTGCTCCTAATCTGCGTCCTATTTCGTCCTCTCACTCTTACTCACTTAACGCCGTACTTTTTGAAGTCAAGATGGATGTAAACGGTGTAGCTCTAGTCGTCGGTGCTGGTATGTAACAGATTTTCTCAATATCGTCTCATGAATACCAGTAGGACTCAGCGGAACCGAATAGGCAGCGGCATCGGCCTCGAGACTGCCTTGATGTTCGCCGAAAGAGGCGCTCGAGCAGTTATCTTCGCAGACCAGGCTTTCGATGCAGCTTCGGAAGCTTCAGGGAAAAGCAAATCGATAGCGACGGCTGCGGATTATCAAACGGCGGCCATAGAGGTTGATGTCCGAGATCGAGCATCAGTAAAAGCGATGGTAGAGGAGGCCATAAAGCGATTTGCTAGAATTGACTACGCCGTCAACAGCGCCGGGGTCAGTAGATCGACCATCACTTGGCAAATGAATTATTCCATCAGTGTCTTTCAAATCCCCGGCTAAAATCTCATTCATTTGCCATTCCAGATCCCGCGGAAAACTGAATCTGATACTACGAGCGTCGACGACTCTGAATATGATGAATTGCACGAGGTAAATGCTAAAGGGATTCTGCATTGCCTTCAAGAAGAGATTGCTACGATGAAGAATCAAGAGCCGGCTTACGCCGAAGGGCGGAGTGGCCGTCGGAGTATAGGACCCGGCTCTATTATAAATGTCACCTCTCTTTCCGCATACGTCAGTTCAGCCAGCTCTACCACCTACACGGCAAGCAAGTTTGCTGCAAGGGGCATAATAAAATGCGCTGGTAAGTCTGACCAGCTATCCACAGAGTTAGCTTAGGTAGGTACCTAGCTAACCTTCGCTTTAGCCCTAGAGAACCGCAGATCTGGCCTTCGAATCAACGAAGTATGTCCAGGTTTTACGGATACGCCGATGTTGAGGCGTAGCTTCCAGAGAAAGCCCGAAACGAAAGACCTGATCGAGAAGTCAATGCCCTTGGGTCGGGCTGCCACACCTGAAGAAATAGCCAGCGTGATCCACTTCCTGGCAAGCCCCGGGGCGAGTTTCATTAATGGACAGGCAATAATAGCAGACTCCGGAGTGTCAATCTCCATTGTATCTTAGAAGGAGAATTCGGTGAACTTATTTCGCATGCTTGCTTTGAGCTCTAAGTGTGGTTAGCTACCTCAACCTCTTCCAAGGAGACCTGTTGGTCCACGGGCTTGAATCTTAGTTTCAATGTGACACCCCTTGCTACACCATTTCGTACACTACATTACAGGTTCGATAAGTTGTTACCCCTTAAGGGCTTACTTGAAACCAGCGGGAAAAATGATGATTGCATCCTATGTCGTATTCTTAGTTCAATGTCATCTTTGTATAACGAGAATCTTATGTATAGTATAGAGTTCATATTTCATTCTATATCCTCCTATATCGTGTTTATATACCTGTGTGTGGCAACAGACCTATTCTACCTCGATTTATGTCCGCTTCTACCTATCGCTTCCAAGGTCCGTAGACCAAGGACGCCCGCAATCAAGACAGCTTCCAATACCAAGATCCCAATCCAGAATTCGTCTAGAGTTGTCACCTTGTATTTCCCCAGGAAGCCCTCGAAGTTCCACTTTAAGGGTATTAACTGTAGCATCGGGGAGCGAGGACGAGTCCGACTCGGCGGAAGTGGGAAGGTATCAGAGCGATCTGGTAGGTTAATATTATACACTTGTAATAGAGCCGTCTATGCGACAGCTGAGATGAGTAGGGGCACTCACATCTTCACGCCGAGTATCTATATAGTATAAGGTAATATCAGAATAGTAGCAGCTAAATGCAGTGATATACGTCATATGAGCCTGGCTGCAGTTTAGTAGGCAAGAGTCAATGCCGCCCAATTGAGTTTTTCACTAGATATATGTGAAGATGTTGGTAAATATATCAAAACTACGCGGTCCAAGAACCACGTTTCATTCTAGTTGTGACTATTAAATATGCGAGGGTCTATATGTAAATCGGCCACGTTGGAGGATCGGGAGAGGATCTTGATGGGATCAGAACACGTCATGCAAAATCGCAGTATTACACCATGTAAAGACATGTGCGGGGGATTGGCGCATCCAATCTATCGGGAATGCCATATATAGTACAAGGAATATTTATTAATATTTGCGATCGGTCCCTCTGCCATTGTCTAGAGCGGGATTTTCTGGGATGAGTTGGTCAAGGACGAACCGTGGATTTAACCGGCTTAACAATAGCTCTCATAGACACTTTGCAGCGGGGTTGAGAATATTGTAGAATATGATAATGGTGTCAGCAAGTCTCCGTCATAATATTAACCTTGACGACGAAATGATCGATGTACCGGCGCGTCCTTTCTTGGAATGGTGCATGGCACCGTCTAGGTACGTGGTCCATTACACTGGTTTCAGTGAAGGGGAGATGGTAGAAGCAGTAAACTATGATACAGGATAGTAAAGGTATCGTACTTCGTGAATCCGAGAGTCATGATGCATTGCGGAGCTGCCCTTAATAGTACATCCGGTAAAGTAAATTCAAACCCCATGCCGGTCAACTTATATGTGCCTGCCCCTGTGTTTCACGTGGCCGTCCCATCACTACGACTATTCCGTTTTTCCTGCCTCTCCCGCTTTTCTCGCTCGCGGGTGTCGCCTCCTATTGCTCTCCACCATACGTCGCATCCCCATCGTAATGCCCTCTCAGCTGCTCCGGTTGGCGTCATTGCTGGTCGTACGTCGAGGAAGAACACCGGTTCGCCTGTGGGTTCAGGTGGCCCAGAGTAGTAATCGATAACGTAGCGGACTTCCTTTCGCTCACCGTTTACGTCTCGGGATACATACCAATCGTGTCGGTCAAAAGGTGGTTCGGTCCTAGGATGCGTATTAGTACGGATTCCATCAAGCAGTGACAAGATCGTCTTACCCAAACGCTCCGGGGTACAGCCATCCCATAACCTGGAACATGGCCGCCTTGGGTGTCATATCCTGCGGCCGCCCTTGAAATCTGACCAGGCTTGGGCTCAGATTTTCCACCTCCTTGTCGTATCCGTACTTCTTCGCCATGGCATCGAAGTTCTGTTCACCACGGCTGCACAAACGCCAACCCTTATAGAGACCCCCAGCAAATCGCTTCTCCCAGTCCATGATCTCGGCCCAGGCTCCCTCATTCAAGAAGTTGTGCACGCTCACCATGCTTTCAACTGCGGTGACATCTGTGTCTGTGTAGCCCTTGCGCAGGAGAGCGTTGTACATCTGTTGCGGGGACGGGTATTCCCAATTGCCGTCTCCATCGCCTCTAGGGATAGTTGAAGGCTCGCGCGATGTGGGAAGGGCGTGCGTCTGGTCTGGAGCTGGCGCTTGTGAGAGGTCACGGAACATGTAGTTGAGCGGGTTTAGTTTCGACAATGTAGATCGCGATTCGTGGTCCTTCTTCCATTCTCTCTTGCACTCTTTCTTCCAGTCCTTCCTATGCTCCTTATGTTCTCTAGAGTCGTGGGGTACAGGGCATCCCGACGGACGTTCGGAAGCGGCAGCATCGTGCTTGATGGGACAACCCGAGGAAGTTGTCATTGCTTCCGCGGATTTTTGGTGTTTATGCATCGGACATCCCGGCTAATCAAGCAACAGAGGTTAGAACTATCTAGGGTGTCCGGGTCCATGATAGCTTACGGGAGGTGACCGCGCTCCATCTTGAGATAGGGCGAGAGTGTGATGCGATAAAGGCTGTGATTGGACTCTCGTTTGAGGGCCGTCTGCCCAGAACCAACCCATGATCGCGATTAAACTTGGTTGGATAGAAAGGTACGGAGGATAGGGGGATAGGGATAATTCAGGGGCACAAGAATCAAACTTGATGTAAAAATCTCAATTCTTCTTCTCAAAGGATTACTCCATAGACATTGTCGTTCTTCAACTCGTCAACTTTTTTTTCTTATTTGCCCCGTTGGGTTCTCTTAAGGCTGAGTCAGTAGTGGGAATCATGGAGCCGGCACAAGGCGAGAAAGTTAAAGTGGCCCGCCGCATCCCAGTTACATAATATAGCATAATATAGCGTAATTTGGCGCAAGGAGAGGAAGTCTTATCGATAACTAGCCTGTCGGGATTTACCGGCCCCGGCTTGAATTTGGATCTACTACGTCACATTCCTAGCATGTGCTTCCGCACCACGCGGATCCTCGGACTCAATAAGCTGCACGACTTTATTGATGCTTTTGTATGCGTCAACGCCATGAAAATTTGCAGCAGCATTGTGGAATTGACTAGCATAGGAAACCGTCGCCCATCATGCTAATCCATTCTCTTCCCCTATTATAATTATAAGTTTTAATAGAGATGCGACCGGCCATCTTACTTGGCCGGTTTTGCGCTCGCCGTTGCTTTTCTCAAGCTCCCAGAACTGCTGCGAATCTTGGACGATGCCATTCGACATTCCGATCCCGGCTTCTCGGCCCTTCACCGTGGCGAAACTCTCAATCCAGGGGTAGAGTACTCAGAGCCACGGCTCACGTAGCACTTGGAACCGCAGCCTTCGTTAGGTTGTCCGAGAAAGATGACGGGGATGCGGAACAGACGGCCGAGGGTCGCATGCTTGAAGCATCGCGAGCCGAATTGAAAAAGACAGTCGATGATGACGCACGAGGATTGCACCGTCTCGGACGTGAATTAGTGATCTTCTTGGACCTCTATTTCTGGGAACCTCTGTGTACTGGTGTAAGATTCGTCGAACTGGTATTCATATTTATACCAGTCATTCTAGCAGTTCCAGCCATATGGATTGGGCGTCGCCAGCCGAGTCGCGATAACGAAAGATCCGGTACGCTGTGGTGGTACCATTTCCTTGTCAGGACCATGGAGGCGGCTGGCCCAGCATTCATCAAGGTGCGCCGATGCTCATATCACTGCACTATGACCCTGAACTAACAAATGTCTTCAATAGCTCGGTCAATGGGCGGCTTCGAGAACCGACATCTTCCCTAATGAAATGTGCGATATAATGTCTAAACTTCACTCTAATGCACCCGCGCACTCTTTAGAAGACACGATGCGAATAGTTGAGAAGGCGTTTGATGGAAGAAGATTTGAAGACATCTTCGAGGAATTCCACGAGAACCCGTTGGGTGTGGGTGCGATTGCGCAGGTATACAAGGCGAAACTGAAGCCAGATCTCGCGGCTCCGGGCGACGTTGATGTTTTGGAGACTCGCAGCAACCTTCGAAGGAATGTGCGTCGGAAGGTGGACACTGTTCTCAAGAGTATGCCGAGGCGGGTTCCCTCTTCGTACGTAGCCGTGAAGGTTCTACACCCACGAGTTGAACGAACGGTTCGACGCGATCTCCGCATCATGCACTTCTTCGCTTCAGCGCTCAATATGATACCTACTATCGAGTGGCTGTCTCTACCTGACGAGGTTGCCCAGTTCGGAGAAATGATGAAGCTGCAGCTTGACTTGCGCATCGAAGCCGCCAACCTCGCCAAGTTCCGAAGAAACTTTAAAGACCGCACAACCGCATGGTTTCCATTCCCCTATCTGGAATTTACAACTCGAGAGGTCTTGATTGAAGAATTTGCGCAAGGCATGCCACTAGAAGACTTCCTGCAGAATGGAGGCGGCGTTTTCCAGCGAGATATTGCTCAGGAAGGCCTCGATGC
Organism: Hypoxylon sp. E7406B; assembly: GCA_000931505.1. Lineage (NCBI taxonomy): Eukaryota > Fungi > Ascomycota > Sordariomycetes > Xylariales > Hypoxylaceae > Hypoxylon > Hypoxylon sp. E7406B. The sequence goes on from JYCQ01000073.1 coordinate 162,532, forward strand.
TTTTTTGCGCATGCTGCTGATTGACAACTTCGTGCATGCTGATTTGCATCCCGGCAATATCATGGTTCGCTTTTATCAGGCCTACCAGCCAGATCTCAGTCTCCGCCACACCAATGGTCAAAAGCCACATCCTGCAGAACAAGCCGACGTTACGGAGCAGGTGCTTGCGCGTCTTCGTCCGTTACGCAAACGGAAAGACTTAGCAGCTTGGGAGGCGGAACTGAAGAAGATTGACAAGGAAGGCTTCAGACCGCAGCTGATCTTCATCGACACGGGACTTGTAACAGAGCTCAACGCAACGAATCGTCGCAACTTTTTGGACCTCTTCCGTGCCGTTGCCGAATTCGACGGATATAAAGCCGGTCACTTGATGTGCGAACGCTGCCGACAGCCCGATGCAGTAGTTGACAAGGAAGTCTTTGCGCTCAAGATGCAACACCTTGTTCTGAATGTGAAAAGCTCTACGCTCGCTCTAGGTAATGTCAAAATTGGCGATATCTTACAACAGGTCCTTGATATGGTCAGACAACACCATGTGAGACTAGAAGGCGATTTCGTCAACGTCGTGATCAGCATCTTACTCTTGGAGGGTATCGGTCGCAGTCTCGATCCCAATGTGGATTTATTGAGCAGTTCCCTTCCAATCCTCAGACAATTGGGTGCGCAAAGCGGGGCCGAGATGATGAAGGGCGGTGATTTCTCCATGTTCTTCGTCTGGGCAGGACTAGAAGCGAGGAGGTTTATGCAAGCTAGCATCGAGGACGTAAGTTCAATTCATCTCCCGTCTGAGTATCATGATACTGACTTCCTATGCAGGTGGAGAGATGTGTTAAATATGACTTGTTATCACCAAATATCTAATCCATGTACACAGTCGGGGATAGACATAGACTTGCATGTGCGGGCGTTGGTAGATGGAAACGGGTCTAGAAGTAATACCTCTCTTCACAAGAAATGCATTATTATAAATAAACGTCAATTCGTACTAGCCGGGCTCAATGCCTTGCCGGTCTTACAGAATCACCCGCAAGGGTCTCCCTATGTATTCTACCGCACGTCTAACTCAGCTGCGTCGCCAGCTGCGTGACCTGGTCGAGCAAGTTCTGGGCCTCCTTAGGCGCATTCTTCAGCACCTTGTCGCGGAGGTGGTCGACCTGGAGGCCGGCGGCCGTGGGTGGGTTGCCCTGCGCGGTCTGGATGCGGCTGACCTGCATCTCGAGGAAGAACTTGGGGACCTTGATGGCGAGCGAGCCGCCCACGCTGCGGATGCCGGCCTCCGTCGCCTGGTACACGTTGAGCATGTCCTGGAAGGTCTGCAGGTCGGTGTCGGCGAGAGGGTCCGCCGTCGCGAACTGCGACAGCGCGAACTGCAGCGGCGTCTGGCTCGACTGGCTGAAGTCGATGGACGAGAACGTCGTCGACCCCGATGTCACGTCCGGCACGTTAGAGATGGTTGTCGCTGACTTGGAGCATGTCACCGTCGACGCTAGGTCTGCCGCGATGTCGGCGGTTTCTTGCGGGAGAGTTTCGGAGCCGATCACGAAGCACGCTTGCTTGGCGCTCTGCCGCGCTGTGATCGCGGCGGTGTTGGTGTTTTGTAGTGGAATCACTGCGCTTGATGCCACGAAGGGGATTTTGGGCAACGCCGCGGCGGTGCCGGCGAGGGCTACAGCAATAGGGAGCGAGGCGCGCATTTTCGTCGATTTGGGATGTAGGTATTATTGGTATTAACGCCGGTATATACAAGGCCGAACGATCGACAGAGAAGCGAAGTCTAGTGCCAGACAAGAACGAACGAGTAGGTAAAGAAACGAAAATCCCTTCCCAGAAGGATGACGAAATCAGAAAGTGACAAGTGAGTGATGAGCTGGAGAACGTCGATCATGTTGAAACGGGGATCCCTCGTGCTTTTTATCTCCAACTTACTTMCCCGCCAAGAAACACGAGGCACAATCCGAGAACCGAGTTATCAGATGTTCACCAAGACCGATTTCTAGTATTTCGTCTCATCTCTGGTGGGTTTTGGTTTGAGACTCAACCAGGTTGTTCCATGCTCCCCTGGATGTCCTCTTTGGGTTCGACGCCGTTCTAGTGCCATTGGTCAACCATGGGGCATGGAACCTGGGTAAGGTAAAAGAGCCTCAATGGCGATCCCCTTATCAGGGGATGCTGGGTTTCACTATAGTCGCTAGCCAATTGCGTGGTGGCATTATGTGTGATTTACAGCATCCCTGTCGCTGTCGTAACCCCGCCAAGCCCGCTATCTCAACCCTCCCATCTTCCATCCCGTGAAGTTTCAACGTCAATTCTAAAATCTTCATTTTTCTGATATCTAGTGCAGTCTGTATGGAGTCTAATCACCAAGTCATGCATACGTCGGACCCTTGAAAATGCCATCAATGTTGGTAGGATGTATATTCTTCATTACCCATTAACCTAAGGCACTTCTGCTCGGCCATCTTGGTACCACCGAGAAGTTCCTGTCTGTGCCACAATTGCTGAGATATTAAGAGCTACCTAAGACGCCGAACATGTATATCAGCGCCAGCGACTGGCAATCATTCCAACCCCCATTCCCACGCCTCTCAATCAATCAACTGGTCAATTCTTCTGAACACAAGAGCTGCCCACTGATTTAGGTATCTAGGGGAGGAGACCCAGAAGACCAAGGCCGACAGCCTTGAGAAGGTCATCGACGATGAACTTGACAGCGACGAGCAGGCCATCGACGACCTTGTCGAGGGCCTTGACGAGCTTGACGAGGGCAAGAATCAAGGGAACCAAGTGGATCAAGACGGGGCCTATGGCGCTGAGTTAGTTCCGTGTCCAAGGTCTAAACAAAGGGCTCTGTCTTACCAAGGCCGATCTTGATGAGGATGAACTTGACAGTACCGAGCAACTCCCATAGGATGAGAGAGACGGTCTTGAAGATGTCCTCCTTAACGAATCGACCCTCAACGATGGCACGCTTGGCGATGCTTGAAGACTTGTCGAGGAGATCAGCGATCGCATCTAGTTGAGGGGCGATAGCATCGGCAGCAGTCTGGGCATCCGCCTCGGGAGCGGCATCCTGAACGGGGGTCAGAGTCGCATCTAGTTCCTCATTAGAACATTGCCACGACTGATACTCTAAATCAATACTTACTGATCTTTCCGGTCTGCTCCTGGATCTGGGTGAAGAGGGCCTCCAGGCTAGTCTCAATAGCATCAATGTCCTGACGCTTCTCCACGCTGGTCTCAACAGCGAGGGGGCTGGCAATGCTGGTGGCAAGGAAGCCGCCAAAGGCAAAGAGAGTCAAGAGCGAGGCCTTCATCTTGAAGATGAGTTGAGGTAGAGCTTCTGAGATCTAGAAAAGCGAAGACGAAAGAGCTGGATTGTGTCGAATCTGTTACTGCCGCTGGTGAAGAACAAGAAAAGACATGATCATCGAGTGGTGGGAGGGCTCTATTTATGCTTTTCACGGCACGCCCATTTCACTCCTCGAGCTGATTGCCGGTCGAAATTGCGTGCTTCGCTGGAGTCGCAGTTACAATACGCTCTTGCGCCCTCTCTCTCCGCCGTTCGATCTTCCTCGCGGATGTCAGAGATCCTGGCCTTGCAAACCTGCGAGATGACGTCGATATTCCCAGAAAACCCAGTTCATCACTCATGATCTGTTAATTATTTTAATGAAGCATCTTAATATATATCAACAATATCAGCAGCCGGAGATACAGCCCCTTGTGCACAAGGCATAGCTGGGTTTTCTCATTGGATGACTAAGAAGGCCCTGCTACTCACCCACGGAGATCGTGTCCGGGAACCGAAGATAGGTCTACGATCTCGGAATAGCCTTCACGGGGTATAGGCAACAACGTGGTAGAAGATATTAAGCATATATCACAGTGATGGTGGTGTGGCTTGTGTCCTCATTGGCTGTCCTCCCATTGCCCCTGACTTTGCGTGCTGCTGCGCAATTTTGACATAGTCTTCATCGGGAGTCAATCTTACCAGTGATTGATTTGGAGAAGGCCATTTGTTCACGGCAGTCGAAAGTCGACGTGGCATTCGGCGCATTTATTAGATGCTCGATGATGTCACAGCTTTCTGAGAGTGAGATAACCTCATTTCCTCAACAAACATCGGTTAGAGTTGGGACCTGACGATCACAGCTGTCAGTTTTAAGCTTCTTTTTCTCCCCACCGACGATCTGATCAATACCGGCCGATCAATCCGCTTGATGGGCCATGTGTGCTAACCACTATATTCTTGAGTGAACAACTCCAACGCGATCATGACGATCTTTCTCTGAAAACGATATCAATATTTACCATCCTCCAGAGTGGTCATCTTTCATCCATATTGTTTGTGCCACTATGGTGACAGCGTTGCTGCTTAATTTCGCCACTACTAGCGGCCATCTCCGGGCCACTGACAGTGCAGTAACCTGAACCGCTGAACTGCAGCCCCCTACCCGCATCTCATGGAACAAACGGCACAAACTGCCATATGCGCGAGCCCCTGGCTCCTGGAACGTCGAGTCGTACTGAGATCACGAATCTCGTACGTAACACATTCAGGGCAATATACTACGCCCGGGAGCCGCATATTGGATAGCTGTAAATTGTGCAATTTATCCAGCCCCCTACCGGATTGAAAAAATATGCGGGGTGCGTCAGACCTGAAGGTGAAAGTAACCTCAAAACAAGTTACACGACTCTGAGTGCAGACCGGGTTGAGCACAATCTCTGCCGTACCATGGTCCTTCAAACGTCGGCTCTGAGCACGCCTTGCCGCCACATTTTTACATCAATTCAATTCGAATGCCTAGGAGACACGTTGGGCCAGGGGGCGCCTTCACGGGAGGTTCCGAGCCGCTACGAGCCCATTCTTTCGGTAAGCTCGATAATTCGGGGCCTTACGATGATTTTGGTGTGTTATAATCCTAAGTATTAAGCCGTGAAACTTGTGTAAACTCATGCTCTACTCTGTTGTTTGTAAGTTGTTGGGGCACGGAGATGACAGGGGTTAGTCAAGCACGGCTAATAACCGACTGAGCGGCTATCCGACTAGGGAGCTCCACCAATCTATTGATCGATCGAAGAGCCTTAAGTCGACTACCGTTCCTTGGATTCTGCATTCTAGGATGCTCGGTGTGGGCCTTATACCTTGCACTAGGTGGGACAAGTTGCTATTCTCAACTCCCTGAATTCAGCCAGTATACGGCGTCCGGTCGTACCCTTTAGGTAAGCCCGTTTCAAAGGTCAAGCCTCATAAAGCGGCGTCGCGCTATCTGCCACGGTGACAGTCAACACTTTAGGATGTCGGCGACTTAGAACACAATACTGATGGGGTGGTTACACTACGAGAAGTAAACAAGGCTTCTATACCCACCGCCGTCCGGTTAAAAACTAAAAATAACAACAGAATCTTGCCAGGGAGCTTTCTAACGGGCCAGCAAGAATGCAAAGACTCACTTCAACATCTCGCTGCAGCTCTTGGTGTCTCTCAGGGGAATCCGGTTCTCCCCGAACTCGGAGATTACAAGAAATCATGAACATGGAGGCCGTTATCGATTATGTCAAAACGCCAACGCCACCTAATTTAACTAGGCAGTTTATAACCACTGTTCGAACGGTGGCATCTTCCGTATAGAGCAATCGTCATTCGATATGATTGAACCATAACCTGACCCTCATCGTATATGCCTACCTCAACAGTCCCAAAGCAGACCTAATGTCGTACCACTAAAGCCAATATTAGTACTTAAAACTATGCTCCCCTATACTTACCTAGTTTGTTCCAGAAATTCTACCATGTTCCAAAGACTACAATCTAATACGAGTTATCATACAAATTGCGCAGGCCACATCAATACTCTAGGGCATTATGGGGATGACGCTGTCTAAGGGGGGGAAAGGTTCAATTCATTTTATGTACATGATGGTAGTTACAATAAGAAACAGAAAAACAAGAATTGAGGGTATACCTGCTACGCTGAGGTTTTCACACGTATGTTCCACCTAGTCTCTCCCCGTTTCCCCCTTTTTACTTCTCCTGTGTTTGCTATCATCACGAAGCTATCACAGTCTGAATGTTACCTAGCAGGTTCACATCAGAGACCCCTTAGGGTTCCTCTTCGTGAACTCTGAGTCCGTGAAGGTACGTGCATGCCTACGTGTGGAGATGGCGACATCTCTACATGTACTCTTTGCTGGTACCATTTTGAATGGCGCGCATCCGCATCGACCACGTAGGGGTGAATTCCGGGCACGGTTCGGCAGTATAGTGTCTACCCCAGTTAACCAGACCATGAATGTATTCTTTCCGCTCAAGAACTCTTTTCTGTGCTTCGTCCACGTTAATCTCTGCGGCAAGCAGCTGAGGATGTCCTGCCGGATAGATTCTAGCAAGGTCGCGGTAGACGAAGAAATGCGTCTTCGCATCCTGTTCGAGTGTATACAGGATCTCGCCCTCGTATAACAGCTCTGCTTCAAAGTCCGGCAACGTAAACCTGCTGCGTTTGTACGAGAGCCAATCTTGTTGAAATGTCTGCATGTTATCGCGCCATGCTGTAGGGACCCTAATGGAGTATGCCTCTGGATTTCCAAAGTACTCGAGTCGGAGATATTCATGCTCGAGAGTGAAGTAGTCACATTCCTCGGGTTCAAATTCATCAGGTTCTTCTATTCCCTCACAAGCCAGATCCGCGCAGAAGTCGGCGCAGTATTCAACATCGACATCGAGCACACAGCAGCTGTGATACTTACATGTTGGGTAATAGGTGTTCAAGAGCCACGTACCAGCTGGTGGTCGCGACAGCTCGCATTGATGGTATCTAGTGCGCCGCGCGTTGTGATAGACGATCGGTTTTTCGTTGCAGAGATCTACGATACTAGGTAGTCGCACGTCATGGTGCATCTGGTGGATGAGAGTCTTTCTACACATTTTCCAAACCTCGATATCACACTAGTGTGACGTCACAATGTCTTTGTTGACTAGTACTTATCGTTACAATTTCCTTGATGGTGTGATTCGATGCAGGGACAAAGGACGCCAGAATACATAAGCTTGCGATTCCAGGAGGAGCGAGAGAAAATAGAAAATATTTCCTACGTCGGGTAGAGCATATTTATAGAAAATCTTGAAGAATCCCTTAAAGAGTCCAAGTCCGAATCGCATCCTTTCTAAGCCAGTCAACCTTAGTACCTACGGGGGATCAACGTAACGGTTTCCATTGAATCTTAAGGTCTGAAAGCCCCATTGAATTCTCACGTAACAAAGAATCGCGTAATTGAGCTCTTTCACAATGGTGTATCAAAGCAAACAACAACATTGTTAATGTAACTCATCTAGGTTTACGATTAGACACCCAAGATCACCTAGTTTGGATGCTATTTATTACGAATAAGGTATGTACACGCGAGTAAAGGAACGCAAAGGGGTAAACTTAGATAGGTAGGTAAATACAAGCAGAACAGGAGGATGTAATATGTTAGAATCCCGATAACATGAAGCCAGCTTAGCAAGGGCTAAGGCTGGCAGCACTTCCAGCATCCTTGGGAATGACACCGGCGGCCACAGCAGACTTGTAGCACCATCGCCATTCGTCCATGCCACCGATCCAGTTGCACTTCCACGCCCAGAACACCCAGCCGCCAGACTTCTCGAAGGTTTGCACCTGTGCAGCCCAGTACTTCCTGTACCAGTCTACCTGGTCGGGCCTGTTCTTGATTCCGAATTCGCCGTTGGATTCTACATCGTCGGCGACGGAGATCGACCACTCGCCCACGATAACGTTGCTGCCTCCTCGGTTATCTTTGCACGCGGCCGAGATGTATCCATCCTTGGTCTTCTGGACTGAGCCGTCCCACTTGTAGTACTTGTGGTCGTCGTAAAGCGCAAGGGTCTTGTCGGGAAGGTGGCTGCTGGGGTCGCCGGAGCCCCATGACTTGTCCTAAAGTTCACGTCAGCATACTAAGATTGCATCCACGGGGGCTGGTGAGAGTCATACCATCATCTGAATGTTGACACGCTTGTCTGCGGCAATGTTCAACTTGTCTTCAGCGTTGCGAATGCGGGTCCAAGCATTGGGGTAGTAGTTGGCAACCATGTCCGCGGCCTGGGACGGGTAGTCGCCAGAGTGAACAGGTTCGTTAATAACCTCCAATGTTCCGACGGTGCGGTAGTTGTTGTTCGTGTGGATTCTCTCGGTCATCCACTCGAGGAACTTGTACGCGCGTTCGTAGTTGTCCTTGGTGTAGAACCCAGGTGTGCTGACACCGTGACCGGTGTATTGCTGGTTGGGGAATTGCGCTCCTGGGCCGCCGTGAAGGTCCATAATCACGTAGATACCGGCGTCGGCGCACCATCCAACAAGTCTATCGAGATATTGGAGACCGCCTCGTGGGAAGTGCTCCCCGCTGGTTACGAGATCTTCGCGGATCCAGTAGCCAACTGGAATACGCACGGTATTGAGGCCTAGACTCTTAATCTGCGAGATATCGTCCTGAGTAGTCCATGTGTCCCAATGCTTCTTGAAAGCGGCGTCAGCTTTGTCTTGGCCAAGTGCTTGCACACATTGCCATTCGTCGTTCGCGTTGCCGCATCCCACTATAGTACTGTATATTAGCTATGTCCCCTAATACCACGGCTTCTTCGAATCTCTCCAACGTGTACGGATCAATAATCCGGGAATGTGAGATAAATAGGGTGAGAGTGTGGTCGGATAGAACGACTTACTGCTTTGCCATTCGTCATGTGCCATCCATGGCTCAATAATGAATTGGGATCCGAGGTTGACACCGCGAACCTTGCCGCCTGAGAGCCATCGCTTGCTAGGCTGTGCGGACTCGGCCGAGGACTCGAGAGCTGTATTTACGGTCAGTAGGTCGATCGAAGGTCAACCGGGGAAAGCCTTACGAATGCAGCTAGCCGTTTGAGTAGTAGCCAAGGCAAAGACCGCCGATAGGATTGACTTGGACAACATCTTGGCGAAAATGGGGGCGAGTGTTAGACCTCCTCCACAACTAGATCTGTCCTTGGGTAGGAGATTTAAAGAGAGTTGAGTATGGAGCAGGAATATTGATCGACAGACACAGTCAGGTTTTGTAGGCCGAGTTTAGAGGCATCCATTTTACTAAGTCGGATACCTAGGTGACGGAATCTTTGAGGCTCTACCACATGGTTCCCCTGAACGAATGCGAGCGGACGACTAGGAAAACGCCCGAGTCCTATGCTGAGATCAGCAATATAAGCCAATGCTCTGGATCTCAGATTAAAGGCTTCTAGCATATGGAGGACCTATCCTACATCACCACGTGTTATTGATATAATTCAATGGGGATCCTTTCTCTTTCTTAAGTCCGACAGGAGAATAGTATCAGTATTAATTACTGCAGCGGTGCTACACTGAAATTGTTAGAAGTTAACAGGTACCTATAACGTTCGTCTGAAACGCATCGCCGGTGCTGTAATGTGATAATATGCTCGGTAAGCCCTAAATGGGTATTTTTACTGACGATTGTAGAGACCTAATCTTAAGTACGAGGAATGACGGCTGATTGAGATTGGGTGATCAATAAAGATTCTATTTTTATAACCTGCTGCTGTGTAACCGTTTCATTGGAGAGCTACATACCTGTATGTACCTCCTTAATCGAGTTACCCCACAGTGTTTATTGTACAGTAAGCTTTAGCTGAGGATATCAGCTGAGAGAGCTAATCTATTTATGCATTAGTCCTACTATACAATCATATGAGCTCCCAGCCATATTCAGMCACCAGGTCTAGGACTATAAGGTGGCGCTTAGACATAATAGCGTTAGAAAAAGTGCCCCTAAGTGCGGCAGTACTGCGACGCACAATACATTTAGCGGAAGAATCCTGTATAGTGCGTCACAGTATTGATCGCACGGTATGTGCTTTTTCTGACGCTATCGCTATTCTGCTTGGTAATAGTTATGTGGTAATACTCGTCGAGGTGCAGGGAATTGTCATCAACTAAATCGTAAGTATCTAGCTTTAAATCATCATAGACATCTATTAGGGTTATTTGCCTTGTTTATGTTCACCTTGATTTTTTGCAAGCTACTGCATCCAACACTTGCGGGGGATCTTCAGTTTTGCTGGAGGCGTCGATTAAGGGACCACTTGATGAAGTAATAACCTTAAAGCTAAATCTATTTTTATACTGTTGTCGACTGCCCTACATCGCACTGATCGGCGCTGCCGATCCATTGAAAATCCCCGAACATCTTTTCTTCTGCTGATCTAGTTAATGTATTTTTCTTTCCTTCTTTATAACGACCAATGCGTAATTATGATTAACGGAAATAGCATGTTTCGTACGGATGAGTTCCCACCAGATGATCTGTAACAGGTAACCAGTCCTCCTGAATAAGTAGGTAGGCAGTCATGATACAGTATCATGTGCCCTATTAGGGATAGAGTACGCACTAACAGCTGTTTCTGCAGGTATCGATGGTCCTGTTGAGTACTAATCTCCTTCAGCTATTATAGAGCTTCCTCGACTAGTGGAATGAAGACTGACGTTATCCCGAGTGACTTGGGATGCCCTTCTTAAGTCCCATTCGACCTGCGTGTCGGACATTGGGCTCTGCGCACTGTTGTTGGTTATAGTTCCATCTGAGTGGTCCTCCGCCTGTTCTTCATTACTTTCCCAATTGGCTTGCTCAGGCGTGAGTGTTTGAACAGTATCGGCCGGGKGCACAAAGATAGGATGATTCAAGTCTGTGATATCAAGACATGCCAAATGGGTGTCGTGATCTGTGATAGGAACCGATTCGGTACAGTCAGACCACTTGCCCAAACCGAGGCTTTCGTTTGCCAACCGATATAGCTGTAAGCTCGTGTTACTGGCCCACTCAAGATGCTCGTACTGTCTATACTTCCGATGTCCATGAAGCCAAGCCAAACTCGGCTCAAGAACATAAGATATCGTTACTATGACAGCCCCTGTAACGTATGTGAAGTATAGGCCAAATAGGCTGAAGGAAGTATATGCCGAGCTCCTTATTTTCTACGGCGCGAGTATTAGAATGAATCCACTCTTTTAGTGCCGCATGATCCAGGAGAAAGAGGAAGTAAAGGGGAACGTAAAATAACATTACCTGACTTTCGCACATTGTTTGCTCCTCTTCATTCATGGGCGGCGATGTATACGAGTCTAATTCAGGATTATTATAGCCCAAGACAGTGTCGATGTACGACGCCTGAACGGAGGCAAGAACCGTATTCCACCAGTGGAGGACATCCAACTGCCACTGGTTCCTGGATAAAGCCGTTTGAATGCCGCCATAAAGTTGAGACTGGGATATCAATGATTTGGAACCGAGATGTAGCAAGGGGTATTCTATCATGCGAGGGTTTCCAAGGAATATTAAGGAAGACCAAATCAATTGCGTCCCAATTGCCGTAGGTGACGAAGGTCTTGCTGAAGCTAAGTCCTCGGTTGTCATGTTGAACAGAGGAGCAGCGCCAAGGATGGCATCGAGTCTACTAGTCAGTGGCCCGCAACCACTCTCAGGTGGATACGCTGGATTACACCACTGCCACCTCTCTATGCAACCCATAGGAGATGCAGCCTCTTGTGGTCGATATATTCGCTGCGCTATGTCGGAAGCCACATTAGTGACCACCTTGTCTGGGACAGTTCCACGGTACCACTCGTCGTCAACTGGCTGGGAAAACACGACGCCGTTTCCAGACAAAAATGCGACCGTGACATCTCCATTCAACCCCTTCATCTCCGCAATAGGGGTGAACTCAGAACCTGGCGCCAATTGTCCTTGAACAGAACTCGAACTAAATACCCTATACATAGCTTAAGCAGAAGCTTCATAACCTTGAGGTAGGACGCCTTACGCAAGTCTGAAATTTAAGCCGGCTAGTGAATGGGTCCTTATAGATGGGTACTGACTGCTGATGCCGTCAATCTCATATAAATAGTCTTTTACCGTTAGGTTGTCTTTTTCCCCTGTGAATAACGATCCATAATGATACCTCACGAGGCTCTTATTGGTTCCTTGTTGAACAAGATGAGACGCGTATCCTTCTGTCTTGAGTGGCGCACACTGTAAGACATACCTCCAAGAAAACCGTTGGCCTTCTGGAGTATTGAGTCCAAAGTGTTCGTTGCTGTCAACATAGCCGGTATCGAGATGTATATTTGACGTAGCATTGCGACATATTTCCCCTTTGAAGGGACAAGTCGCGTTATAATCAACCTCCTGTGTTGGGAGACGTTTACTCTCGAACTTATCGCAATCTAGCATGCCAGGACTGTCCGTATTATAACATTGCTGGGCGTAGTTTGCAGCGTTGTTTAAACTTTCAGCCACATATCCCGCTAGCACTGTCGCTGGGGCTATAGGTAATGCGTCTCCAGACAAAATTCCGCAGTGAGGACTCCGGATTAGCACCTCGTTCCCCATAGCTGTAGAGATACTAGCTGAATATCCTCCGGCAACGGTGAAGGCGACGAGTGAACTAACCGCAAAGAGTATAGGGGGCAGGATACGGAGTAGCTTTTTCATTGGAGCCCGACGCCATGCATATAGAATACATACGAATGACCAAAGGCCGGATTCAGCTGTTGCGGAGTTACGTAGAATAATCTGACGTTGGTGGTGGATTGCATCTTGAGGTCGGGAAGTCGAGTACCATCTGTGGAAGATGAGACAGAAGATCCTCCAGAAGCGTGAGGCTACAAAAGCAACAAAGAAAGCCGTGAAAGCGATAAGTAGGTTTCCGTTTTCCTTCGTTGTGGTGAGTGTTCGACCCAGCACTGACCCGCGGGACCAATTCGTCCAGGTTCCAAGGTAAACATGATCGTCCATTGTGTTTTAGGTACTTGGCTATGTTGGATACAAGTATGTAGCTGTTGAATTTGTGAGAATTCAAATTCCTTGATCGTAATTTTCTACTCATTCCGTTCTTCTAGTCTTATTAAATACGTCTGGAGTTAATCAAATGATGGGTTGAACAATCTCGGAGCCTACATAATGGTCCTACACAAAATGGGGGCGGTATTAATATATACTCGCGTCGGTTGTCTTACCAATATAAAAGGTAGGCCCGTATCTTCTCATAAATAATATCTTGTGTTCGTTTTCCCATGCCCCTGAGTCGCCTAAGTTACTATTGTGGTATATAGGGGTGTTGTATGGACCGCGCCTTGGAATCCACGGGCATACTATCCCAAGAATTATACTACAAGCCCATTGACACCACAGAGTCTAACTTATAACGCAAAATTACTGTTTAACTTCAAATGTACAAAGCCTTGTATCCACTTTGGTAATCTAGGCCCTAATGGAAATACTGATATGGTAACCTTGACGGCAGTCGGCCACTGTACAACGGCCCCCAAAAGCCCCCAGCCTCATCAGCTATATAGGTAACTACAAAATTGAAATTACAATAATGATACTGTGTTTGGTGGAATACTATAGGGAGGTGGACTTCGGCAACTTAATTGGTTCAATTTATTACTGGAGGGTAGTGTGGCAACCCGTATATTTACTCCCCGTCTCAGCCATAAGCAGCGGCCATCCACACTAGACTCTTGATTCATTCAGCACAAATGCTTCGAAACAAAATCTTAATGACATCAACCCTCATATAACTGAGACAATACTGCGTGGAGAATATCTCTTTTTCTCGCCGCCGCCACGTTGATGGGCCACGAAGTCCATTGGATATAATGCGTATTTCGTATCTCATCTAATCACCTCTTACCTTGAAAGTTATAGGGGAGATTGGCTTCTGCCTAATGAGACTCCGATGGCGCCCACAGCCTGGCTTGGTCTGCCTAACCCACCATTTCGGAGATTGCTATTCTACAACTCTAGGTTAACTCTTGTTATCTCGCCAGTTGTATGCATTATTTCGCTTCGAAGCGTGTGACCCTGCCTGCACCTCATTGTCTTCAGGAGTCGATCTCGCTAGCCTCATGACGTCTCCCCACCTCAATTCGGGTCTCAGCTCCGTTATGGCTTTCTGAATCCCCATAAATATAATCAGGGGCCGCATACCGAAGTAGGTAGTGTGATTTAGGATCCAAGCATCACATGCAACTTCGTTAGAGCAGCAGCCCGTACCTTCCGTATGGTCCTAGATCTAACCGTAAAGTCGGGGGCTTTCGAGCTATTGAAGCGTATCATTTCTAGTATGAAACCAGCAGCTATATGGCTGGGCAGCGCTTTAGAATGGGTTGGGATGCTTGACGAATCCCTCCGAGAATCGACGCCTACGCGAGCGTGGCTCTGCCGCATGGTTAGGCCCGTTTACAATTAATGTATTCTAAGGATGCCTACATGTATACAAGGCTATCTCAGATCTATAAGGATTCTTTGGGTTGCTGCAGATAAGAATATTGGGCTCTGCACGGTAGACGCCAGCTGTGCTATGAATTCGTATAATAAATCCAGAACTCCGATATTATTGCCACTGGTGAGTGAAAGCATGCCCGCGAGAGAGACTAAAGAATTAATGCCACCCGGCCTAAAATTTTTGCGTCCTTCAAAAATTAATGTTCTAATATTGCTATTTATTTGACGTATCTGATCTCCTCAAATTTCTTTGGCTTTTGCCAGTTGAAACTCGAGGCTATTAAACACCATGTTTGCGGTACCTTTAAATCGCCACTACAAGCTTTTTGGCATCGTAGACTTTAGGTGGTCATGGCGCGATGCAAGTTGCCGTGAGCTTAGTCTTATGGCAATAAGAAACTGAGATTCTCACCTATTATTGCGACTGCGTTAAATATATGTTTTTAATAAATGCGATGGTTATTATCACTATCTGAGAAGCTATACAAGACGGTTCATAGATGCAAGGGGAAGGCTACCATGTAGACTTTTCATGGTCGAAATCACTGTAGCATGAAGATCTTAGGTTAACCATAGGTGGATTTGGTTCGCCCTAGAGGCTCCCAGTGGACACCCGGAGCATGCATGGGTCCAGTTCAATCAGGGGTTTTTATTAGTGCAGTGCGTCCAGCTACGCGAAGTCTCGGTAGAGTTCTCTAGATGATATAGGAGGTAGTTATGTCTATAAAATATGTGCAATTAGAGTCATGGATATCATTGTGCCATAATTAATCCAGACTTGTATACATGACAGTTGGGTCTTCAATTTATAGCTCTTAAAAATCCCGCATCAAGAATGTCAACAGCGTAGTGCAATTATGTACCGAAAATTGCGCTGCTCCTTCTTCGTTGCATCCCTAGGACTGACCCTGGTGATAGTGGGGTCTCTGCTGCTTTCCAGACGGCAGTTCCCGGCCATACTATGTAGTAAGCCCAATCGGCAGGCTCGCTTCGTACCTACATGCTTCCAGGTTGCCGTCTGGATTAGCTGAGGCGATTTTCGCTTATCACCCTACAGGTACTTTTCACTGACGGATATGGGGTTCCCCGCGCATGGTGAACAATTTTCACAATTTTCGTCGTCTCCCCTATTTCAACATCCATCGCCAACATTGAATGTTGGAGCTTGACACCGCCACACAAAATGCTTGCTACTTGACCCGCGTCCAAGACCTCTAATCTCGGTCTGACTCATCGAGAATAGATATTTATTCGTGAAGAGCGCCTCAGCTTGCGACGTCATGTTCGATCCATAGTTGTAATTTTGGCCGTTGCTTTTGCTTCTTGTTTCGGTTCTTCTTTTTTCTTCCTTCGCGCTTAGATACCAGCAATGCGACCGCCCGACGACGCGCCTGCTTCTCCAACTGCCGCTGAGGCCCCAGCGCCCCCCACTATTCAGGACTCGGCGGCTCTTGAGAAGGTCAACAGTAAAGAAGCAGCCATGCATTCTCAGCCAGAAAACGCGCCAGGTGCTCAGGGCGCGCAGGATGTAGAGAAGAATGCGTCTACCGTCGATGCAGCCGCCGTCGACGCCGAGCAGGAGTATCCTTCTTTCTGGAAATTGGTCCTTCTGACTATTGCTCTTTGCATGGCAATGCTTGTCGTATCATTGGTAAGTTGGCCCATTACAAATTCTCTATTGCATGTAAGTAAACTCCCTAACACTTCTGTCTTTTTTTTTAGGACGGAACCATTCTCGCCACAGCCATTCCGCGCATCACTAATGAGTTCAACTCTCTGGACGATGTGGCGTGGTATGGTAGCTCGTATCTCTTCGCCGTCTGCGCCTTGCAGTTGATGTTTGGCAAATTCTACGTCATGTATCCAGTGAAATGGGTCTTCTTGGCTGGTGTCGTTTTGTTCGAGATTGGTTCTCTTATCGCTGCTGTATCCCCGTCCTCGGCCGTTCTGATCGGCGGGCGAACCGTTTCCGGGGTGGGGGCTGCCGGAATTTTTGCAGGCGCTATTATCATTCTAGCGACAAATGTCCCGCTGCGGCAGCGACCCATCTACACGGGTCTGTTGGCGAGTATGCATGGCATCGCTAGTGTCGCTGGTCCTCTGTAAGCAATTTCCATCTTTCATCCTTTTGCGTGGATAATATCTAACTCTTGCATCAGTTTGGGGGGCGCTTTCACCGACCACGTAACGTGGCGATGGTGCTTTTACATTAACCTTCCACTTGGCGGCATCGCTATCTTGTTCTTAATTCTCTTCTTGCCAACCAAACCAGCCACGCAACCTGGCCTACCCTGGAAGGAACAAGTCAAGCAATTCGATCTCCCCGGTACCTTCTTCCTCATCCCTTCTGTTATTAGTCTTCTCCTCGCCTTGCAGTGGGGCGGGACCGAATACCCCTGGGATAACGGTCGCATCATTGCTTTATTCGTCGTTTTCGGTATTCTAGGCATCGTATTCTGGGTTGTCCAGTACTGGCAGAAAGATCGGGCCACAGTGCCCTTGCGCATTCTGAAGAACAAGAATATTCTTGGTGGCGTGTGGTACGGCGTATGCATGGGCGGCGCACTATTCGTCTTTTCTTATTACCTGCCGATCTGGTTCCAGGCAGTTAAGGGTGTATCGGCAACCGACTCTGGTCTTATGAATTTGCCTAGCATTCTTGGCCTGGTTATTTTCTCTATCATCGGTGGTGGGCTTGCTACTGCGTTAGGCATGTTTACTCCGCTGCTAATCGCTTCTTCGGTCATCACTGCTGTTGGCTCTGGTCTTCTGAGCACTCTGAAAGTCGACTCTACCATCGGGTACTGGTTCGGATATCAGGTACTACTTGCTGCCGGAGCCGGCCTGGGTGCCCAAAATGTGATGCTCGTTGCCCAAGTTGCTGTCCCCATAACTGATATGGCTATGGCTATCTCTATTCTGACCTTCACGCAATCCCTATCTTCCTCCATCTTTTTGGCAGTGGCCCAGAACGTCTTCCAGAACCAGCTGATCAAAAATCTGGCTACAAGCGCCCCCGAAGTCGACTCTACTTCCGTCATCAATAACGGTGTCACCGCCATTAGAAATAGCGTCCCGCCGGATCAACTTCCCGCTGTGCTCCAGGCATACAATGATTGCGTCACTCAGACTTTCTATGTCGCTGTTGCTGTCAGCGCCTTGTCCATCGCTGGGCCAATCTTCATGGACTGGCTTTCCTTGAAGCAGCCCGATAAGAAAACAACTGACGACACTGTAGACGGTTCCTCTGTGGACGGCAAGTCGGCTGACCCCGAAGTCAAGGAAGACGAGAAAAAGGATGGCTTATAGCAGTCTTAGCGATGCGTGTCTTGAATAGAGCGGCGCTAAAACGACTAACTGCGTATTTGCGTAACAGTTTTTTTTTCTCTACATATTACTTTCATTTTATCATTTTGCCATATTTAATATACGTACATAATTAGATTATTAGACTACATATACATACTATCACAATGTATATACACTTCATGGATGGAATGGGTTACATACTCACGGTGGATTGAAATGACAAAAGGGGCTCTGTATAAATATCCCCTAGCGCACAAAAGTGGGCGGAAGCGTCCAAGTTTAATTGCCGATTTTAGCGCCCTAGATACAGGGCACCGCAACCTGATTCCAGGGCTTTGCGGGGTTGCAATATGACCTAGAAGCAAAAGTTCCAGCATCGAAGCTCCCCGACATTGTGGCGTAAATTGGACGATGCATTCAACCAAAATCCATTCAACAATACTACGTAAATATCTCTAATTTACGCATTGTCTGTTCTAAACAATGACTCAAAGAAGTAGGTATTTTGCGAGACTCTTACAGGGTTTGGCCCTATAACTAGAAGGGAGATATGCTCCTAACCCGCGGGGACGTCCAGATGACAAAGAGCGCCTTGTGAGGTAGGTACGTAATCCACTATAAGACAGCATCACAAGKCTTGATTCCCTAAAGACTGCCGCGGGAATAGTTATTCACGTAGTGGGAAAGCAAATTGTAATGGATATCCATGGATGAACGTCCCGAGTTCAAAGGACTAGGGGGCCTTTGAAAGCTAGCGGGGTCCAAGAAATCATGACCTCCACCGTCAAAGACTGACATTCATAAATAAGAAATATTTGCAGGAGCAGCTTTGTTAACGTCGTCGTCCCGTTTGCGATCGCGCTGCCTTCGTAGACGAAAAGGAAAAAAAGGTATCAAGCAGCAGGACGGTGGGGGTCTTCGTTCAGGCCATCCTCTCTAGTTGCATCTTAGTGTGGCCAATCAGGCTCCTACTTGGGGTTAACTTTCGCCAAATGCAGTAAGAACTTTTAGGAGACCTTACACCACTAACCTCGAGAATCCCATTCCAAGATAGGTGCACGACGGCCCTACACTGATGTACTACAGAGCTAGCTTGCACGTACATGTTATTCTGTTAACTGCTTAGGTATTTTTCATTTGACTACGTTTGCTTGGTATTATCCTACTTAGATACACGGAAGCTGATCTCGCGGAGATAGTAGACGTAGCTTTTAGAAGCCGCTCGCTGTCTTGAAACTAGCAGGTGAGAGCTGGCGGGCCCGGGATCTTGTATGCTTTGCCACCCATGTAGGGGTTTCCGCTGTTGTCGTAAATGTTGACCTGAATGCCAGGGTCGTTCGCCTTGTACGCTCCGGGGAAGCTAACAAAGTTCGAGCCGGAGTTGGTGCCGGAGCCGGTAATCCGAATCCTATATCCTGTCAGATGGACATACTGTTACTCAAGATAGGACGGGTCATCTCACTGAGCGCATTCCATGTAGAATTGGGCTTGCCCTTGCATTTGCGCACCATGGAGAGCAATCAGCTCGACGCGCATGAGGTAGTCACCTGGGGCGATGCACTGCGGCATGGTGAAGTAATGCCAGCCATTATTAGCGATCATCTTGTCGACCGCCCACTGCCCGTTACTTAGACCATCTTCGGCAACCTTGAACCATTTAAGACCGGTCGCTTGGGCGGTCGCGGCGTTGTCTACCTTGGCAAGATACACCATGATCGGACCTAATGAGGTCAGCTATGCGCGGTTGTTTATTACTGCATGTCTCCAACTTGAGATACCTTTGTGGCTCTTGGCAATAGGATTGTCGGCATCGTTCGCGGATTGCGCGCCTCCGATAACATGGCCCCACCACGCACCGACTTTCGCCCCCGCCGGCACGGAGATGACGGTGCTATCGACATGTTTCAGGTCCTTGTTGCAAGCAAAAGCGGCATCGTTGACATTTTGAATCGGGTAGTCGCTATCGGGAGCGCGGACACCCTTGAGCTGGCCTTGGTCAACCCCGTTAACAGACACTTTCTGGAAGATGGAGTGGCTAGAGGCCAGAGCCGCGAGGCCGAGGATAATTGATTGCACCTTCATGACTGCTCGAGTCCACGTTTGAAGAAACTATGGCAGATTTGTAGAGGCCTGATGGCGTAGTTATGCTGATGCTAGCTGGAAGATGTTCACTCACTTATAGGTCAAGCATCGCAAGACTAATCAGGGGGGGGCGGCGCCTCCAGGTCCGTAACAATATAGGGAAATTAAGCGGCCAGTCGAAGGACGAGTAAACCCTCCACGGGCTAACATATTACCGCATTGGCCTTCTGTCGTCTCAATGCTCATGAGGTCGATAATTGACATTCGGCATCTGCCCTTCTCCCGTTGTATACAGAGAGCACATAAGAGTTGGAATCTCCTGGTACTGGTATAAGTCGCTTGCATGATTAGACACATGGTTGCATCGGCTTACTACATACCTAGTTGGGAGGTAGTGAGTTGGAGAACATGTTAGTGTACTCGATTATAAGCCGTTCTTACTATATCCCTGGCCATTCCCATGAAGGCCGTCCTACTATCATTCGCTTGAATGAACTCATGTTCCGCCAACTGCAATTAGTGATTTATTTTGGAAGCACATGCATGCCAGGTGCTTGAGTACGTACATAAGCCTAGCAGGTTTTCTGGCTGAGATTTGGTCTGTGGCTTGAAGAGTGGTATGCTGCGAAAGCCTGTAGATGATGTTGATGGTTATTTAGGTAGGTATGTTATCTTATCAGATATTTCTAGATAAACTGTGCTTGACATTGCCCTACACTTCGAGACGTGTAATTACGTGGAGTATTCACATATGTACTGTGTACAGGTGCGTACAGGCACGATACGAGCATGGAGGCACAATAATGCGTTTCTCTTTGGAAATAGGATGGGTGTGACTCAAAATCACCTTAGGAAAGTGACTTATCCATTTGTAGATCATCTGCCTTGGGCAATTGCGAGCTACATATGTCGGTAATATGTGCTAAAGGAATCGTGATTGTTGGTGAATGGGAAAGCGAGATTTTCTCGTAAACAGAAAGAACGGTGATTATCTAATATGTACCTGAATACCTAAGGTACATGTGGATAAGAGCTCGAAAGATTGCCGCCAATTGTTTCAGCGCTAACCATTTCAAACTCCATCGAAAATGTAGATGGGTCTACCCCACTTTCCCTTTGTATCGAGAAAGTATTTCCCGCTTCCGAGTTGCGCGTACCCGCACCTTACATAATCAACATTTCGCGACACCGGGGGCGCTACCCGTAGTATTAGGCGCATCCTGATTTTTTCATTGTCCCAACCCAACCTTCTCCGCCTACTTTCAAGGCAGACAGACACCAATCTATCCACGATGTATAGAAACACCTATACGCCGTCATCATCCTCATCCGGCCCTGCGCCGCCTCCGTATGGCTATGGAGGATACGATCGAGCGCCACCGCCTCCGTATCCGCCGCCCGCAGACGGATCATCACTACCATGGAACGATCACCAGGCCCAACAAGACCGCCGAGACGAGTACCAATTCAGAGGTCCCTATTCTGATCTACGCCGAACCCATCAAGACGATCGCCGCCGACGCGATGGCGGGGATTATCGCGATCGTGATCGCGACAATTATCGCCCTCCTCAGGGTGACTTCACTTTTCGTGTAGAACCTCCCCCCGGTCTCGAGTCCTATGACTCGTACCGGCCTCGAGAGAGGGATCAACGTGGCCCAAGACAGTATGATTTACACCGCCCTCAGTACGGGGCTCACCATACTCATGCCAGTAGAAATAGTTACGGCGATGAACGGATTGCGCCTCATCAATCGCGTCGTGATGATGGCCGCAACGGTCGCCCTCATCGTAATGATGATCGCAAACACCCGCAACGCTACCAGCGTCCAACTGATCCTAGACGAATCGACCGCAAAAAGCGGCCGGCCGACCGACTCCTACTAATCAAGAAGCATGATGATAACCCGGAGCTAATGTTGGGAGCTTCAGCTGGCCGAGTGACTTACAGAGATGTTGATGAGCTTTCAGATAGTGACGAGGCTGAGATGGACATTTCTGACAATTCCGACTCCGATGTAGCCGAGCCAGCAAGCAAACGCGCCCGCACATCCAATGCACCGGCAACAAAGCCAGAACAGGATGTGCCGAGATGGTCAAATCCGGACCCATACACTGCACTTCCCCCTCCTGACGAGAGTACGCGCAAGAAGAAGGATATGGTTCAGCTAATTCGCAAAGCACGCGTAGAAGCAGAAGAAAAGAAGCCTGCCGCACAAATTGAAGGGTTGGATTTCATTTCTTGTGATTTGAATGATGACGATGACAACGACGGTAACAGTGCAGATAGCACAACTGGAAAGTCACGGAATTTAACAAGCAGTGCACACAATACMCCCTCCGCACAACGTGGGCCAGCATCAACAACTTTACCACCCAAACCCCATCCTCTGCCGGTTGCTCCCGATACGCAGTCCGAAAACACTGACCGCAGACGTGCTGCTGGAGGAAATAGGGACAATCCCATTGACCTGACAGCTTCCTCATCGCTAGGTAGTCGTAAACGCACCATCGACGATACAATTAAGCCGCCACAAAAGTCGTCGAAGTCTGCCAACAAGATGCGTGTCGCTGGAGACGTTGTACCATCATGGCGACCTAAGGGCGGAAATCCTTGTCCTTGGGCCGTCGAAGATTATAGAGACACCCCGTCTATGGCCACACGGTAAGCGTTCCTTCACTCCCATAGTCTCTTCCAAGGCTCATACTGATTCCCTTTAGTCTACACAAGGAGATTGTTGACTTTTACCTATGGGTTCGTCCTCGCAAGTTCGAGGAGGATATCCGCAATCAGATGATCAAGAATCTACGAACAATAGTCCAGAAGAGGTGGAAGGATGCCGAATTATMCCCCTTTGGTTCCTTCATGTCTGGACTCTACCTGCCTACCGCGGACATGGACATTGCTATCTGCTCAGAAAGCTTCACTAAGCATGGTGCCCCAAAGTACGATAAGAAACGGCATCTCTGGGCCCTCCACGCACACCTGATCTACAATCGAGTTCCCATGGACAACGAGATCGAAGTAATCTCTAAGGCAAAGGTCCCGCTTGTCAAGTACACGGACGATAAGACTAGTTTGAAGGTGGACATCTCATTCGAGAAGTTGGATGGTCATCGAGCTATCAAGACGTTCCTGGATTGGAAGAAGAAGTATCCAGCGATGCCAATCCTGGTATCTATCATCAAGCATTTCCTACTAATGAGAGGTCTCAATGAACCTGTCAATGGTGGCATTGGCGGCTTTTCTGTTATTTGCATGGTAGTGAGCCTCCTCGATCTGATGCCGCAAGTCCAGAGTGGCTCAATGGTTCCCGAGCACCACCTTGGCGAGATTCTCATGGAGTTCTTTGATTATTACGGTAATCGTTTCCAGTATAGGACGGTAGCGATTCGCATGAACCCTCCTGGTCTTGTCCCGAAGGTAAGTCATGCAAAGCAATCTTCACGATCTACGCTAATTATACGGATTCAGAGTCAAGTCAGCAACGTCGTTTACCGCAACATGGATCGGCTCTCTATCCTAGATCCCAACAACCCCGAGAACGACATCGCCGGAGGTTCCGGGAACACCGAAACAATTCTGAGGCAATTCTCACAGGCCCACGCGATTCTCAAATCGCGTATGGCCGAGCTTTCCTGGGGAGGCGATGGCACGATCCTTGAACCTTTGTTCGGCGGCGATTATTCCGTCTTCCAGCTCCAAAGAGACCATTTGGAGCGCCTATCACGGCGGGGTGGTGTTCCCCAGTACCAAGGGTACAGTCGTAATGATGAGTGGTAATTCAATCAATGGATGCCAATTCCGCGAGGTTCCAAGATTCGTTTTTAAGAGCCTCACGATGGAAATCATATCTCATAATCCATGCTGTTAGTAGCGGTATTGGTTCCGGAGAATTCTTTCCAATTATATGTTCACGATGCATTTATTGGCGTTTTATTTAAGACGGCCGGTCACGATGGAAAATACACCGATCCCAGGCTCGAAATCCGTTGAGGACTATAGACATATGGCGTTCCAGGAGACAGATACCAATTCTCTTTGTTTGCCGCACTTTTTCGTCCAGGAGTCTACAAGGAACCATCCATTCAGGCGAGGGTGGTATGATGTATTTTAGCAGCTGGAAACTTATGTCGACACGGTCTATGTCGGTACTAAGTTTTCTGGCCTCACGGTTTAGGACCCCTTGCTCGATTGCGGCAGCCAACCTAGGTGGACTGTAGCCAAGTGGCAAGGGTAAAATCAGAATTTGCATTTTTCCCATATTTCCTTGATTCTCTCCAGTGGAGATTCTTGGTGTGACTTACCAGACTAGTTGTCTTTACTGACTACCTGGAGATGTTAGGATTCAATAAGCTCGGTCTGGAGCCTAGCCAATAACATAAGGCAACTGGCCGACTGCTTCCTGCTAACATGTTCGCAGGTCATTTGGTCTATTCAAAAGCATTCGGCTTCTCATTCAATAGAGTTGTACTACTCAGCCGGGATTGATGCCGCTTGTGACTCGTATACGACACTCGTTTTCTCACCGTACGCTAGGCTTCATGCCAGGCTGCGGAGAGGATACCACACAAGGCTAAATCCAGTGGATTCCTTGATATCTACCCAAACGTCGTCGCACCGAACGTAGCACAGCTATGAAATGGACTATATGGGTGGAACAGTGTCATGATACTCACCTCAGCTCTTGTAGTTGCCCCTAGTTGGTCCCCCTGGCCGACGACACGTCTATCAAGGCGGCGGCGACAATCAGTTGAAGTCTATTTCTTGATATACACGCCACAATCTGCCATTGTATCAAGTTGATTGTTGATCGGCTTCATGCAATGCACATCTACATGCCAGGTGGCCACGCGGCCGAGGTTGATAAAGGACAGGGGAGCTCAAGATATCAAACGAAATACCCGATTACCAACTCAAACCCCGGGGGGACACAAACGTCTCAGTTGCACAATGTAGTGCGACTTGAATTTGTACATGAAATTAGCAGGTTTGATATCGTCCTTGAAGTTCGATTGCTGAAACGAGGTGTAGGTTGTGTCTTTATTTGATACAACGTCGGTCCTCAGAAACACAAAGACAGACATGAACGAATCCATTTATATTGCCTCCACGCACAAAGTTTCCCAAATTACCGGCTGTGCCCTGATGGTAAATCAGCCACAGTCAATTCACTACTCCCGACCGTCGTAATGTGTACCACTTATACGCATTCCCCGACAAGCTACCAACGATCATCTTATAATTCCATCGAAGTCTACAGGACCCGTAGCGTCAAATCTCCCGGCCGAAACTAAAGGCCCCCACGTCACGTCGGTGCTTTTCTCGGAATTTCTAGACGCTTAGATCAGATCATCACGCTGTCGGTCGGAGCAAACATGGTCTTAAGCCCTGGGGTTTCCGAGGAGCGATCCTTCTCCAGCTTGTCGGGCCCGGTGGTACACGGGGTGGCGCTAACTCCGTGTGCGCTCGACAGCACAGGTCCTCAACACGATCACCTTATATTCGGCAATCCGTGGGGGCTCATCCTAGCAACTGTGTGAAGGAAGGCAGAACCGTCTAATTGTGAAGCCAGGAATAAGTAAAACCTGGATCCCAGATATCCCAATTATGTAGGTGACGACGAATACGAGTTGAATTCGCCTCCTTTTTCCTTCTGCTGAAGAGACCTCGGAATTTGGCTCCAGAAACTACCCAATTGGCACTCATATGTCGCTTCTAGCAATCCTCATTAAATCGTTATGTTTGCCAGAGCTTCCAACATGCCTCGGCAACCTCCTTTTTCGTTGAGTTCGCTGAGAGGTGTTAGGGCGAGCTCAGCACTGATCTGCCAACATGGCCAGATATCTCCGCTGTGGGAGGCGCAGAATGTTTTCAGCAGGAGGCCTCTGGGTTTTGACTTCTGACAGATCGGCACAGCTTGTATCAACATGATCCCTGTGAGAGCGCCCGACTGTGACGTCTCACACATATCTCTTACGATCACGTTGGGCTTCGTCAGTCGATAAGACATAATGACAATGCTAAGCATCCTTTTCTATTCGCCATGCTCGCGAATAAATTTTGTCTAGAGCTGCGCAATCGAATGCTGTGTACCAAAAGACTGTCGGTGCCGAGCCTAAGGAAACCGATGGTCTGGTAAATATCGTTCTACGGAATCCAAGAAAAGAGAGCTATCCGTTCTTATTAGGTAAGTTCGAGCTTGGTATCTTAAGATTAGGTGACACTGGCCACCGACATGCTAGGTCACCAGTCTTGATCCCGATGCGCAGCTGCAGGTCTTTCGCTACCCGCGCTTCCACATTCATATGGACAGAGCTAGTCCTTCCTGTCTTCGGGGTTTGGAATATCTGGCGTCCTAGATTAGACGGCAGCGCGGCCGATATGGCTGATTTCGGATATTGTAGCGACTATTGAGCAGTTGACGAGCCCCAACTTGGTGGGCGACCTCTCTGTGTAGCTACCTAGATACACAAAAGACCTGCCACCGTATTGTGTAGCATGTAGGCTCTTATTTATCATTCCGGCTACGATTTACCGAACCCCAAGATGTTTTCCTTAGCATCTCTCGTATCGCTAACCAGTATCCCTTTTATCAACGAAACTTGGGCCAACTCTATTCAACATCGCTTACCTTCTCTGATTTCTATTAATTGAAGGTATCTTGAAGATATCTAGGTAATCTCCGCTAGCTATTGCTATGTATAGAGCAAGTAATGTGTATTTTATATGCGGCTTTGCCGCTATCGGTCCGTCTCTGCACTCAAGTCTTACATGCAACTATTTGCAACGACCCACACCGGTTGCTAACTTTGGAAGCTTTGATATCCAGGCGGCGGATTGTTCGGCTTCGATATCAGCTCGATGAGCGGAGTCATTGGAACTAGCGCGTACAAGAGATATTTCGATAGTCCTGTCTCTTACCGTCAAGGTGGAATTACTGCGTCTATGCCCGCTGGCTCGCTTGTTGGTAAGTAATAGTTCACGATCTTCATGGGCGGCACGCTTCTAAGCTCACATCGGGTAGGCTCGCTTGCAAGCTCTTTCATCGCAGACAGATTCTCTCGCAAAGTGGCTCTACAGGTGGCTTGTATCCTCTGGATTATCGGTTCAACGTGAGTCCTCTTCGTAGCGTTTGGTTCCCAAATTGTCTCTCTCTGCATATTTGCAACTTTCTGGGACGACCTGACTGCCCTAATTAGTATACAATGCGCCTCTCAGAACGTCACCATGCTCTGCGCCGGCCGAGTCATTTCTGGTCTGTGCGTTGGTATGACATCCTCGCTCGTCCCTGTCTACCAGTCCGAAATCGCGCCGAAGGAGATCCGGGGACGCGTTGTATCTTTCCAGCAATGGGCTGTCACATGGGGAATCTTGATACAGTACTTCATCCAATACGGCGCGGCGCAGATCGGCGGCGGCCCGGACGACCCTAATCAGCCAGAAGCCGCCTTTCGAATCCCATGGGGTATCCAGATGCTGCCAGCTTTCATCCTATTCATTGGCCTATTCTTCTTCCCCTGTAGTCCGCGGTGGTTAGCTTCGAAAGATCGTTGGGAAGAGGCTATTCAGGTTATGGCGGAGCTCCACGGTGGCGGCAATGTTAACCACCCCAAGGTCCTCGCGGAGTACAAGGAGATCGAAGAGGCGCTTCGATTCGAGCGCGAAGAAGCACTATCAAGCTTCGCGGCATTGACTCAACCTCGCATCTTCAAGCGAGTAATCCTTGGCGTCAGTGTGCAGATGTGGTCACAGGTGAGTATCCGCCGCCGGCGACAGGAAATAAAAGAGTTTATATTGACTTCGACAATTAATAGCTATGTGGAATCAATATCATGATGTATTACATCGTTTACATCAGTGAGCACTCCCTACAGCTCAGATTAGTCTCTAACTACCTGCTAATATTACGCTTTCAGTGGAGGCAGCGCGGATCGGATCMCCCCTTACGACCGCTTCGATACAATACGTAATTAATGTTGTGTTGACATTGCCTTCCATTGTCTATTTAGACAAGGTTGGACGACGGGCCGCATTGATGTTTGGTTCTATCTTCATGATGATATTGTTCTTCATTTCCGGTATGTACAATTTCATTAGATGCTGTCGCGGATTCTGAAAACCAACAATATAATAGGGGCTCTACAATCTATCTATGGGCAGCCGAACGATGGCCAGGGTAGCAGTGACATTACTTGGATCATACGAGATAACGTGCCCGTGTCATCTGCTATAGTCGCTATATTTTATCTTTATGTGGCTACCTTTGCCACGACATGGGGCCCTGCATCGTGGACCTATACCGCCGAGATCTTTCCGTCGCGAGTGCGAGCCATGGCCGTCAGCATTAGTGCAGCATCTAACTGGTTTTGGAACATGGTGTTGGCTTTCAGTGTGCCGCCTCTGCTTTGGAATATCAACTGGAAGGTCTATATGATCTTCGCGGCTTTTAACGGTTGCGCCCTCATCCATATGGCCTTGTGCGCCCACGAGACCGCGGGGCTCACCCTTGAGGAGATGGACGACGTGTTTGACTCCGGGCTCCCAGCCGTATGTTATATTCGTAATTCCTTGTTTCCCCCTTCAGGTTGGCTCAGGAGCCACAACCTCCTCGTCAAGCCGACTGAGGAGTTGTTAGCCTGGGGACATGATGAAGACCCCCGAACCCCTTATTTACCTGGAGGGTTATTCGGTCGCTAATTGGTATTATCGCAGTGGCGTTCGCATAAGAAAACTAGTCGACTCGACGCCCTGCGGAAGGATATCGAGCAGGGCAGGATTCGTATTGCTGCTCCGCTTCATGCTGAGTCGGGAGTGAAGGAGGGTGAAAACAAAACATTTGCATTATCAGATCTTACTCTTCAGCGCGGATTCCAAAGGTCTGAATGATAACCAAATGGAATTAATTGGAGATACATGTAGTATATTGACCCCTTCGTTGAAAAAGGGGTTCATGCCCGTGAAGTAATGCGTATTCCGTCTATTGTCTACCTGTATGTATGACGTACACCAACCATGTCTTTATCTGTATCCTTCTTCAAGTATATAAGATATGCATTTATGCTTGCTGATTGCAGTATGCCGTTTCTTCTGTATCGCTCCAGCTCCTCCCTCAGCCTCTCCTTATGCATCAACTACCGCCCTGCCTGTCTGTTAATCCTGCCCTATAGTCTTGCACGAGTGTTCGTCATGTGCCCAAAGGCTACACCACCTGATGCATTTTATCCTCTCGCTATACACGCCCAGGTTCGAGCATCCGCCATAGAGACGGCCCAATGCTTTTCCATCGCACCCTTGCTCGTTGGTTTCCGGGAAGGCGTACCATCGATAGATGCCATCATTCGTGGTCGAAGTAAACACGCTATTAGAAGTATTATCCACTTCGAGACAGTCTTAGCTATATATTCCATACAATTCCGACCTAAGGGCTTTCATCACGAAGGGATAAGGAATCTCCCGATGCCTTCCAGAAGCGATATCGAGTAAACGACTTACTTTGAATTTGCCAGTATTGGGGTTTCAACCCTAGGCCCGCATGGTTTATCCATCCGGTGCAATCGTCCGACTCGAACTCAATTGCTTTGAAATCCCTGAACGCGCTGGTTCCGGAAATTACAGCGACGAACGCAATAGCACTATTTAAAGGCTTCATTCTCCTCGTTTCAAGCCTTGCTATAGGTATTTATATTGAGAAACTCGGTGGTTCTTAAATCTGGATGATGTGCTAGGCAGAGGTATCGACAATGGTTGCAGTAATCCTATTAGAACTTTGGCTATTCTGAGGATATCAAGTCGCTGATCTTCATATGCTGGAGTGAATACACTGATATACTGTCACCCACTAGTACTACGTCGACACATGATTAGGCCGTGATATATAACGCGAGGCGACAAAGGGAAGCATGGCAACGAACACAATGAGAACACAATAAAAACACAATGAAAACAAAGCAAGAAATTACAAAGATTGCGGTGACTTCGACGTCAGATTATTAAAGCATTATCTATCATTAGAGACATCACATAAGGGTTTATATTATTACGCTACCTACCTACCTTCTAAGGTGCCCCGAATCATAGCTCGTGGTTTGACTTAGGCGCTTTGAGTCTAAAGGGGTGGCGCTCAAATCGTAAGATCATTTTGTACTTGTTGCGTTTTAATGGATCCAGGCAGGCTTCACTGTTGATATAAAATGCGTACCTAGATACCTATGCATATCCATTTTGGTGTGGTGTCTATTGGCCTCAAGTAACCTACCTAGGTAGACACAAATCAAAATGATCCTCCCGCATTATAGGCTTTGTTGCCTAGCAATGGGTCTCCTCTCGGTTCCATACGAATCCGCATTTATTCCGTTCCTAGGATTATTCACATGATATTCAGTCTCGTCACCCTCATCATTGTCGTAGTTACTTGAGATTCCTCTCCCTTATCCGACTACTCAATGTCTAGCTATTTTATAAGAAAGAAACTCTGGGTTTCTAAATCCTATAGGCACAACGAGATTGATCTTTAGTGCCACGCCCGCCGCTCTTGCTGCCATCTTCAGCTGGTCCGTCATCTGCCACTTCACCATCTTCCAGCCTCCGTGACGTCTCTTTTCTTGATTCTCAATGATCACAATTTCCTTGAGCCCAATCACMCCCCGACGGCATTGATCCAGGAGTTTCAGTAGCCAACCGATATAGTCGTAATTGAACATCCGTTCCCATAGCAGATCGAACGTTCCAGATTCATCGTGGCTCAACATGTCTTCAAACGACCAGAATAGACCCTGGCGACCGGTAAAACGTAAGCTAAGCCTGTCCAGGCGTGGCGGCAGCGACCTCCATATTTCCCCCGCCCATAGGAAGTCGTTTGCAGTTTTCGCAAGGCCGAAGAGAATTTGGCTGTCCAAGTCGAGGAGAGACAGATTCGTAAAGGACGATAGGTCGAATCGGGATCCATCATGGGAAGTATACACGACATTTCTAAGAACTATCCTCAAAGCTCTGAGGTTGGTGGCTTGGGGAGCTAACAGATCTGCGTAGAATGAGGGACGCATGGTTTTATCCGTAAAAACAGGGTCTGTGATGCATTCCTGTTTTATTCCGTGGATATTGAATGTCAGGCTTTCCAAGTTGGGAGCTCGTTGAAGAATCGATTCCAGTGCCCCAATGGAGACATCCCTATAGAGGTGTAGCTTCTTGATACTCTGGAGGGTTCTTGCCGGCGGAGTCTTATCCCAGAAGCAGGTTGTCGATGCCAAGAGTTCGAGGACTTCAAGAGCTGGTAAGTTGCACAGCTTAACCAGATTATTTCCAAGGAGGGAATCATGTGTATACGCTCTGTAGGAGCCAAGTCCGAGGTATTTCAAGTGAGAGAAGTGGCCACGGACAGATCCAAATAGAGGTTTCAGAGAATCCAACTTGCTAAAGGTTCTAAGCTTCAATCCCACTAGAGAGTCTGACCATGCTAAGTAACTAAGAAATTTGTTGCATAGCCTTGCAGACTCCCCACCCTCATAGATGATTTCTGAGATACGAATACGATCTACTAGGGTTGGATTCGCTTCAATACATTTAATCAAGATGATTAGACTGTTGGTGTCCTTGTCGTTGGTGATGATGGGATGAAGCGTGATGTGTGAGTAGAGAAGTTCGATAGCCACAGGCGAAATGCGGCGACAAGTGAGAGCAAGGGCGCAGAGGTCAGGGTGTTGGTGGAATCCACGGTTTAAAAGTCCATCGAGACGAGAGAAAATTTGTAGGAGGATTTCGTCTGGTAATCGATCCAAGGACATTTTGGTTGATCGTGGTCGCTGGTTGATATTGATTTGTGTTTGCTGTATTTTGGGACCTTGTCTTGAGTAATGGTTGTTCCAAGCTTGGATATGTAAATCTGATGAGACACAGAGGAACTTAGAAACACATAGAATCTTGAGAGATTTTTGCTTCTAGTTGCGGTGGACGAATTCTTTAGGTACCTATATAAATTACCTAATCCACAGTGCCGCCAGTCTTATTACCTTGCCATTCCGTCATGGCAGTTGGCGGGCCACCGGAATAACAGACTACCGCCAATTGGAAGTGGCATGGCTGGTTCTCCTCAGGTACGCACACAGTCTCTTCTTTGAATACGGCCTCAAAATCCTAGGTACCTACGGAGTTATGAGTAAGAATTTTGTGGCTGCTCGTCCGCCCATTAACACGGACTGCTATTAGTGTTAACTAGGTACTTGGGTATATGTAATTAAAAGGGAAGTATGTGAATTTGTAGTGGTCGTTTAAATGCTATAAAATAAAAGGATGATAACGACAAAACTAGAGTGATAAGGGGTTGGCCTTCTATAAAATCTTTAGACTCTTATACGGTTTCTATGTTCAGCAAGGCTATCTAGATCTTAGAATTAATATAACGCTGAATATTAACAGAAAAATAACTGGCACATTTCAGCTTAACGGCCGACTCTAGATAATACGATCATATAGTAGAATCATTTTCTGTTGGCAGTGTACCTCATGGACCTATGTAGCTGATGTCAAAGGAAATAGGTAACCCCAGAGACAAAACTGTGTGCAGGGCGATATCTATCTACAACAGACAATAGTTTAAATCGCCGTTAAGTTGTCGCAAGGTAGGTAGAAGGTATTAGTGACTGTTAGCCCTCGACCCCTTTTAATCCATTGGGTGCACCGCCACCCCCTTATGTGCCAGTGTCACCCCTGTCCCACTTTTATCTACTCGCAGCTCGTGTGCCTCGTGAACTACCTATCCTCGTACTGCAGTATTAAATTGGCCCAGCTATG
This sequence comes from Hypoxylon sp. E7406B, assembly GCA_000931505.1. Lineage (NCBI taxonomy): Eukaryota > Fungi > Ascomycota > Sordariomycetes > Xylariales > Hypoxylaceae > Hypoxylon > Hypoxylon sp. E7406B. Next base: position 195,047 of record JYCQ01000073.1, read on the forward strand.
GCCGGGAAGAAATTGGGAGAGGGGTTATATCTGCTTTCATAAAGAGGCAGGTATCTATTCTCGTAGATTATAATTCATTCTAATATACAACCATAATTCAGTGGCCTAACCTACCCGCTTCGATATTGCTGTTATATATATTAATGAAGATAGTGATTCCCGGTCGATGCGGAAACTTTGACCTTTATGCATATTCCAAGTTTGTAGAAGAATAGGTTTGATCGCTGATATAAGGTGTATGTTAAGTAATCAATCATGTGCCAAACTCATACACACGTCATCATGTCACGCTCCCCAAACCGGATAACTATCCGGTGTCMCCTCCCAATCAAATCTGACTCGCTACATATTTTGAGAACGATCCAGTCCTTTAAGCCTACCAAGTCAGTTGAATCATCTGTATTTGCTACTTTTGTGAGGCGGCAAGATGGCATCGGACATCTCCGGGTTTCTAGCCCGGCTACACGCTATAGTCACTTCTCCTGAGCCGCGGCCAGGCCTCCATCCCATTCCAGGAAGTCAACCACTTACGTTCGGTGCAGCCATCGTACCTCCATTGACATATTACGTTGCTTTACTCCTGCTTGCTCCACCTCCMCCTCCCATTGTCGATTCCATTTACGTTAGAACTATCCGCAATATACTTGCTTTGACTGCCGGGTTTCTCTTCTTCCGTCTCCCGCTTGCTTATTATGTCCCCCAGAGCATCGGACTTACCTATCAGCTTGGCCTCGTCGGCTTATACGGCGGATGCAGAGTGGTAGATGCTTTCTTTATAAGTCCATACTGCTTCAAGCACATTCCTCGGCGAGTCAAGTACGTGCACAAACCAAGAATTGAAACGCCCGCCCTGGAGGAGCCCGGTAAGACGAAAGTATGGTCCGATGGGGGTGTCAAAGAGCCATACTCTCACGAAGAGAAAAGCAGGGCTTCTGGTGAGCTTGTGGCAGACCAAACAACACAGGCTGGCGCCCAGCCGACATGCAAACCCACGCAGGCCAACAAAAGCAGACGTTCTAGCTTATCTGCGGATATCGCCCGCAGGATGTCGGACTCCATTCCCAACGTAGCCTGTGACTCTTACTTCGCGGTGCAACGTACCCTGAATGGGCCGGACCCACGCCCGGTCCTCGAAACGGCAATGACGGAGACCGGTTGGCCGCAGTCCCTGCGCGACCGCGCCTCCTGGGCGCTCGAGCTCGAACTGAGCATGCGGGGCGTGGGATTCACGTGGACGACGGCCGATGTGCGGCACACCCGCAAGACGTGGCTGCCCACCGTCGGGAACCGTGTGCACAGTATCCTCGTCCATACTCTACCGGTACTCCTCGTGAGTTGGTTCATCATTAGAACCACCTACGTGAGGTACCTAGCTGCGCCCATGAGGCGGGTGGAGCCCTACTACGACGAGCGTCACGACGGAGAACTAGAGCTATTCGACGAGCAACTGCCGCTTCCAGTACAACTCCTACTTACAGGAGCGCTGGGCGCGTTCCTGATGGCGGCCTTTTCGCTGGGCCACTCGCTCTTCGCGATAGCGCTTAGCCCGCTCGCACCCAGCCCGCTAGCGTTCTTCCCGCCGCTGTACAGCACCCGGATCTGGGACGTGACTAGCGTGCGCAAGTTCTGGTCGTACGGATGGCATCGGCTGTTCGCGCGGCTGTTCCTCGTATACGGCGTCTGGCCGGGCGAATGGATCGAGAGGAAGTTGACGGGGAAGCGCAGCGATGAGCCCGCGGACGTGGGGAAGGTGTTGGGTGGGTTTCTTTCGAGCGCGTTTGTGCATTCGTTCTCTGTGAGGGGGGTCTTGGGGGGTAGTTGGAGTAGTGCCGCTGGCGAGGCCAAGTTCTTTGCATTGAATGGCCTGGCTGTTGTGGTTGAAGGAGCGGTTGTGAGAGCAGTGAAGAGCTCAAGGAAGAAGAGGGGCTTGGATCAGAGAATGTGGTACGATGGATGGATTGGGCGAGTATGGTGGCTTACAGTTCTGTTGGGTTCGGGCCGGAATTTCGCAAGAGGCTGGGTTAAGTCGGGCTTGGTTAGAGAAATCGCATTTAAATGATTTACTCATGAGATCCATTTGAATTCCCGAGGATCTTGGATCAGGTACCCAACTTTCACGAGTGCTGTTGTGTCAACCGGGCAAAATTCCGCCAGATACTTTTGATCCTCGACAGATGCCATAGTTCGTCATCTTGCTTACGCCGACGGTTTCCGTAAGGCGGACCAATGAACGCCAACGTTTGTCTTGATTGGTCTGCTGCAATGGAGCTGAACCTGCACTGAGATAGGATGTAGAGAGTGCCACCTCCACCTCACATGCGAAAGCTATCAGAGCCTCGCCGAAAGCTGGAGGTTTCTGTTCCGAATGAACATCTCTCTATGATAACATCAAAGTTCTCCTCGCCTTGACGACGCATGCCTCCAAACCGGCATCGCGGAACCAAACCACGAATCGCCGCGAGGCTGCCTCCCGCCCCGACGCATTGCCCGCGATTCTCCTCGCCCTCCCCACCCGCAGCGCAATACTCCGAGATTTACGATGAACCCCCGATAATTTGTGGCCCAGCAACTTTGCAGCATAATCATGGATCCTCTTTCAGCTCTCGCTATAGCCGCGTCGGTCGTGCAGTTTGTGGATTTTGGCAGCCGGCTGCTAGGCAGGACCTGGGACAGATACAAAGAGAGCAAATCGAAGACAACGTACACGGAAGATGACGAATTGGAACGACTTTCATATGAGATATCCCAGTTGGATATAGCCGTGCAGGAATCAGCAGAGCGATTGCCGCCAGATTGGTTATCTACACAGGCTAAAGATCAGCTGGAGAAGTTGCGTGATGAATGCTCTAACGTTAACAAAGAGTTTCAGGATGTCATTACGCGAATCAAGCAGCGACCCATCAATAGGCTTCTTATGATGGGACAGACTAACACGGCGTCTACTGCAGACAACGGGCTACGAGTTAATACTCGGTCTGCGCTTGCTGGAATCTGGAACTCGGAAAAGATCCGCAACATGCAACATCGATTAAAGGGGCTACATGACCAGGTCATGAGCATTGTCTTATTTGGTCTCTGGTGAGAAATCTGTTTCAATTGTTCAGGTATCTCATTTTGGTCTCAAAGTGGCGCTCTTTTCTACGAAAAAGACTCACTGACGCACCATAACCGCTTCTTGGTTAACGAGTACTTTACAGCTAATTTTTCTAAACTTATTGTGAATAGGGAGAGTTCTAAGAAGACTGCGCAATGGGAAACACATTTCAGCAGTCGTCTAGACGAACTTATCGGTGTGATTAAGAAAGTTGACGAGTCAATTGACAAGTTTCGCGGAGGCCCTACTAATCAAGATTCAACGCGGCCAGTCCCCGTACTTCAAGTTGCCGAAGATGTGACCAAGAGTTTGGATAACAGGCCTGGAATTAGCTCGTTCAGAGAAACGTACAAAACAACGGCAGGKATTACACGAGCACTTATCCCTCTTGTCGAAGCTGGGAGTACCATCTCCCTACGCGAACTTGCAGAAAGCATTGTCAAGGCTCTTGAGTACCAGGATTTAAACATTAACCTCATCCGAGACGAACTGACGGCTTTGTTGTGGCAACCAGACTGGAAATTGGACAAGTTTAAGCACCAAGCATTATCTGAGCAGGATTTCACTCATATGAACCTCCCCCAGCTTGTAGGGTACATAACGGACGATCTACGCTTTACAGCTTTCACTGCCAGAGAAGAAGCTATCTTACACGGCTTCAAGAAGACGTACGATTGGATTTTCAGGCGAAATCCAAAAGAAAATAATGGAAAATTACTTTGGCCGAGCTTCCCTGAATGGCTTGAGAGTGATCATGAGTCCCCTTATTGGATCACTGGAAAACCGGGCTCCGGGAAATCAACTATAATGAAATTCATCATGGAGAACACGTTGACGGCAAGCAGTCTACAGCGTTGGTCGGAGCCACTACCTCTTCTCACACTTAGCTATTACGCTTGGAATTCCGGATATAGTATGCAGAAATCGTGGGAAGGGTTGAAAAGAACTCTAATTTTCCAGGCTCTGAAGCTTGACCCAAAGCTCACACCGATTATAACTCCAAGGCGTTGGATGCTAGCGTATGCTCTTAGAGGCACCAAAACCTTTCCTCGTTGGGAGACGTGGGAAGTTGAAGAGTCTTTCAATTTCCTCCTGCAAGAGTGCGGGAAAAGCGTGAGAGTCGCCCTGTTTATCGATGGACTTGACGAATTTGATATCCAGCCATTGAGAGTCGTGGAGCTTATCCGAGGATTGCAGAATGCGGGACCAGGAAATTCAATCAAACTCTGTGTAGCGAGTCGCCCGTGGACTGAGTTTGATGATGCTTTCTACGACAGCCCAATGCTCCAGATGCATCTTCTTACCCAAGACGATATGACTACATTCGTGACCGAGCAGTTCAACGAGAGCAGAGGCTTTCAAGAGATGAAACATATCTATCCTACAGAAACATCTTTATTAGCGGATGAAATTGTTTCCAAAGCACAAGGAGTCTTTTTATGGGTCTCCTTGGTCGTCCAGAGTCTATTGTGTTCCTTATCAGAAGGCACTCGAATGACAGATCTTCAGAAAGCACTGGAGCAACTTCCGAGCGATATTTCGTCCTTATATGATGCTATCTGGCATGGAATCGTTGAAAAAAACCGCTATGAAGCTTCCTGGATGACGCAATTCACTATGGCTGCTCACGGGCCGATACCTTGGTTTACGATGTGGCTCGCAGACGAATCCAGGTGCGCCAGGGTTGACGTGGACAAGTTGCCAAATGATATCAGATTTCAGGCAGAAGCTTCCCTAAAACGGCGATTAGCGACAAGGACAAGAGGGATACTGGAAATTGCAGGCGGGAACGTTGATTTTTCGCATCGCACTGCTCGTGACTGGGCGGCCCAGCCGCCAGTCTGGGAAAGGATCTGTTCTGCCGGACAAAGCACGGTCGAGCCGTACTTGCTGCTCGCGGAAGCTGAGACACTGGCATTATCAGAACCGAGAATTGCGCTAGATTACTCTCACGACAGTCTCTGGGTAGCTATATACAGAGTCCTATGGTATGCGGCGCAGGTTAAAGATAGCGCAGAAAATACTGCCCGGCTAATTAGTATTTTGGATTTCTTCGACGAGCAGGTTCTGAAGACATGGCATCGAGCACAACGGCCTTGGCCCGGAGTATGGAAACTAGCTAATGGCCAGCACTGGTCTGAGAAACAACATCGAACCAAGGCCGGGCGACGCAATACTTTCTTGGGTATCACAGCCCAGTTTGCAATCCTCCCATATGTCAGAGAGAAAATCATCAGTGACAAGACAGCTCTTCGTCAAAAGTCGTCTAAAGAATGGGTGGGACTTATTGAAAATGCTGAACTTGGATTTATACACTTCATGTCTAGCGATTTCAGGCCACCACTGGAATTTCCGGAACTTCCTACCAACGATGCTATTTTAGAGTTCTTGTATGATCAAGGGGTTAAACGGAAGATTGCCAAAGTCACAACGCGTTTGAGGTTAAGCATTTCATCGGCTCTGAAAAGAAATTCGAAAATCGAACTTGACAAACGCAATGGAAACCCGGCACCGGAGTCTGGCAACAGCACAGGACGCTAGGTTAAAGTGGACGACGTATAAACGGATAGATGGTGAACGTACCATGGAATGGGATGCGGCACGGCAGGGAAACTACAAGGAGATTAGGTACACTACCTTAGGTACCTAATGCATCCCATAGATCCGAACGAATGATGTAATGACATTTAAGAGTTAATATAAAATTAACGACGCAATCTATTATCCAATGATCTGCCTCTACATGTTTATGCCGGTCAGTGACAGCAGCACTGAAATGTTTCTTGTGCCTAATAGCGAATAGGGGGTGGTATGGCGAGGGAATGTTATTTTCATATAATTTGAACATCACTTGTCATCCTTGTCCCGTCACTCATTCATTATAACCATAATATAATAAGGAATTTCAATCGAGAGCTTTTTAGAATATAGCTATCCGTCTGGAAAGGATATACCAGATTTCTTCAAATCAGAGGACTCTTCCGTACTCCCACTTGTCCTCATCCCACCCAACCATTGTAGTAACCTCTGCTCTATTGAAGAAGTTCTCCTCATCTGGGACTACGGTCCTAAGATATTCTTCGTCTGTGAAAACCTAATGACATCCACATTAGCTGGTATGAAATAAAGGGATGAGTATGGGAAAATAACCTACAGCTAGTAAATCATCCAGAGTATTTGCCCACATGCTTACTGCCCCATCATAGCCTATCATACTGACTCCGAATTTCGTCAGGTCAATGGAACTGTCCGAATGGAATTGCGAGTACTTGACAATGTTTCGGCGAACGATAGGGACCGACAGAAAAACCTTGGAGTGCTCCTCAGACCAGCTGGGATTCATTGTTAGGCTAGTGATTCAAAATGTCAAACCTGGGCTGAACGAGTAAAACGTACTACTTGTGGAATTCCTCACTCGTAAGGCCAGTTTTCTTCTTTATGAAGAAAGTAATCCTAACAAGCCGGTTGCTGGTCGATGTAGGTACGGCTGCTGACGCCATCAGAATACTTAATATCGACAACAAACTAAAACTGACTATGTGAATAGTATTTTAGTTAGATATTTAGAATTATTGAGTCAGTATGAATACCGAGCCATAAAGTGAGGGAGAAGGCTTTTATATCCCTCTTTACTTCTATCTTTCCTCAGCCTCCTCATACTCATCGTTATGATTGCTATGCTTCCCATATCTTTCTCCCCTCAACACTGTCAGCATCCGGGATAATTTAGGATCTGTAACCAGCTTCGGCACATTAAACTATCCGTTCTAGTTCCGGTCCCTCATACATTCATTCGCCTAAATCCCGCAATAAAAATGGCACGTAACTAATATTAGTATGTGATAAAATCCCAAGATCACAGGTTAATAATGCTAGCCTACTTCTTTTCAATAGAGTTCGAATTCAATGTCGACGTTCGTCTAACTACAGCGGTCCCCAAGATATTAGGCCTATAGTCTTGAATCATGTTGGTATTCAAAAATAGCCACAGCCATTATCTTACTACAACACAAGTATAGGACTACAAGATAGGGGAATTTGAAACCCCAAGAAATAGCATCCAGCGGGCTAAAATATTTAATTTGAGCAACGGGTTTAAACCCTTAAGCCGACGGGGTCGAAATCATTCCGCTCGTTCGGTACTCCCGAGCTAATCGAGTCGATGCCTAGTGCATAGGTGCTGAACTTGTCGGGACTTCATAGCCCAGCAGTGAGAGATTCATGTTCACAAATTTCGTGCTCAAGGTAGGTACCCACTAGCCCAATTCGAGAAGCCGCCCCAAACTGTGACATTTCTCATTGTTGGCAAATTCCGGAACGTGTTACAACGCATTAATTATTACCAACTGCATAAGCCCCTGCCTTCACCCCTGACCCCACCATCTGCGAAAGACCATGTGATTATTGCTCTTAGTTCCTCAAATCCATCTCTAGGCTACATCGATCTAGCAGATGCTGAAATTTCTATCAAAGGCACTATTGTCTTGACAGGAGCCAACGGTGGCCTAGGTCTTGGGGTGGTGCGTAAGATTGTGTCTCGGCCGGATCTGGCTGCCTACCACGGTTTATACGCCGTTCGTGACGCATCATCATCTCAGAGGTTGCGATCTGCCCTCGGGGATGCAGCTATCAGGCCTCACCCCCACGACATCATATCATTAGACCTAACGCGTCTCGATGCGGTCCGCGACGTAGCTACCACCATCAATGTGCGAGTCGCGGCCGGCGAGATCCCTCCAATCCGTGTGCTCATTCTGAACGCAGCGTACCTAGAGTTCGAGGAACAGACATGGACGGCCGAAGGCTTCGACACGAGCTTTGCGGCAACCTACCTGGGCCACTGGCTATTGACTTTGATGTTACTGCAGAGTATGGATAGGAACTACGGGCGGATTCTCGTTATTGGGAGTTCTGCTCATGAGTGAGTACCCATTTGTTGCTAGACGAGCTCCTTACTGCCAATGGGCGATTACTCATCCCTAATTCGAAAAGACACTGATACATATGGCATTTGACAGTACGCAAGACACGCGTAACAATGCGGGTGGACAATACGTCGAGAAAAAATGGCACACAATATTTCACGACGACACCGAACCTATCGCTAAGGGCAAATGGAGTTCGACTAAGGCAGATCCTTCATTCCGTGGTGGCTACCGACGATATGGTGCGGCTAAGCTGTGTCAAGTAATGATGATGTACGTTTTCCCCTCCACCTAGCGTTCCGATACAAAGTATTAAGCCTTGCGTATAATTTGGTAGACCGGAACTCCAGCGCCGGATTGATGCAGACCCTGTCCTAAATGGTATTTCCGCCCTTGGTATCGATCCGGGCTCGACCCCGACTTACCTCGTTCGCCGAGGTGACTGGAGGATAGTTGGGCTTTGGACGCTGGTTATGCCCTGGCTGGTAGTTATCTTGACGTGGCTCTGGCCAAACGGGGCCAACCGTACTGTCACGAAGTCCTCAGCAGACATCATAACGGCCGCATTTGATTCGAACCCAACCTTAGGAGAGCGACCAAAAGGGTTGTACTTGAATGGCGAGGAACTGAGGGAGATGGCCGCTGAAGCAAGGGATCCCAGGAAACGCGATATCTTATGGAAAGATACGCTAAAGTATACCCGGCTAAATGAAAAAGAAACCATTCTTGCCAACTGGGCGTAATATCAGAGGTCACTTGTGGTTTCATATTTGAGAGATATTTCGTCCAAAGTCGTCATGGGGGGGCTAACACCATCTCCGTTCCAGGATTTCATCATTCATCATGAAAGGGTATCTTACAGTACTTACTTTACTAAATTACCTATCTATGGTATAATTTTCTATTCATTGGTAAAACGGTTCTTTAGAAGAAAACGCAAAGTCGAGAGAGGAAAATAGGAGGACGAATCAGTAAACATACCATGCCGAATGCTGTCTTGTATTATTTAACTTAATTGTATACGACCATTTCGCCACTCTGTATTTAATAACATGCTATTATATATTCTACTATAAAACATATGAGCTTAATGTTGAGTTTTGCCTGCAAGTAGCAACTCCATCTTCTCATTATATTAGCCATATTTTAACAGTGCGAATAGTGAAATAATTCCGTTTATATACTGTGCGTTCCTGGTTCATCCACGACCAAAACACCAAACACGATAAACCAAAAGAAAATGCCATACCTAAGACCATGAGCTACAGTTAGTCGGTGTTTTATTGGTCTACTTTACAGGCACTACATCGGACTGTCGAAGGCTGTTCTCAGCATCTGCTCTTTGGGCTGGATCCGTCTGGTGCTAGCTATATCAACCACAACAAACTTGACTCAAGCACATACGACCATACGATCTGGAGAACTCGGGATCCCGTCCGCTCTCCCATTAGATAAACCAGATACGGCCGGATTAGTAGTTGGGTCGGTGACGACCAGCGAATCCCCGGTGTTGTATGTTTTGTCTTTTTTTTGCTGATCTAGCTGACTCGATAAGACCCACTGTCATCCACTTCTATAGGTATCTAACCTAGCCCCCTTTCTTTTATGAGCCTTTTACTTAAGATGTAATATGGGTTTTACTCTTCAGAAAATAGAACAGCCATTTCCAGGTTATGGTATATGGCGGATGTTCCATCATTAGGGCTGCCCACTAGACGAAGCAAATATATTCTGTTCGTGCCCGGCCATCCATTCTGGTAACATATCTCTTCCCTCTACACTAAAAGGCGGAAGAACGATCATAGTATGATAACAACATTGCATGATTCAAGTAGTGGCTCTCTTTCGCCTTACCCTATCGGCTTATGCCACATATATCCATCCGATTGTCTCGGCACCCCTAGGTTCATATGTGCCTCACAAGTTTCGTCATTCACTCACACATACCCCCACGGTAGGCTGTCAATACTCTTCGGCATACATAAAATGTCCAACAGGGCCATCCTAGACTCGATTCCACCGCCGCCTCAAGGGGGCCGCTTCCTAATCTTCCCTGCCGTTTAGGTTCTGAGACCCTAGTGTTTGGTGAAACGTGGTGGTTCTCGAGGACGAGTAAGGCATCAACCTAATCCTTACGGTAGAAAGGGTCGACATATAATCTATCACTGACTCGATGCTGTGACTCAACTTCGATATATCGAAAGTCAAAAAATTAGGGGTAAGCCTTAGCACCTTATGCGGCAGAGAAATTGGAGGCACTGCCATACTTGAGTCATGTCGAGATGTTTACGGACGATCAGAAAGATTACCCGAGCATTCCTATTGTATCTTCTAGCCTTTCTTCACCTTTCCCAAGCAGTGCATGCGCTCTATTTCTCAAATACCATACACATTGCTAACTAGATCCCGAGTCGGCAATTACACGGCTTAAGACACATTCGCTTATAAACAGGCCCAAATGAAGGACAGTAACCTCAGGTTAACAGATAAGAAGCGCCAAATGAATTACAATTAGTAGGCATTTATTACCATGGTCACTCATGTAATTTCTGTATAACAGGTAGGTACCTACCTAAGTAACCTCCCCCACCTAGTGTTCATAGCATCAAGATAATAATTACCTGTTTTTTACTTCAGCTGCAAAGCCCGAGCGCAGCCTGGCGCGGGGCTCATGAGGGGTACTGGATAGCCCGTCAGCGTCTGTGAGATGGTACTCGGAGAAGCCTCTTGGTAGCCTGTTCTGCCCATCCCGTAGTACGGTATCCTGATAGAATAAGGCTTTCTGTGTCCCATCGGAGCCCGCGAGATCTCAAATCAGCCAAGCCTCATTATGGTATCATATTGATGTGTTCCGTCTGACGAGATTAATGGTTAAAGCCCTTGCCCTTTTATCCTGATTCGGGACAGTGAATAGGTAAAAAGACTATTCATTAGTCTATATCTATATCTGGTATAAAAGCACCTTCCGGCATATTCATGACTAGGCCCACAGATTGGTTGGCATACGGGACTGCGCCGCATTGGAATGTTTGGGTTATACTCGCTTAGGATCTGTAGATTCCAAGTAGATACTGGTTCTTATCTTCCCGAGGTAGATTGTAGACAGCCTCGCGAGGCGTTTCTACATGCCGAGATTCGCCCAGCTGAAGCACTATTAGGTAAGCTTCGGTAGGACTTGAGGCATAAAGGCAGAATCGGAGTTCAGCTCAAAGCAGCGAGGCAATCACAATTGCGTCCATGAATGCTGAAGTTTTACATCTTGCCTCGGCAACGAAATTCCAAATGGAATAGTGTATGTCATCGGAGGTAGTCGCATGGCGAAGGAGCCCGAAGTGAAACGTCAAATATCTTACTAATGAAACAAAGGCCGGGAATGAAACATACTATCACTATGTTTATGTAAGCCGAGAATTCCCCGTAGTACATGTAGGCGAGCAGGTTTCGTCGTCCGATGTATCTATCAGCATACGTCATCGTTTCTTCGCCTTCGCCAACTGTTTCGGCCCCCAAAGGGCTACAGTCAATTGATACACCGTTCATCAATCTCGAACCAGGAACCAAGATCTGAGGCGGAGGCGGTTTGTTGACTTCTACGCGCCGGCAGAATTCATCACAGATTCGCGTTTGCTAGAGCTTCCGCCTTTAATTCCCAACGCTGTGGTTCCCTAGCAAACACAGGCACACGTCGCGGCGTAGTCCTTCATCCTAACGTGGCTATGCCTGATATACATCTATCTATTTTGTTGGATCCATCATGACGGAGACTAGTATGGATGAAAAGAAAGCGTCGCGACAATGATGTGATGGCGATTGGGTCTAGTGGCTGTTAAATGTGAGAACTGTCCTGACGCCCAGGCTGTCGGGTCGCTCCACTGGCCGCAGGACGGTTCACTAAGAAGCGGCGCAGCGAGCAACACAAACAATCACGGTTTCGCGTATCGCTTTTACACAAGGCCTAGCGCCGGTGATAGAGGCGTAGATGGGTCGGGCAATATCCCTTTTGCTGTTTGGGAACGAACAAACCAATCAACTCTCAATTCACCTCTTTCTCCTATATGCCCGCCCACCGACGGCATCAGCATCGCGCGCTTACATAATAAGGATGACGGGGGAATCGGCGGATTGCAGCAAATAGAAGGGAAAAAAGAATCCACCAATTCCCACTCCCATTCATTATAGGGCGCAATGCAATTCCTTTTGACGGTCAGCCAGAAGATCGGTAAGTGAAATAAGCGAATTCAGGTAAGCCCGGCTGCGTCACAATTCGGATCTATCATCCAGCTCACTAGAGATCCCTCGGCTCGGGCCATCAGCAGTCTGTGCAGCGCAGTGACGTAGTCAGTCGCTGAAGCCGGTATCTGATTTCCGGTCTACCTACCTATCTCAGAGATTAGGGGAAGGGTTTTTGCAAAAGGGCCTTTCTTTCGAAGCCTTTGACGACGACGACCTCCCCCGAAACACGGAAGGATTTTGTCGAATCCGATCAGCGGTTTCGAGAATATTGGGACCCGTCCGCCTAGCTCATCCTCGCGGATCTTCCGTGTGGGGACTTTTGACCCAGCTTTTCTCCTGCAGGACTACGAACATGTTCGATGCCTTCTTTACGGCGAAGCGCCGACTTGCCTCTTGGACCCCCCTTGAGGAGCTCCAACACACTCGAGCCGCAGTCTTCAACGGCCGCATCCCTTGTTGGCGACGAGCGGTGAGGCGTGCCTACGTATGTGCAGCGCGTCCTTGTGCCATGCGACATATCGAAATTCCCATTTTCTATTCCTGGGGCCGGATCGGGCTATTCCCAAGGAGGCACAGTTCTGAATCCACGCAGTCGCCGCGCCTCTGTCGCTACCTACATACCGTGGCAGCAGCAGCCCCATTCCACGGGCTTAAAGTGTGCCGTAGGAAAAAAAGAAACAAACAATGGACAAAATAGTTCGAGGTATCACAGAAATAGATAGTCGATTTGAATTTTTTTTTCATATTACCCATAGCAAATTAGATCTCGGCGGATCTGCGGTAGGGTGCTTCTGGGGTAGGTAGCGTTGCACAGCATGTAAAAATGTCAATACATAATTAAGCGCGGACCCCAAAAAAAATCCCCTACAGAAAGCGTACGTACCTAACCTAACCTTAGCTAACGTGCGCCTATTTCTGGAATCCTTCCACCTCGCCTGACATGGGATGGGAGGGCCAAATACCGAGGACGTGCATTGCATCGGCGGATCGGGGCACCCGAGCAAAACGTTACCTAGCCCCGACGGTTAGGTTTATTTGGTAGGTAGGTAGGCACCGCATACTTAGCTCTAGTAACCTAGAATTAGGAATGATCCAATTAAGATGGGAGCGATGCGATCAAGGTCGATCTTGCATACAGGGGAATTATATGTGTCCAAATATAGGCAACGAGATGGCTAGTTGCTCCTTAGTGAGGCCGAGGAGCGTCATCAACGACGGTGAGCCAAAACATTAATGCCGCCTGTAATTAGGCGCGACAAATCCTACGTTCCCTATGCCTAGTAGGTATCTACCTCGGCCGCTTGGGGTACCTACTATCTATATTCACCGCTTCTATACACATCTCACAAAATAGAGGGCCAGGGCCCCAAAAAGAAGTCTCGTACTTGTGTTACCGAACATAGAATTTCCATTTCAGTAAAGCTCTAACTATGTAGTTTTACTCTCTATCGGACCGACCGACAAGTTCCATCGGTGCCATTAGAAACCAATACCTATCTGAAGGAGTAGTGGCAGTAGCAGTAGTACCAGGAGCCCGAGAATTTCACTTTTTTTGCTTGCCTTGTCAACCTAGAACACCGATGATGATCTTGATGTGTATATTGCCCCTATCCCGTTATACTCGGGAGACAATCAATGCCAGAATGCACATGATGCCACGCTGTTCGCCTCTCCCTAGATCCTTATTATGCCCGTGCGCCTCTTTCTCCCCGCCCATCTTGTGCCGTGCCTATCCGTGTATGCCATTATTAGAAAACGGAAGAAGAAAAAAATGCTTCGAGTGTAGTAGGTATCATGATGATAGGGTTCCACCCTTTCTATGGAGAAAGAAGAAGCAACAGAAAGTCACGAATTCCTCGGCCCTTTTTTTGCGTAGCTCGCACTCGTAATGATTTACGCCCCCCTGCCCTGTCCTAGAACTCCTTGCTAAATGCAGGAAAACCCTCAAAAGTACAAAGGAAAATGTGCCCAATGATACCAATTATCGCACGGTGATGCTGCCGCAAAACATCCGTCCCCACATGCCCCTTCCAGTTCTCGCGCGCTTCGCCTTGGCGCTGCCATCCTGAAGCGCGCGAAGGTCGTCAGCGCTGATCTCGTACGGAAGCAGTTGCTTGGAGTCTTTCGCTGAGTACATTTTGCTAGGTCCAATCGGGTGAGGCGGCTCGATGACGACCTCGACCGGTGAGTCGTAGAGTGATCCGTCGTAAGACGGATAGCTATCCTCTGGATCTGTAAGTGGTGTCGACGATCGCGAATGCTGTCGTGACGAAATAGATGAGGCGTATGAGCTACCGCTGCTGCTAGCAGCCGAGCTGTACACCAATCCGGGGGGTGGCGACATGTCGTGTACCATGCGGATAGTCTCGTAGGGAGGTGTAGCTTGTCTCGATCGTGAACTACCGCGAGAGCTTGGGGGTGTAGGGAATTGCGCGGGGGCCCATTGAGCAGCCTCCTGCTGCTGCTTCCGCTGCTTCTCCTTGCGCATGCGGCGGGCATGCGAAGCTTCGAGGTTCTCGCGGATAGGTGCCAAGAATGGATCTAGCTCGCGGTAAAGATCCTCCTCAGTAATCCGTAGCTCCCACTCCAGCAAGAATAGTAATTGCTTCTCCATCAGGTTAACCTCCGTGCGGCTGAATCCGAAGCTGAAATTCTCGGTGTTCATGTGGCTGTAAGTGGCCCAATGCTTGTTCTTAGGTGAGCTGTCGTTTAGGTACTTGGCTGAAAGGATGAGTGCGGCCAAGAAGATTCGATGCGTTGTGCAGCGCAGACCCTTAGCCATGGGTTGCAGTCGAGATTTTAGTCGGTTCAAGTAAACCAGAGTAGACATCAGAGTCGGGACCTGCACGTTAGAGGAGCGAACCAATTGCGTAATAAACTCCTCTAGCGTTGGTAGACCAGCGTCATCGCATCGGACAGCTTTGGGAGATGGCGTCCGCGGCGGTGTGGGATATTGCGTTTTGTGTTGAGCCGGGGGAGGCATCATATTAGGGTCGCATTGAATGACATCGCGCGCTGCACGAGCCAAATATGCGATCATTACCGGGCTCACTGGCTTGTAGACGAAGTGCTCAAGAGCGGCGGCGTTGAGCTCGCTCATCGGTATCCTGGATGTCGAAGACATTGTGTGTGCCAGGGTATGTGTTGCGAAGACGAGGTGGCGAATGAGACAAGTCGATGTCCAAGTTCCAACACCGACGATGTTATATATTCCGAAGACTGGAATATAAAAAAACAAACGGCAACACAAAAGTAACGTTAATGGCCGAAGAAGAAAATCCGGGGAAGTGATGACAGTTGGGGKGGGTAGTTGATAATATATGAATACCAACAGCCACTAGCGCAAGACCAGGGGTCGGAGTGGGCGTGTGGGAGGACGCGATAGGATGGAGGATGTGGAATGGGTGTATCACGAGGCGGAGCCTATGGTCATATCAGATTGACAGACTGACTAGTAGGCGCAACACACACAATTACTGTGAAGGGTATGCGTAAGAGAGCGTGTGTGTCTGTGTGTGTGACGTGAGGATGGTCGAGGCTGAGCCAAATTACTGGGCTAATCGAAGTTCCCTGTTAAGATCGACGGCTGACGCGCAAGGTTCGCAGGGGTCGCAAGGTTCGCCTGGCCTGGGCTGGATTCGAAGAAACAGTGGGGGGTTACCGCGATACCGAGATACCAAGGTACACAAGATACCAAGATGTGTCAGGGGTTCCAATTGATTAGTGCGAAGCCTGCCAAAAGGAGGTGGCAGCAGCTAGGGTAGTGGCAGGTGCTAGGTGCAGCTGCTTGAGCGGGTGCCTATGCAGGGGGTAGGGGAGGGGGAAGTTGCCAATCTGGAGTTCCGGATGTGGCCGTACAGGGGTGGTGGAGGGGCGGATGTGCAGCTGCCCAAGTAGAATGCTAGTTATGCACACCGTACACAACAAGGTAGGTACGTTACTTGTCGGGCGGGCGGTCCTCCCGGGTTTGCCTCGGAAGATCGGACCTCGCTTTGCTGATTAGGACAAGTGTCTCGCCTCTCGCCGGCGGTAGAGGATGATGGAATGGAATCGTGGTAGAGTCGAATATATATTCTTTTTCCTTCCGAGGCGAAGAATAGAAGAGAATGCCAGGGTGTCGAAATCAATCGTCGGGKGTCCACGCACTCAAGATGTGGCTTCGATGTGAGAAGTGGATGTCTTATTTTCCTTTTCGGGCGTCGGCGTTGTAATCGTATTAGTGCAATACGAATGCGAAAGGAGCTTTATGAAATATTAATGCCTATGGTGGCTGACGTGGACAGGCTTCCGGAATCTGTTTGATAGTTGCTAGAAGACCGCCGAATCGATTATAGCGAAGGACTAAGTCAACTAAGCAGCTAAGCTCCAACGGATGTCTTGCTCAGTAATGAGTGGCGAACGTTTTTAAAGAAGGCGAGGTTCCCGAGCCGGCGGAAGACCTAGAGTTGGCTAGATTGGTTGGGAAAGATCGGAACCGTTCGACTTGGTCGAACTGCGAATAACGATTGCGCCTTGGTCAAGTGCTGCGAAAGTAAAAAACCTCCGAATCGGTAGGTATGCGTCTTGCGTAGGCTGAATGGCCGTGAATTGAAAAAGACTGACGAATCTCGCTGATGCTGACGAGGAGTTAAGTGGCACCCGATTGCTCCGAGCCTCAAGGCGCAGCTTGTTCGGGGAGTAGCGGGGTCTTATAAAAGAGAAAGGACTGAGATGATGAGAATCGAGTCACGAGGACTTGTGAAATGACGTGCAAAAAGAACCTCGTAACGCTTCGAAATGAATGATAACTCAAGCAAAACACCGCTACTTTTTGTCGGCTAGCTGTGTGACCAGCTGTGTCTTGTACTGTATCGTGTCTTGTGTCCCGAAAAAGACTGGTGAAGTGTGCGAACCAGACCTGATATATAATAAGATCTACCCGAGTTTTATTAAGACCAGGGAAGCGCTGTCGATCCTGTCAAGGAGGAGGTTGTGGAAAAGAGGGGCTGGAGATGGCAGGTTGAAGAAATGTATAGTCATTAATTGCCGAATAGTCTGTGGAGGGACGGCGGTGATGATGATAGACTGGCCGGAGTCTACAAGAGTGGGTTCGTATCGTGGAGTCTCGTATCTGTCGTCAACGTGGGTGGCTGTCTGTCGTAATGAAAATAACCGGTTCCCTTCAATACTGTCGAAACAGAACCAAACTCATTCCACACAGTGGCGTTTCTTTTCTTTTTCTTCTTTCGTGCTCGGCTAGTGCTTGCTCTAGATGATGGAAGGGAAGATAGATGGAAGGGATCTGGGGAAAGGTGTGTGCGTTTCCAGATCTATATCTACTTTTTCACCTCTCTTTACCACAGGGGGTTCCCAATACGGTTCATCTGATGCGAATCGCGAGCGTGTACGTGGATAGGGCCTGGCAGGCATGTAGGTCGCCAGGGACCCCATCCAGCCTGTCTTGCGAATTCACCCCTAATCTAGGATGTATACAAACAATACCCCCAAAAGGCTGGAGTCGCGACGATTTGAATGGCCAACGCTTTACAACTCATCCAGGACCCGCCCGTCTACAGTATGCGCCGCATGATCCCTCGGGTTGAGAATGACAGAGGCGGGTGAGTAGTTCATTGGCGTAAGTGGTTCAGAGCATCAAGACATGAAACAAGCGAGAGAGGGGTCGGGCTAAGGCCAAGAGACTCGCTGGAACTACCCGGGCCAACCTGCTAGGGGGGCTAGTCGCCAGGTCCCAGGACCCGCTGGCAAAGACACTACGTAGCAGCGAGTGGTAGCGCTGGGCACAGGGCCACAAGCACTCGCCAGTGATACTCGACACGCACGACGAGGTTCCAGTTAGCGCATTCATCTCGCCTCAAGGGCTAACCGTAAACCAATAGTTCGCTCTCGTTTAACCAATAAGCTTAGAACAACAACCTCGACTAAGAATTGAAACGACGCTGGACAAAACGTGAGCAAATGGTGAACGAGTTACAGGCCGCTTCCCTTGCGACCCCCTTCGAGCCTCAAGTCATCTATGGTATACGTTCTACGCGTGGTTAAAACGTTGTTAACGTTCGACGAAGTTATTGTTGTGAAAATAGTGMCCTGCCAATGGACCTGCATCGAGACATGGATCCCAGAAAAGCAACATTGAAGCCGCGAAGATAACTCGCTGGTTACACCTGATCGAGGCCAATCAATCTTGCATGACAGGAACCAGATAATGGCCCCAAAACAATGTAGACCCTTGAGAGAGACGAGACTTGACCTCTTCGAAATATTGATTCTCTGTATTCCCGTCATCTCAACAATAGCTTAGCTTATCTACTACTTAATATTACGCATCGTCATCTAATGTCGAGATCGACAATGCTCTGCTCTCTTGAAACGAAACGGATGTGGTCGATCACCCCAGGTTGCCCAGGTTTTCTCCAGTTTTTCGATTCTTCAGTACAGGGTACATTTTGAACCACCTATCACCCATGCTTCCTAGATCTTGACCGACTCTTCTTACCTAGGTAAGACGTTGACGCATCCTCACGCAGCAAGGCATATCGAACCCCTCAAATTGTCGTTCATTGGTGGAATGCGTTCGTTGTATAGCCAGTCCAGCTAACATCGAGTGGCTTACACCATCCGCCGCTATAGTGTGGCAAGGTCCACGCAACGAGGCAACGGACAACATTCCAGAGGATTGATAATAGATAGCAGTTGTCGCGAATGGTCTTGTTATGATTGGCCTCCCCCGCCCTCTCCTGCGCCCCTATCCCAAGCATAATTTCTTGGCTTTTAGACAGTGATGGATGAAGAAATGGAATCAACAAACATGGGCTGCATTAAAACGCCATTCTATACCTTACGGAAGAGGCATTCTGTCGGCGGAATTGTATGCTTGTTGATTTTCTTCCCATATATACCGATCTACTCATCTGGACGAACGGCCCCTCTAATATCATCACCGTTTCCTGATTTGGACAATCCAACGCCGTTATGGCGTTTCAAGATTTATCCGAGATCTCACTCCCGCACCCCTTCAAATCTGAATTGACATCACATACGTACGATATATCACTGGAATGGAGTAGCCCTCCTGTTGGTGATCCCTTGGCGAAGGGGAAAAGGTTTTTTTTTTCACCTTCGTAAAGCCACACATTCACATTCCAATACCTGTGCGGCGTTATTGTCTTATCTAGCCCTAGCCAACGATCTCAGGCAGTATCACAAGCCAGATCACTATGTATCATCACTTTTATCATCCCTGGTCCCCTGAATAACCCACAGCGTGAACCAGGGTAGCGATGAACCCCCAATAACTTAAAAAGTAACTGCAACGTCACTTAAAAACTTCGTATTGGCATTAAATTGGACTCTGAATACAGCAATTCGAAGTATCCAGCAGAAAAAGGAATGCATCGCATTTGGACCTACTGCAGGGTCCTATGTATGCCAACTTGTTCAAAGCCAAGACCTCACCGCCGTTCACCATAGAATCTTTTCGTCCAGACAGAAGCCGAATCTTAGCCAGGTACCTATATGCATATGCGAGT
Organism: Hypoxylon sp. E7406B; assembly: GCA_000931505.1. NCBI lineage: Eukaryota > Fungi > Ascomycota > Sordariomycetes > Xylariales > Hypoxylaceae > Hypoxylon > Hypoxylon sp. E7406B. The sequence continues at coordinate 214,825 of JYCQ01000073.1, forward strand.
ATAACTGCCTAGTGTATTTGTTGTCCGTACCTGAACCAGGCCTGAAAAAAATCAGGGTCTAAAGGCGACCTAAGTGCCGCCATTGGCCAGAGCCATCTAGAATCGAAACAGTCCAAGTGATTACGGGCTGTCCAATAGTTGCGAGTGTTTAGCCATCTCCGGGAACGGGGATCAATTAGACTGTGTGGCTGAAGACCTAGACCACCCTCTCTCTTCCGCCGACAGGAATTGGCTCGTCGGTAGGCCAAATGGCAGGKGCACAAGGTCAGCCACTTTAGGTATGTATGTAAGACATCCATGCCTATGCCTCGGACCTTATGGAGTTGTGGACAGCGCATCCATACATTACATTATACATACGAGAAACAAACAATAAACAGGCTGCATTTAATTTACACGTTGCACGCGTAAATACGATGTGGTCGACAGACGTGACGTTGCGATGCTAAAATGTCTTGAATAGAATGTGTGTGTGTGCGCCTTGGACGACAATAACAAACCCGTCAGCGCAACCTGTTGGAACTAAACTAACTATTCTGACTTCTCTTTTTTTCAGCAGCACAAGGGATGGTGGAAGAGCCTCGGTCGAGCTATCAGTCGAAAATTGGGGAAATAAGGGTGTGGCTCATCAGCAATTTACGCAATCCCGTTCGATTAATTCGACCTCTGCTAAAGAATTGACGGATCAACTTCCCCAATCGGGATGGCCAAGATGTGGCTTACTGCTGTATGTCTCGCGAGTCCCGCTGACGAGCGCTCGTTCTTTACACTCATAGCAGGTATTTCCTCGGCCCTTCTACCACCGCGGCCTGGCTTGTGCAGGATCTTGAGCTACCGATTGCCCTATAATTTTCCGTCGCGGCCGTTATTCTAAACTAAGGGTGCATCGCTGCACGTCATATTGATAGTGCCGAATACTCAAAGCCACCCCGAAGCTGCTATACTAGTGCATGTATGTCTCTCTGCGCCGCTGCCTACTGGTAGATGTGTCAATGTAATCCGCTTGCTTCACTACTCCTATCGGCCGATGCACGTTCTGCCGACACACCCAGCAGTTAGATCCCCGATGACTATAATCAATAACGTTACAACATATATTAAAGATATTATTGTTGTCTTGCGCTCTGACAAATAGCGCCTACAGCAGGTACAACACCAAGCTGTCCAGCTGAGCTGCATGTCTCGACATAATGGAAGGGCAGACTAGCAAAATCGTCAACAGACAGGCTATCCGGCACGTCTGTGCGCCGAGGTTTCGGCCACAAGCTTCAGACAACAAGAGAGGCCGCATATGCCTCACTGAAACACGCATGGTAAATAGTCTGTATCTCGGAAGCAGCGCTTGTAAGCCGGAGGCCTGGCGGTATTTCGAGGCTGAGGCGGCTACCGGTGCCCCTGGGCAGCGCGGCTACCGCCGTATCATATCACGGAACCCTAAGCGATGCTATCGCCCTCGCTTCTCCGTCCGGCGGCTATTTGCCCAAGATAAGATGCTAATCAAACCTTCGAGCCGCCCTGTTTCAACAAGCGCAATGAAGTAAATGTAGGCGCAATCCGCTTTGATCCGCCTTGATTTCCTCCCTCGTCCTCCCGGGCAATTTCACCAAGCGCTGCGCTTCGCAATTCGTGGCTATCTTGAGACTAAGGCAGTAGGCAGTACTACATGTGCATCACGCCGTATCGCGCGCGAACCCCAGATTCCCTTACAGGTACCTATTGCAGTTTTCAAAGCATTTGCTGCTAACCGGGGAGCCACCGCACGCACACTGGCGCACCACATACAGGAACGCGCTTAATTCTCCACTGAGCCAATCACCACCTACCGCCGGACCAAAAATAGCACCCCCCGTGCTCCCGCGGAAGAAGACGTCGGCGGCTCCATGCCATTGTAGGGCCTATGAAAAGAAACAAACATCGTTAAAAGTAGGCACATCACATCAACTCTTCCTACAGGCGATCGGATCCTTATCAATCAGCCCAGCCGGCGACCTGTCTCTTCCGCTCGGACATCGTCGTTCCCGATGCAAGAATGGCGTCGTTGTGGACCGTGAGGAAGGATTGATCTGTAGGTATTTGCATTTTGACTTCTAAACAAGGTGGAATTATCGGGCCTTTGACATATAAACAACAGCGTATCGGGTGAAACCCAACAGACGTGCATTTTGACCAGCGCTCAGACCGTCACTTCACGATCAACTACCGAAGGCCAAATTCGTCTAATGGTGCACATCCACCAGCGCAGATGCTCGAGCCCCTGTTACTCAAGATAGATTTGAGGACGTGAAAGAGCCTGGTAGGATTGAATGAGCGCTACTGCAACTGAAGCTTTCAAGTCTATGCGGAATCTTCCGCATGCGCTCGGACATTCGCTATTTCTAACTACGAGATGATATTTACACTTCGTGGCCCGTGTTAAAATACATAGTGATATGTCACATACATCTCTTAACGCCAAATGAGTCTAATTTTACGTCAACAATCCACACGATTCAGATTCATCTCGCTTTTCTCGAGCTAGAGTTACCGCCGTTTGGTTTTTGGTAAATGAAGCAAATTAGCATCACCGAGGACCTCCGCTTTAATCGCCGAATGAATCGCCGTGGGCAGTGCTGTTACTCTATAGCTTAAAGAGGAAGTAGCCGAGGATACTGATTCCATCATGTAGGCACCTTGCAGCACTGAGCTGCAGCATAAGATTATGCTAAGAGGCGATGCCCGGCCATGCCTGCCGATAGAGTGGATCCCGTGCTCCGCCGAACCCCGAGGCTTCCGGAAGGCTGAGTCCGATCCCGACGAGGTAAGCGTGACTCAACAGCAAGCAAGAATGGTTCTGCCTCGGCAAAATTTGATAATTCCAAATAGTGAGTGGCTTTAGCTTAGCATGACTTCGAAATTTCTCGAGACAGACACGCATCTCGTACAGAACTGCCTATAGCAAACTCACACGCTTTCAAAGTAACACCAAACAAATACAAGCTCTATATCGTATTTTCCTAGGTATCAAATGAATTGCCATCTAGATAGTCACTACAAGTAAGTGAGTGATATGAGTGACTCCTAACTTCAATCAAAATTATTCATTCTAGACTATTCTCTCGTTCACCCATCATATTCTATGCCCATATGCTACATTTACAACGCCCACGTCAAGAAGCCCCAACCCGAGAGACATGGAGAGGGGGGGAAACGCAAAAAAGACAGGAAGGAGTTTCGGAAAGCACCGCGATCCGAACCTGGTAAGCTTGAGTTAGCATCCCTAGAGTAATTAGACCTTACAAACTTTCCAAGAGTGTCCAGACGCCAGGTGGAGAACGTTAAGAACATCTTCCTTCCTCATACTCACATCTCATGAGCACGTTCTCCCACCGTATGACAGCGCCCTGAGTCTACCTGTGAGACTACGTGAGTGAGTAAAATACGGTACACATGAATGAAAAACGTTTACCAGCAGTCGGGGTCTACTCATACGTACGGCAATGTCGTTGTAGATCATAAACAGACCATGGAATCAGGAAATTTTATTCCTGAGTGTGCTTGCCCTATATAATGCTTATAATCACAGTAACTTGAACGTAAAAAAGCCAAAGTCATCAATTGATAAATAAAGCGCCACCTACACCAAGTGAATTATAAGCCCTGCGTGAGGAGTAGAATCTAGGTATCTTAAGAGTCTCTGAACCGTGTCATAGGCAATCTCGTAATTGCTGTCCTCTGTGTCCATAACCCTACCACATGATATGACTACCACTATATTCGTCCCTGTCCAAGTCAGTCCCAGCGTAGTAACCCTAGCAAGGTCACCATTTTATTCCTTCATCTTGACATAATTACTAGGGAATATGCCATGCCTTGACCCGATCATACCAGTCCTTCAGACAAGAAAATATCAGTATCGAGAACGGAGCTAGAATATGTGGGATCGAGTACTTACCACCAGTCATTATCGCTATCCGTCTTCTTCAACACCGTAATAATCTCGCCCTTCTTGAACCCCAAGTCGCCCGGTTGGTCTGGTTCGAAATTGAACAGCGCCACCGCCTCGTTCTTCTTCATCAGCGCCGCCTTGCTGGCGAAATTCGGCTTCGGCGCAGCAGGTCTCCCAGGACCGGTTTTCTTCTCCTCTTGGAAGCCACTGCCGATGGTGGACGCAGGCCGATCGCGATATACGTAATCGTCGTTATATCCTCGAGATGTCACCGTATTCGATCTGCCGACGTTTCCGCTGGCGGGCCGGTCGTAGACGTCGTCCTGCCAAGTATTCGCGCGCCTCGGTGCGCCAAATTCACTTTGGCCACCGGCTTGAGGCTGTGGTTCCCCGTACGCACTTCCCCTTTGACCGTTCCATACTACGTCATCGTGGCGCTCGTCATACACCGGGACATCATTGTACATACTATCGTCAACGGTGCCCTGGCGCATACCTGCGAATACTCTGGAGTTCAAAACGGATAACAACGGCGCGGCTTGGGGCGGTGGTGGAACAGCACCCGTGAGGAGTTGTGCTGCCGTCAAGCGCTGCCCGTATAGCTTCTCGTTCGCATCTCTCCGTTCCACAATGGCCGAGCCTTCTAAAGAGACACCAGCAAACAATCCCTTCGTCTTGCTGTAACTGAATACACCAGCCACGCTCTTCAAAGATGCAGCACCGGCCGCCTCTGCATTTCGACCCACTGGCCCCGCCGCTATAGAGACATTGCCGCCGAGTGTGATAGAACCTTGCTGCGAGAACGTCTTGACGGCGTGGGAATCGTTGAGGATGAAGACGAAGTCGGTCAATTCGAATCCTATCTGGCCACCAAAGCCACCACCAGCCGTGACGATAGCCGACGGCGCAGACCACGAACCATCGGGCAAGCGGGCGACGACCAGGCCAGAGCCGAAACGCGCGGATCCGAGGAAGCCGGCTTTGATAACGGTGAGGATCGCGAGGCCCTAGGCGATTATAAGCCATGCTGTTGCACATACGCACGGGTATATAGCCTTGTTCCTAAGGTTTCCAGCTAGAGGTCACTTACTTTTGCGTTTGCGAGAACGGACGGGGGAATAACCTTCTCTGGGCCGAACGCTTGGCGGGGGTCAATGAAGGATGTGAGGATCTTGCCGCACTTCTTGCATTCCGCTACATACAGACTATGAGCAACTCCTCGCAAACGCACAAAGAGCATTCCAAGCACCCGACCGCGCGAGATTGCGCCGATTCGGAGCGGGGGACTTACACGCCATAGACGACGGAAGAGGGTTGTTGATACCCATCTTGAGAGATATTCGCTGCTATCTCAGGACAAAAGAAGGTTGAATCCCGGAATTTCCGAGGGGAGAATCGTTTGCGACGGCGATGGAAGTCAAAGGCAATTATCGCGGTGTTTGCGAACCCGAACTGCGGGGAGCGAGGCCTCCAAGTTGGACTACAAATTGTACGCGGAAGATGAGGGACGACTTTACAGAACTACCCGGATTTCGAAATCTATTATCGCACAGCTTTTGGAATTGTATTATGCCGTGGTTTGGGTAGGAAGGTAGTAGCCAGGGCAATGACTAAGGTCGGCAACTTGTGAATACAAGGTATTATTTGTTTATGATGGAAAGATCAATTGCTGGCGTCGTCAGCTGCGAGAGCTCTGCCACCTTGGCGGGGCAGGCGGCAACAACGGCAGCTCCACATTAGCGGGCCGTGGKGTGGCGTGGACATGGTCCCTGGGATTATATCAATTGCATATGACTATCTCTTAATTCAACATGATATTCGATATTATGTACTAAACTGACATGATCCTTGGGATTGTTGCATATCGGAGATAGCTTCAATCTCTAAGCCTATATCTTCCCGAAATGGCTCTCTTACTCAAGATGATCCTGAGATCATCTTGATTTTGACATGCTTTCGTCGATTGACATGCTTTCGTCGATTGACATGCTTTCGTTGATTGACAGGCTGTCAGCGTTTGACAGGTTCATCTAACCTGGCTGACCTGGCTGACCTTGATTGACCTGACCTTGATTGACCTGA